>CAUOFW020004614.1:478059-508566 GCA_963454935.2 Ilex paraguariensis | reverse complement strand
TCATCAACGAAAAGTGGTTATGTGTTACACATGCACAAACGTCATGAGATGTAAGGGGAATATTCTAAATGTGAAGGAGTTCAAATGATTAAGGGACAAACATGAGGGGATCTAGGTATAATTTATCAATTTAATTTTAGGTGCACATTGATACAAATTTCTATCTTTGAAGGTAAAAATTGAGATTTTTTATCTTTGGGGATGCACATTAATACAAATTTCTATCTTTAAGGGTGTAAATTAAGATTTTTGATTTTTGGGGGTGTAAATTGAGATTTGAACAATCTTTTAGGGTGCAAAATGAGATTAACCCTTGTTTTAAATATGACTCAAATTCATCCCAAAGAATAATGAGTCATTCACCCATTTAAAAAAAAATCAAATTCAACATCAAATTTTGGGTCACTCACCCATTTCAAACCAAATCAAGTCAAATTTTCAAATTAAATGAGTCATGAACTACGTCAGAGTTGATTCCATTTTTTGGATACACAGGCAGCCCGACAATTACTATAGGCTCAGTCACAACTCCTCCACAATCAAGTGGTCCTTATACCAATATCAATTCAAATGGTTATTTACCCATTCCAAACATAATGGACATTTTTTCCATTAAAGATCAATAGGTCATTTACCCCGTTGATCTTACCCAAAAAAAATAATAATTTAATCTCCCTGAACTACGAATCAGTTTGATCCCGATAACAGGTACGCAGAGCAACATAGGCAATTAACCTAGGTCCAACCACCACAACAAATAAAATATCTTTGTGGTGTAAATGGTAACATGTGATAATTTCTTGTTAGAATCAAAGAGTGTTCTCTTGAAGTAAGAGATTATAATTAACGGATATATACTATCCGGAATGGGTCTAACCTACATTTAATAAAACTCGTATAATTCATCGTTATATAAGTGAAGTCATTTTTCGCAAAATATTCAAATTTTTGCCGAACAGATGTAGACTCTCGTGGCGGCATTGACTCCCGGTACTCTCGTGGCGATGTAGACTCCCAGGACTCCGGTGGCGGTGTAGACTCTCAAGACTCCTGTGGCGGCGTTGACTCTCGAGCGAGAGACACCTTGGTGCTGCCCAAGGGTGTTCTGGTGCAGGGCCCCATAGTGGAAAGGCTGCAGTGCTTCTCTCGTCGGAGGGAGTGGTGCTCCTTTTACAAGCTGAGGGGCGACGCTTCCCAAGGTGAGCATCAACTGAATGATTTGTTGGTTCGGGTTTACCAGCAGCTGCATGGTCTATAAAAGTTGTTGTCCGACCATGGGAGTTGCCATAGTGGATGGTTCCACGAGTGCGGGTGGAAGCAAAGTTTCCTCCCAGCGAGCCAGGTTATTCACTCATCGACTTGATCATGATCGTTATGTATTTGAAAGAGAGTAATAAGGTAGTAGAAAACTTAATCGCTTTTCACAGACAGCGCCAAGCTGATGATGTATAAAATGGTCTTTTGCAAGATCAACAGTCGAGAGTGTGATAAAATATAATTAATGGACAATTAATAGAGCAATCAATGACAATAATGTAAATATTGAGTCAACACGCAGATATATAGTGGTTCAGTTCGAGTAACTTACAACACTCCAAAAAATGACAACGGTGGTCGGATGACCTTTTATTGATTAAATAAGGTAAACGAGAGAGAGAGAGAGAGCAAGGAGAGATACAATAGCTAGAAGAGAAAAAAGTTATGTGTGGGGTGTGTAGAGAAGTGTCCTCTCATGTAGACAGAACTTACAATTTATAGCCACAGAACCTTAGTTGAGGCGGTGACGTGACGGTAAAAGTGCTAGATTTTCGGAGAACTATAAAAGGTAAGTTCAATTAAAGGTTGTCTTAATCTTCGAGAGTGAGTATCCTGATAATTGCTCTCCACATACTCTAATCCTTCTGGACTTCTTAAACTTTGAACTAAGCTGAATTTATGAATTGAGCCTGACCCCCCTTATAGCTGAATTGGGCATGTTTCATTAATTGGGCCTAGTTCATTAGCAAGAACCACTTCAGAGACAAGTGGTTGGAAAATATAACTAAAAAAAATAAGCAGAAAAATAAAGGAAAAAGAGAAAAAGGTGAAGGCGAAAGGCTGATTTTCTTTTTATTATTTTTGGCAATTACGAATATTTGTGGCTAAATTATTTTTATTTAAAAAATAAATTAAAAATTAAAATTTTATTAACAACAAACAACTGTTGTCACCACAAAAAAAATTATTTTTGACAACGAACTAATATTGTCGCCGAATAATGCCTCTCTTATATCAATTATTAAATAAAATAATATTTAATTCACGACAATTATGTTTCTCGCAAAAAGTAAGTGCCAATTGGTGACAAAAATAGCCATGGCAGGAATTTTTTTTGCAACCACATGGTGGGAAAACTCCATATTTAAGACAGTCATGGTGGGAAAGCTCTATATTTGAGATAACGTTCATTGCTACCGTATTTGTAATGGCAAAACAATATTATGGCAAATATTCCACCTCAAAAACCACTTGAGGCAGCCTTCATTGCTGACTTAGAAAATGATTTTAAAATATAACTATTTATAATGGCAAAACAATGCTGTGGCAAATGCTCCATCTCAAAAACCACTTTTTCTTGTAGTGGATTCAAAATGTTACTACTAAAGACCAGTTAGCTGACATTTTTACCAAAGGCCTGCCTTCTGTCAGATTTATGCAACTTAGAGACAAGCTCATGCTAGGTTTACCCTTCATGAGCTTGAAGATGGCGGGGGGTATTAACACAGTTGCTCTCCTCCATAAGCAATGTAGTGCAGCTGAATCCAAGCTCACCAAGAACATACAACAACATCACTACTGTACTGGAGCTACACTGAAACATAGGTCATTGTCTCAGTGTAACAGAAGTGTGAAGACGTCAGGAAGATTCCTCTCACTTGCTAAGTCAGCTCAATTAGTTAGAGTTTTTTAGGATTAACTGACAGAGCTGGATATATTGATTCTGATTTGATTAAGATTTCACTTTGAGAGTAGCTTCTTCTCTCTCTTTTGTCTGCTGTGTTCTCTGCATTTTTACACCAATAGCATTACTCTTATATCAAACATGAAAAAGGAAATAAATGATTTTTTTCTTAAACAATATAAAGTGTATCAGTCTTACTTTTCATCCTTTTATCTTTTCATCCACCATACCAAATATATCATATGAGGTGTATGGTTTAAAAGCTTTAGCTGATAATTTGAAAGAAAGAATACATATATATAAAAATATCATATCTCTAGTATACAAAACTCGAGGATCCGAGAGATATGAAAGACGGTATATGCGAAAAATAGAGATTACAGTTTAACTACAATAACAGTTCTGTTACGGGAACAATATGGTAACACCCATATCCATATTTATTATATATAAGTGGACCATTCAGACTGAAAACACTGATCGCAAACAGGCCAGAGTAGACAGAGACTAAAATATCTTAGCAACGTCCTTCATTAGTCCCCTGTTGGCACGGTGAAACTCGGTAAATTCCTGGAATGAAATAAACCCATCGCCATCAGTGTCGATTTCAGTCATCATTCTTTGGATTTCATTCGCAGTAACGGAACCAAGTGTTTTCAAGGCCTCCCCCAGCTCCTGCGATGAGATTTTGCCATCACCGTTGGCATCGAATCGCTTGAAGATTCGTTCGCGTTCGGCCTGATCCTCGGGATTATCTGCCATTGTTGATTGTAATGCACTGCTGAAAGGTTTTTTCGGTGGGGGTGTGGTTTGGTATTGGATACGAGTTTCAGGTTGAAGGGTTTGGCTTATAAAGAGATGGTTTTCTAAACATGGTATGGACAACAGGTTTTGTAGGGATAAGTTTCGGATCAACCGCAGACCAACTTTTACCTTTCTTACCATTTTTTTGAGGAAAAAGAAAATCACTTCCTTAACTGNTTACCTTTCTTACCATTTTTTTGAGGAAAAGGAAAATCACTTCCTTAACTGGAGGAGATAAAGAATTTTGACACCTCTCATATATGTGGAAATAATTTACTAATGTGTCTACGATTCCGGGTTTCAAACTAATCTCCTAGTCTGAAGCGATAACTCATTTTGAGGTTTTTTATACTTTTCTCTATTAAAATTTGAGTAATGCTACGTGGACTTAAAAAGTAGACTTAAAAATTAGACTTGATAATTATAACTATTGATTTCAGTGTGAGTCTTAACATTTATTGAGACCCACTACCTATTCAATGGTTGAAATTATCAAGTCTAATTTTTAAATCTAACTTTTAAGTCCATCTAACATTACTCTTAAAATTTCTCTGTCTCATTATTTAAGATTTAAATTACTATTTTTATATTGTTAAAAGATGATAATTTGACTAAGCCAAATTTTTTATAATGACCTATTCAATCTTAGGTAGGGTTTTATCCACTTTAATTTTAAAAAATCTTTTATCCGTAGCAAGTGTTATAAGTATATAATGCCCATAATTAATTATAATCGATGCATATAGTCTAAAAATAATTTGAAATCCTATGTCTTTCAGTATCTCAATCAAAAAAATGTTATTTAAGTGCTCAAGAGAGAGAGTTGAAGGTAGTTTCTAGTTCTACATTGTTTACACAAAAAAATACATTTGTCCTAAACTAGTTATATGTGAATTAGTGCCACATGCCAAGAGTGACTCCAATTCATTTTTCCTCAAGATAGATTATATGTGAATTACTGGTGGTGGCTGTGGGCACTAATAATCTGTAGGAGTGTCAATTGTGTCGGGTTAAACGGTTATGTGTTTAGTTAAACAGGTGGCGAGTGAAAAACATATAAACTCATACACGACACGTTTAATAAACGTGTAAAAATTTTTAACACGAACACGAACCATTTAATAAACAGATAATACAACATTACTCGTTTAACATGTTTTAAAAACAAAAAACAAAAATCATATTATTTTAACAAATTTTTACACTCTATTTCTTTGTTTTCAACTGTACTTTCCTCAATTGGAGGAGTTCCAGCCAACAGTTCACGTGAAAATCACACCACAAGGGTTAGCTAAAATGAGAAGCCCAATACCTTTTTTATCTAGGCAACTGAAGTCTCCCCTCCACTCCTTGTTGGTATGGGATTCAAAGAAAAGGGTCATAAGACAATTCAATGCCTTACTTCACTTTCGTATTGATGTCCTTACTTTTTTTCTTTTTTTTTTTTTGAAATTTTTTCTTTATTTTTTTTCTTTACTCATTTATTATTTATATATATATATATATATATATATATAATTTATATATATGTTAAATTTATTTAAACAGATAAACAGGTTGACAGATTTCACTCAAACATGACCCGTTATTAAACGTGTCTGACAGATCAACTCATTTACCACCCAAACTTGTTAAGGTCTCACTCAAACCCGTTTAATTCATGTCGATTAATCATGTCGTGTTGAATTTTGACAGGCCTAATAATCAGTATGTGTATGTTTTGTGTGAACTCATTGCAGTTTATTTGCTATTCAGAGAAAATAGATTGGATGAGATCCAATCTTTTTGTTCAGAGGGAAATTAAGGTGGTGTTTTACAAAATTAAAAGTTGAATATTGAAGTTTAAGTATTAAATGTTGAATTGTTTAATTAGTAGATTGTTTGGTATCCACTGAAATTCAAATATAAGGAACTAACGTTTGATAATTATTATTATTCTAATTTTACCATTTTTTTTAACCATCTCACCGCAACTGCCTTATTCCTACTACTACTATCACAATAGTGGTGGTGGTGGTGGCGACAACACAATAATGGTGGTTGTGATACAATAGTGATAGTGGTGGTGGTAGCGAGACAATGGTGGTGGCGATGTTAATGGCACAATGATGGTGGTAACGGAAATACAATAGTAGTGGTGGCAGTAGTGGCAACAGTGGTGGTGGTGGTGGTAGTATTGGTGTTTGTGGCGATTACACAATGGTGGTGGTAAAATGTAGTGAGGGTATATTTGTCCATTATAAATGATTTATAAAATTTTTACTGACTAACATTTTTAACATGAAGTGATAAGTATGTCGCTTGCTACTTAAAATTTTACCCAATTTTTAAATAGTGCTTAAAATATTAAGCGTTATGAGTTTTAGTTTATCAAATGGATTCAATTCATTAACTGCTTAAAGTATTCAGTTTTAAATCTTAAATAGTATTATCAAAGAGCCCCTAACAATATATGTTTACATTCAAATTTAATCATGATAAGTGAGACTCTGAATCTACTACACAAGAAGGTTCAAAATATGGATTCAAATTTTCGTTAATATTTTTTGTTCTCTATGTGTTTTTTTGACAGGTCATCCATTGTTATTGGGTGAGGGACCCATTTACATATAATTGGTCCCACTTGAATTCGTTGTAAGTGATCCCTCGAGAAGAAAAATTAAGAGAAAATATATTGGAGATGATCTCACTCTTAAAAATATTAGCTTAAAATCTGGAACCATTATGTAAGATTAGCTTGTTGACATTCAAAATTCCAATGGCTTACTTTGTTGGTGAGTTTGGTGAGAATGATGAAAATAGGAAGAATAAAAAAGTAGGAGGGATGAACTTCTCATCCATAGAGGAAGAAAATATTATTTTTCTCTTTTTTGTTTGGTATGATGGATAAAAAATTAGAAGGATAAACTTTCTAATATTGTTTGGTATTGGAGGAAAAACAAATTGGAAGGGAAAAAATAAAAAATGTAGTATGTTATTATACCTGATGGAGTTCTTAACACGATTGAGCAGTGATATGAATGTAAAGTGTACTGAACAGTTGAATTCAATTTAGTTTGAGCTCCAAAGCTCTAGGGAATAGAATTTAGGGATAGTGGATGATTACGTAGAGTGTTTGTAGTGGTTCACTAGCTCGGGAGTTCAGCTAATTCACTCTCAAAGGAGTCTCTTGCTTCTGAATATATTGATTACAGTGGAGTTTATAGAGAGTGTTTTTGTAAGGCTACAATGGCTTGGTTTTTACTTTTTAGGGCANAAAAATGTAGTATGTTATTATACCTGATGGAGTTCTTAACACGATTGAGCAGTGATATGAATGTAAAGTGTACTGAACAGTTGAATTCAATTTAGTTTGAGCTCCAAAGCTCTAGGGAATAGGATTTAGGGATAGTGGATGATTACGTAGAGTGTTTGTAGTGGTTCACTAGCTCGGGAGCTCAGCTAATTCACTCTCAAAGGAGTCTCTTGCTTCTAAATATATTGATTACAGTGGAGTTTATAGAGAGTGTTTTTGTAAGGCTACAATGGCTTGGTTTTTACTTTTTAGGGCATTGTCTCCTATTTATAGCTATTCCTAAGCCTTGCTTGATTTGAGACGAGATCCTAGCTCCTCCCTTGTAACAGTCACCCTTCTTGCACAACGAGACTTGTTCTTGTTGGGTGATTGATGCCACAAAAAAAAAAGGGACTTGGTGGGATCCAGTTATCCTTTGCACAACCTTTCTCAAGATGTGGACACAGGGAGTTGAGGTTTGAGGTCAAGGTCTGTAAATAATATTAATGTGCTGAGCTCTCAACCTGAGTAGCATGACCTGGGTTATCGAGCTCATCCTTAGGTATTTGTGGTTCCATCAATTGTCCCCTAGTCCCTAGTCAAACAGGTTGATTTGATCAGGGATTATGCCATAAGTAATGTTGACTGGGTCGACCTCGATTTACGTATGATGGGACTTCATTCTAACGATTGTTGCGAACGTGTAATCATTCTTTCCTCATTTCTCACACACGTCCCTTTTTTTGAGGGTCCATGTACGTTGGGCTTTAAATGATATTACAGACAAAAAAACCACCTTTCATTTCCTCAAACACTCTTCACATTTTGTCTTCAGNCTTGATTTGAGACGAGATCCTAGCTCCTCCCTTGTAACAGTCACCCTTCTTGCACAATGAGACTTGTTCTTGTTGGGTGATTGATGCCACCAAAAAAAAAAGGGACTTGGTGGGATCCAGTTATCCTTTGCACAACCTTTCTCAAGATATGGACACAGGGAGTTGAGGTTTGAGGTCAAGGTCTGTAAATAATATTAATGAGTTGAGCTCTCAACCTGAGTAGCATGACCTGGGTTATCGAGCTCATCCTTAGGTATTTGTGGTTCCATCAATTCTCCCCTAGTCCCTAGTCAAACAGGTTGATTTGATTAGGGATTATGCCATAAGTAATGTTGACTAGGTCGACCTCAATTTACGTATGATGGGACTTCATTCTAACGATTATTGCGAACGTGTAATCATTCTTTCCTCATTTCTCACACACGTCCCTTATTTTGAGGGTCCATGTACGTTGGGCTTTAAATGCTATTACAGACAAAAAAACCACCTTTCATTTCCTCAAACACTCTTCACATTTTGTCTTCAAACTTTACTTTTTCTCTTCTCCCCTTGCAACTTCATCTTCCTAAATTTTCTAAGGATCTAGGGTTTTCAAAAAAATTCCCAAATTTTCTCCAAAGGCTTTGCATTGCTGGCCTAATCTGTTTAGGCTTTCTCTCAGTTCCTGGTTTGTCAATCATTCTCAGCTAGGTACGTCCCTTGTTCTGTTCCCGCTTCTTCTTCTTTTTTTTTTTTCATTTTGGATCCCTTGAATTCGAGGTGGTTGTTTAATTTCTGGATTTTTCACTTTCGTTACTTTCAGAATCGATGTCTTACCTTGTCCNTTTCATTTTGGATCCTTTGAATTCGAGGTGGTTGTTTAATTTCTGGATTTTTCACTTTCGTTACTTTAAGAATCGAGGTCTTACCTTGTCTTTTCTTCTTCTCTTCTTGGATTCCTACTCCATTGCTAGAGTTTTTCTCTTCGATCGATGGTGTCTTGACCCTTGGGCTCTTAGGGACTTTTTTTTCTCGTGTTCCTCCTATTTACAGTTCTTTCAACCTTCCTTTCTCTTGCCCNTTTTTTTTTTTTCATTTTGGATCCTTTGAATTCGAGGTGGTTGTTTAATTTCTGGATTTTTCACTTTCGTTACTTTAAGAATCGAGGTCTTACCTTGTCTTTTCTTCTTCTCTTCTTGGATTCCTACTCCATTGCTAGAGTTTTTCTCTTCGATCGATGGTGTCTTGACCCTTGGGCTCTTAGGGACTTTTTTACTCGTGTTCTTCCTATTTACAGTTCTTTCCACCTTCCTTTCTCTTGCTCAGTTATGTCTACCTCTTCCAAAGCCATAACTTTGTCTGTCTCTCTCACCAAGGGTGACAGGTCCCCATAAATAGAGGAGGATGACCTAGGGGATATTGATGATGAAATAGACAACTTCCCTAGGGTTGATGTCATAGAGAGGGCAGATGTGCCTTTGTCTTTACCAGGGTCTTCCTTGAGTCCTAAGAGATCTCGAAAAGGAAAATTTAAAAAGGGTAGAGCTACACCTTCAAGTAATGTTGAGGGCTTCGAACCCGTTCCTTGCACTTCAGGCCTTATAGGTCACAGTGGGGCTACACCTCCTTTTGNGTAATGTTGAGGGCTTCGAACCCGTTCCTTGCACTTCAGGCCTTATAGGTCACAGTGAGGCTACACCTCCTCTTATGAGCATCTGTTTTGCAAGGCTTGGCTTTCCCAGGGGCATGCTTTGTTGGATCAATTTTATAGATATTAGGTATGATTCTAAGGTCCCTGGGAAGACCTGCTTCTTTGTAGCCTCTCTAGAGAATGAACTTAGGTTCCCCATACACCCCTTCATCAAATCTGTCCTCCAACACTTCAATGTCTGCCTTGCTCAGATCTCCCCCAACTTCTGGGGTGTCCTGGCGGGGCTCCTTGTCTTTTTTAAGAAAAATAAGATTGATACTCCCTCGGTTCCTTTGCTCATGAAATACTTCAATGTCAAGTTTCAATCTGACGGCATTTTGTACATCTCAAAATCGGTGAAGACCCCAGCCTTGATCACTGATCTGCCCCAACTCTCACAAGAATTGGAAGAAACTATTCTTCTTTATGTCAGGGAAGGAATGGGAGTTTGACCTAAGCAATGCCAATGATACCCTTCATGTCCCTCGCTCTTGGTCAGGTCTTGAAAACTTGGATGAGTCCTTTTTTAGGGCGGGCTTAACTTGGCTGATTTTGTTTTTGTACTTACTGACCTCATTCCCTTGGGTTGTTTTAGGTATTCGCCCCGAGCTTGGAGCTGAGGATAGGCTTGCTTTACTAGGGCTTGAAGATTGCCGCCCAGAGAAGTATTCTTACTTGATCAAGCATTTTATACTTATCAAGTTAGGATTCAACCCTCCTGAGGTAAGAGTTGAGACTCCGATTCCCATCTCTGTTGTTAGTACAGAAAACCCTGTTGGTAAGATTGTTCCACCTTAATCTCTGGTTTTTCTCTTTTTTTTTTTTTTTTGCGTTAGTTGACTTGTTTACCTTTTCAGGTTCCAACTCAATGGCTCCAGATGTTGAGGCTGTGAAAGCTATGATTACCGAGATGCAGGGCAAAGTTAAGCGCAAGGTTGGAGTAGGATCTGGGCTTGAACCTCCTTCAAAGGTGCAGAGGACAAAGGTGCCTCCACCTTCTCTTCCTCCTTAAGAGATCCTTCCGCCCCAGCTGACTTCACCAAAGGAAATCTTGGCTTTTTCTTCTCAAAGGGTCTTTCCTCCTCTCATTGAGGGTTTCACTAGTGGTGCGGGGGCCTCCTCCTCCCCTCCGTCAGTAGAGGTCGCTGGAGCTCTAGAATCCATAGCTCTTCTATTACGAGGGTCTTCCTCTTCCTGATTTGCCAAGAAGAATCCTCGTTTGTGAGTGAAGGGTTTACCGGCAAAAGTTGAGAAGGGCAATGGTTCACTCATTATGAACATGGGTCTTACCACTCAGATAATTACCTCAATTATTCCTAAGTTTGATATTGTGGAGGCCTCAGCGATCAGTTTGCACACCTCTACTACTACGGCTTTGTATGCAACAACCTCGGTAAGTCTTGATTTCCTTTTGTTTCTGGTTTGAGCTCAAGTAATTTTTACTGACCTTGCTTTATTTTTGCATTTTTTTTGCTGGCCATCCACGTAAGCGCCTTTGTGAAGCAAGTCCGAGCTCTAGGAAGCACAATTGAGGAGGCTCAGTTGGCTTTGAAGGTGTCTAAGCACAAGGTTTTTGAGCTTAGTTTTTCTAATTATGACCTCAAAGGTCAGGTTTAGTTTGTCTCTTCTAACAAGTATCTAGAGGCTAAAGCTTGAAAAGCCAAGGATGAGCTCAAAGTGAAGGTAGACAGCTTAATCCAGGCTCGTAAGGATGCCTTAGAGGCCCTTAAATCCTTTGACACAATGAAAANAAGCCAAGGATGAGCTCAAAGTGAAGGTAGACAGCTTAATCCAGGCTCGTAAGGATGCCTTAGAGGCCCTTAAATCCTTTGACACAATGAAAAAGGAGTGTGATATATTGGCCGAGGTCAACGCTGCTCTACTGAAGGAGATTAAGGTTGTAAGGGCTGAAGTTTGGAAGAAAGATGTTTTGATTACTGAGCTCAGGGATGAGGCTGCTACTAACTGGGCCACTGGGTAACTTACTTTTCAGGATCAAGCTGTGGAGAAATATACAGACCTAGACTTCGAATTCAAACTTCCTTTGGAGATGGAGAAGACAAATGTTGAAAAAGAGACAAAGTTCAGAGCTATTACTGATGCTCCTACTGATGTCTTAATTCCTGGCGATGTCTCTGCTGACCTTGAAGCTCAACCTCCTGTGGTGACTTTGACACTAGCTGGGGTTGAAGCTCCTACTCCTGTTCTTACTGAGGCTCACCTCCTTTCAATTGTTTCTTCTGTTCCTGAACCATCTGAGGCTTCTCTTCCTGCTGCTGAGTTGCCAGAAGCCAGTTCTAATCCTACTGCAGGGACTTAGGGTTGTTTTTAGGAAATTTCTATTCTTTAGTTTTTGTGTATATAGGAGACCTTGTATTTTGCTTCTTTTGAGGAATGAAAATATTCTTTTGCAATTTCTTTTTACTTGCACTTTGTTTCTGTTCTTTCCCTCCTGCCCCTTACTTCGAGGAGAACTTTGTTCTTCTAGAAGTGAACCTAAATTTTGCCAAGTATGAGGTCTTCCCTTATGCATGTTAAGCTTTAGCTATTTTTTGGGAGCTTCTTTATTGTTGAAGAGCTTATCTGAGTATTAGCAAAGGTGTTTATCATATTTTTTGCAAGCTAAAAGTTCTTTGAGTGTTTTAAGAGATGAAGAGTTTGTTGATAGCTTATGAGCTGAAGAGCTAATCAAGTGTTTATGAGCCGAAGAGCTAATCAAGTGTTTGTGAGCTGAAGAGTTCATCAAGTTTTCATAAGCTGAAGAGATTATCCTTGGTTAATGGGCTTCTTCTAACTCTGAGCTGTTGCTCCTGAGCTGCCTGAGGTCAATGCTGAGGACTTTTGCATCTCTCATATTCTTGCTTTGCATCCTGTTTTTTCCCTTTTTTCTATAAGTAGGTCTTCAGAGATAGAGGGATTGTTTTTTGTGCCCGCCTACCTTTTTAAAGCGCCAGTTTTCCTAACCGTTGACATGATTATGGAAGTGTAATCACCGCCTCTTCGTCTTCGCGTGTTATTCACTTCCTTAAATCCTTGGATTCTTTATTCTTCGCCTAAAGCTTGGGATTTCTTTACCTTTCGCAATCTTCCTTTGATTCTTACTTTCTGTTTTCCTTCTCGCTTCATGGCTTCCTCTCCCTCTCCTCTAATCAAACAACAAGCCCAGACCATGTTGGATGTGCCCTGGTATGCCATGTTTTTGCTCCCTTCCCTGATCACAGCTTTAGATGTGGAGGGAGTTGGTAGGCGATATCTTCTTCTTGATGCCTTGACCATCCGCGTCCTCACCTCTAATGAGCCCTGCAACCTTTTCCTTTAACGAGAATTTTGTTTCTTTGAAGGCACTTTTGAGATGAGTCTTCGTTTTCCCATCCATCCCATTGTTGGAAGGGTTCTGGCATTCTTTGGAATGTGTCCCTCTCGTCTTTCCCCAGAAGAATGGGGTGCTCTGTTAAGCTTTTTTATTTTTTGCCATTTGCAAGGTAACAATGAATTTCCCACTATTACTAAGTCCTTTTAATTTTACGATATTCTTTTCGATATGCCCCCTGCTTTAGTGGCTTCAGATGGAGGCACCACTTCGATTCTCAGCTGGTCCTCGATGCCCCTATCTCTCTAGAGGGGTAGACTTAGCATTTTTTCTTTGTTTCTTGAGACTCTTGGGAGTTTGCTGAGACACTGTCTGAGTGTCCTTAGGTCTTGTGGTCTGAGTATGCTCGGGTCCCTCGCACTTGGAGGCATTTTTCTAATAGAGGTAAACAAATTTTTACTCCTTCTTATGGTTTGCAAACATTATGATGAATCTTAATTGTGCTTATGTTGTGCAGACGCTCCTAGTTTGAAACCTGACAAGCTGATGAGAGTCATCTAGGTCGCTCATGCTAAGGTAGTCCATTACACGTTTTTAGTCATTCCCCATAACCTTATCTGGTTTGGGAATGGTTCTAGCTCTGTTGCCATTCTGGAGGGTATCTTATGCCCCCTTTCTCCTATTCTTGATGTAGACTCCTCTCCCTATGAATCGGATGAGGATGTTACTACTTCTTCAAGGAAGTGTAGAAAGGGCAGTTCATCAACACAATTGTCAGGTTCCTCTTCTGGTGAGATCAATTTAACAGTTGTAGAGCTGGAGTTTGTAAAAAAGTAGCTATCTGAGGTGGAGAAGGAACGAGATGAGTTGAAGGTTAAGAACACTTGTTTGCAGGCTGTGAATGTGCATTTGGAGGAGGAGGCATCTAAGCTGAAACAGAGAGTAGGGGGCTTAGAAATTTTCTTCTTTTTTCTTCTTTCTGTAACCTTGCAGTTCTTATGAATATGAAACAACTTTTTCTATTGAATGCCTTGCTTATTTTCTTGTTATTTTACTCTGTTAGTCGTAACGCTTGGGCTGAAAAACCCAGTTGATGTAGCGTGCTGAGTCAGATGCTCCTCTGATTATGAGGAGAATTTTGTTCCAAGTGTGAGGTCTATCTTTAGTTGAGCATATATAAGCTGGAGAACTCGTCATTTGTTTATGACCTAAAGAGCTCATCTTTTGCTTATGAGCTAAAAACTCACCGTTTTCTTATGAGATGAAGAGTTCATCTTTTGTTTATAAGCTAAAAAGCTTATTATTTGCTAATGAGCTGAAGAGCTCATCGTTCGTTTATAAGCTGAAGAGCTCATCGTTGATTTTATGAGCCGAATGACTCATTTTTGTTTATGAGCTAGGGAGCTCATCGTGTGCTTATATTAGAGATGAAATGTTGACTGAGTTGAAACTTTGCCATTTTATTGATGATGAACTTTTACAAGTGTTCCGGTTATTGAAAGAATCTCTTCAATTGGTCAGTGTTCCAGGAATGAGACAAGGTTTTTTCTTCTTTTGTTTGCAGTTCGTAGTTCCCAGGTCTCATTATCTTCGAAACGATGTATGGGTCTTCCTAGTTGTGCCCTAACTTCCCATAAGAAGGATCCTTTCCTGCAGGGAGGAGTTTTTTGAGGACTAGATCTCTGATTTTGAAGCTTTTGTACTTGACCTTCCTGTTGTAATATTGAGCTGTCATTCTCTAATAACTTATGATGCGCTGCAAGGCTCTTTTCCTCTTATCTTATAAGAGGTTGAGGTTGAGCAGAAGTGACTCATCATTGTGTTTAGGTTCGGAGAGCTCTATCCTCGGGGATGGGATACCTATCTTTATAGGAGCTACTGCCTCCTTTCCAAATGTCAACGCAAATTTCATTTCTTGAGTTGCTGACCTGGTTGTAGTTCTGTAAACCCATAAGACTTTTGGGACATGTTCCACCCATCTTCCTTTAAGGCTGCGAATTTGGTCTTTAGAGCTATCTTTATAGTTCGAATAGTTACTTCTGTCTACCCATTCAACTGAGGATGAGCTAGAGCTGAGAAGTAATTCTTTATAACCAACTCAGCACAGAACTTTTTGAATTTGGGATTGTCAAACTGCTTTTTGTTGCTCAAGACGATTGCTCTAGGTATCTCGAAACTACAGATTATAGATTTTCAGGTGAAGTTCTAAACCTTTTTCTCTGTAATTGATATCAAGGGTTCCATTTTTAGCCCATTTGGTAAAACAATCCACTCCAATGATGGCGAATTTGCATTGTCCAATACTAAAGGGAAGGGCTCCAAGTATGTTCAATCCTCATTGTTGGAATGGCCGAAGGCTGATTACTGGGGTGAGGAGCTCTGGTGGACAATTGGGGATGTTGGCATGTAGTTGGCAGGTCTTACACCTTCTGACCAGCTCTGCTACATCTTTGAATAGTGTGGGCCAAAAGTAACCTTGCCTCAACGTTTTACCTGCCAGAGCTTGAGCTCTTATGTGATTACCGTAGATGTCCTCATGGATTTCTCTCAGAATGTAGTTAGCTTCTTCGTCTCCCACACACCTTAGAGGAGGTGCTGAGAAGCCTCATTTGTATAAATTCCCTTGGAGGAGTGTGAACCTATATGACCTGACTATTAGTTATGCTGTTTCTTTGGTGTCTACTGGCAAGGCTCCATTTTGAAGATACTCTCTGATTGGGTCCATCTAATTGGCTGATTTTGTACTAGGAACACTTCATCTTCCTTGGAGCTTACTGATGGCTCAACAAGGTGTTCAACCAAAATTAATCTATCCAGGTTTTCTTGGAAAGCCGTGGCTAGCCTTGCCAAGGCATTAGCTCGAGGGTTCTCTGCTCTAGAGACGTGTATGATCTTAACTTGCACGAATTTCTTTATTAGCTCATGTACCTTCCTCAGGTATAGAATACAATTCACTCCTTTAGCTTCAAAAGTCCCCTCGATCTACTTTACCACAAGCTAGAAGTCGTTGTAAATCACGAGTTGTTCTACCTCCATGGAATGTGCCGTGTTGAGCCTGGAAATGATAGCTTCGTATTATGTTTCATTGTTTGTAGCCTTGAACCCGAACTTGAGGGCGTATTTGATGTTTATCCCATTGGGGGAGGTCAGAATCAACTCAGCACCGTTGTCTTGGTCGTTGGTGACTACATCTACCAAAATCTTCCACGTGGGGAGGTCGAGTACTAGCTGAGTTGCCTCCATGGGCACTTTTGGGGCTATAGTAAATTTTGTAATGAAATCTGCCAGTATTTTCCCTTTGATTGCAGTTCTGGGTTTGTATTTGATATCGAAATTACTGAGCTCTATGGCCTATTTGACCAGTCTTCCTAAAGATTCTAGTTTGTGTAACACCTGTTTTATTGACTGATCTGTTGGGACCTCAATGGTGTGAGCTTGGAAGCACGACTTGAGCTTCCTTGCTGTTGTGACTAGAGGTAGGACTAGTTTCTCCATTTTTGGATATCTCTCCTCTACTCCCCTCAAAGTTCTGCTACAGTAATAAACTAGTTGTTAAGCTCTGTCTTGTTCTCTGACTACTATTGTGCTGGTTGAGAAATTCGAAAACGACGAGACACTTGGAAAGCCTCACCTTGATGCCACTCTCTCAAATTATTGCACAAAAAAACATTCGTAATACTGTTGTTTGTTCGAGTGTTGTGCTAATTTGTCCTTGCTGCTGCCCTCTTGTATTATTCTGTTAAAGTTACTTATGGACCTTTTCATTTGGTTCATTTTCTAAGTTTAAGTACCAACTTAGATGCTCTATTGTTGATCTACGTCTTTTTGATTCAAATTTTCGGCTTGTTATTTAGTTACGATCTTTATCAGTTCTACTTTAATAGTTAATTGGTTCTTAGTTATTGATTCGATTATCTTCCTCTTGTTGCATAATGGGCATCTGGCATACCGGGCTTCTAGCTCACCCCCAACAGGTAAATGAGTTGCAGGAAGCATCTGGAAGAGGATGACGGGAAGGAAAACATATAAGTTGAACATTCGACATATACCTAGTCTAATGCCCCATTTGGTATTATAGAAAAATAGAATGATAGAAAGTTTGAGAGATAAATAAAACATCATATTTTGTAAGGAAGGAAAATAGGAAGGATGAAAAAGTAAATGTATTAACTTTTCTTCTAATTCACTAAAATCAATTCCTCCAAAACGGAAGAAAAGTAAATAGAAAGTTAATTATTTGTGTTGATATGTATCTTATTTGTCTATATATCTTTTAATATATACATATATTATGTATACATTTATTTCATATAAAAATATAATGATAAAATATGTATATATATATATATATATATATATTAAAAAATTTTAAAAATTAAAAAAAATATTTTTTCATCTTAACTAGGGATGAAAATTTTCAGCTTAACACGATGACATAATTCGAACTTGACACGAACTTGTTTATAACTTGACACGAACTTAAAAATGACCTGACAAGCGAATAAGAAATATAAAAGACTCATAATTTTATGACTTAACACAAATCTGACACAACACGACTCAATTGTCACCCCTAATCTTAGCCAACACAAAAAAAAAATTAATCATTTTTATTTTTCATCTATTCAACCAAATATAAAGAAAGGAAAGTGTATCATTTCTATTGTCTATCCTTGAAGGATAGAAATTAAAGTATATCCCTCCTACTTTCCATCATTCCTATCAAACGGAGGATAAGGAACTTGTATTGTTCTTGCTCTACAATAGACAATTGAAAGCTTGTGATTGAAGTGGTGACAAGGAACTACTTTTAATTATTTATTTACAATGGAGACATTTTATTCAATGGTTTGTAGTGTAATAGTTTGTGAATAATACGTTGGGAAGATAAGAACAATAAAATGAATTGAGGGAATATGTAGTTATTGTTGGAGATGGATTGTTTAATCATATGTAATGAAAGTCCGTTATTATAATTGGTAACTCTCGTCATTTGTTTGATGTCAGATCTTGGTGAATTATTATTCAAGGACAAGGTATTCTATTGTCTATGATAATTCAATTGACATTTGGAAGTCAAGTAATCTATAAAATTTCTATGAGAGATGGGTTGGGGTGTTATAGGTTTTTCTGACATGGAAATTAGCCTAGCATATTATTAGTTTTGTATGTGTGTGGGAGAGGGGGGGACCATAGAAGGAAAAAAATAACATTTGTTAGACCAACTTTAATAGGTTGTTTATTTCAACTTAAATTTTTATTTTAGAGAGTCAATTATCAAAAGTCAAGCTCCAATAGACTCTCTATTTAAACTAGTTATAATAGAGTTTTATTTGACTCGTTACATTTGGAGAGTCTAATTCACTATTTATTATATTTTTAATGCAAGAAAAAAATGATGCAAATGCATTCTTCATTAAATGATATTGACTAGAAAACTATTTTTCTTTCAAAATAGAGAGTTCATTGGAATTGTCAAAAATATTTGACTTTCTATTTTAAAATTTTATCAAAGATGCTCTCTATCTCAAAAAAGATGTGTGGGGATAATTTCGTACTATGAGTTCCATCTCATGCGGATGGAGAGGATTGGGAGGAAGTCTTGAGTAACCTGCAAGACGAAAGAACAATTAGGTGAATAGATGGCCATATGTGGTCAAAGGGATTTCGATACTTAAGTCAGATCGCAAATTGAAGAAGAGTATGGAGTAAATATGCAAGGATTGACCCTCTTACCTAGTACCCGGAGACTTTTATTTATAGCAATAGGAAAATGTGTCTCAATGGAACCTGAACTTTAAATTGATTGGTCCAACCTCGTCACTAAGTCGTAGAAGTACGAGGAGAGTTATGTTAAGACTCTTGGTCCTAGGTCTTTATCATCGGCTCCAGGTTGCTTGAGTAGCATTTTAATTAGACTTTAATTGTTTGGTGCCTCATCACAAGCTTGTAGATATTTAGTGATATTAAACTAGGACTCTAGCTTCTACGTTGATCCTTTACCGAGTAGATATTCGTCTAGAGTAAGTGAGTACGTTGAATGGAGGTACGGTAGCTGACCTATAGGGGCTTTGGGTACTCAGTGTGGATGATTGAGGATTTCTCCTAAGCAAGTATCGACCTGCAGGCACTTACCCAAGCAAATGCTGACCTACAAATGGTGCAGAAGGTAGGTGCCAAACCGCACTAGATGCCTTTACACCTTACAAAAAATAGTCTCTAAAATAGAGGGTACTATTGAAAATATTCAAAGCAATAATAAAAAAAACAATAATCACTGGAAAGTTTGCTGAGATTTCTCTAGCAATTCCCCCTGCAAAGCCTGTAATTATGCCCATTTGTTTAACCAGAATGCCTGAGTTATAGGCATCTCTTCAGTACCACATTTACTTTTTGAAATAGCTCGGCTGTAATCTGGACGGACCTCTACTCTTCCTTACTGAGATTACTGAATAGCTCGGCTTCGGTCTTGTTGATTGAGTCTTGTTGATGCCTTTCTCATGTGACTGGTCCTGTCACCCTTAAGTGGGATCATTTAATGTAGGTGCACGTGCCATAAAGGGAGCACCTCTTCATTTGCCCCCAAGAAATGTCTGACAGACGCTTTTTGTCTATCAGTCGTTTCATGCCCCCAAACCCATCATTGCGCCTACTTTTGGGACATCTCCCCTTGTTTTGGCGACATGTCTTGCATTTAAATATTGCCTTTTAGAATTTCCTCCTTTATAAGTGACTTCTTTCATTCCTTTTTGTACTTTACCTTCCTTAGCTTCAGACTTCTTGCCCTCTTTCCTTCTTTACCTCTTTCTGCTCCTTCATTATCTACTGCTATGGCTCCTCTTACTCCTCCTGAGATTCCTGCCTTCAAGGCCAAGTACAATATTCCAAATAACGTCAACATACGAGTCATTGGTAGGGATGAACCTTTGATAGGCACCAAAGAGGGCGTCCCAATTCACACTCAAGCTATAACAGAAGGTGGAGTTCGCTTCCCTCTTGATCCCTTGCTTCTCTGGGTGCTGTCAGTGACAAAGTTGTGCCCCATCCAATGTTGCCCTAACTTCTTCAAAATAGTAATGGAGGTTACTACTCTGAACAGGCTTCTAAACTTGAGCCTTGGTTTATGGGAGATTTTGTATTGCTATATCGTCAAATCGATCAGAGACAACTACTACCTTGCTGTAAGGAAGAAGGATCGCTACTTGGTGACCTATCTTCCGAATTCCAACACAGGTCATGAGAATGATGTGGTCTTTATCTCTTGGAATTGGGAATACGCTGCTGGTGCCACTCCTTCTTACTGTTGTCCCTACAAGGAAGACGCACCAAGTGACTATCATTTTTATTCTTATCTCCTTATTTTGTTCATCCATTATTTTGGCTTATGATGTCTTTTGTTTGAAGGCGAGACTGTGAAAGGAAGGATCCCTAATCGGGCTGTGAAGATGAAAGAACTAAAGAGAGTTTAGGAATACAACGATTCTCTCTTTTGTCGAGCCGCCCTGCTCGGTTACACTCCTACTTACATGTCCTTCATCTCTGTTCCAACTCGGCCCTATTCTGCACTTGTTGAAGACCGCCAAGCTATCCAGTCTACTCTGGATCAAACCCTGCGATCTCGCAAGCGTCCTTTGACTGGTCCTTCTGGGAGAAACAAGACGATCAAGAACTTTCTTGACTTCTTATTAACTGTTGAACCATCCACCCCCGTCGAACCGATCATGCCAACTGATCCTCATGCTCCATTCAATTCTGTACTCATGGAGGAATCTGTACCTGAGGTTGCTGCTGAAGTTGCACCTCCTAAACTGAACGATACAATTGCTCTAGATGATGATCCAGCTGTTTTGGGTTGGGCCACAGACACTTCAATTCCTACTGAGTTAGATCCCCCTGTTCCTGTTCATTCTCCTGACAATCAAGCTGATTTAATTTTTGAACTTTCTAAAGACCCTGCCCCAAAAAGATGCAAAGTTATAGAGTCTGAAGCAGCTTCTTCTCCTAAGCAGCTTCTTCTCCTAAGCCTATCAATCCTTCTTTCTGACTTGTCCTCAAGGCAAAAAAGAGAGAGATTATTGTGAAGGACTCTGCCATCGAAGATTTTAATTTTGTTGTAGGGATTGCTCGGGGGGTGATTTTGCCTCGGAACTTAGCTGCGAATGAGGCTTTGTCTAATGATGAAGTCGCTCGCCAAGCTATCCAGCACATGGTCCTAGTATAAAACTTGTTCCTTTTTTATCTCCTTTAGACCTTCTTTCCTTTCTTTAGAATCAGTCTAAGTTTCTTCTTTTTTCAACTTGAAGGGTCTTCAAAAGGTGCATGAAGTAGGGGCAAGGATAGTGAGGAAAGACAAAGCAATGACATTATTCATGCGCAAGCCTCTACCTTGGTGAAGAAAGGGTTGATGGATGAAGAGTATTCCAAGAATTGATGGATGAAGAGTATTCCAAGCTCTGTGAAGAGGTTCTGGTGCTTCAAGCTTAAAATCATAGCCTAACCGAGGAGAATCAGAAGCATTCTACAGAGATTGGAAGATTAAAGGAGTTGAGACATGAGGCAAACATGGAGCTTTTCCAAGCCCAGCTTGATTACGCTAGTCTTTTAGAAGAGTTTGACCAGTTTAAGGCTGAGGCAAAGGATATAGAGGATGATGCATATTATGAAAGAATAGAGAATGATTTGGCTCTGCAGATCCCATTGCTAGAGAAGGCACACTTCATCAAGGGCTGGCATATTGCCCTGACTGCTACAGGAGTTCCTCAATCTTCTAAGCTTTACTCTCACCATTCTCTTCCTAGCTCCTCCCAGCCCACATTTTCCTTAAAACACTAAGAAATTTTTTGTACTTTTTGGTGTATATGTTTGAAACCTTTTTGGAATAATGTTGTAATCTTTTGAAGTGTAATGAAAGTTTCATTTCTTGGTTCGAAGTTTTTATTTCTTCTTTGGTTTTTGTGATTTATTCAAGGATTCCTCAAGTTCTTGTGGCCTCTACTCAACCTTTCTTAAACTCGGCAACAACATAATGACTTATTATACTTAGAAAAATTTTGAGATCTAGAAGTTGACCTAACTCGGTCCCTCAACAAGGGGTCTCTGAATACTCTGAAAAATTTTATTCTTGAAGTTGTGGCCCTTCTTCGAAGAGCTCAGTCCCTCAATAGAGGCCTTTAAACACTTAGAAAAAATTTTAGACTCTTGAAGTTATGGCCTTTGCTCGGCCCTTCTTCCAAGAGCCCAATCCATCAATAGGAACCTTTAACACTTTGAAAAAATTTTAGACTCTTGAAGTTATGGCCCTTGCTCGGCCGATTAGGTGGCTGCGCCTGATTTAAGTTTATACTTCTATCAGGATTCTTTGCCTCCCAGCCTTAGCAATAAGACATATTCAGTAATGAAAATAAAAAGATGTATATTAAGAACTTTTATTCATATTCTTATTGGTATATCGCAATGAGTTTGCTAATCGCTTTTGTTGAATCTTCAAGATAAGGGGCACCCTTATTTTCCCAAAGGCACTTTGGAGTTTATTTTCTAAAAAGATACTTTTTAGAAATAGAACTTTCTTAATTTAGTAGAGTTCCAAGGGCGCAGTATCATTCTATGGTCCAAGGTCTCAAGCTCATAATACCTATTGCCCCCTACTCGGGCTATTCTGTACGGCCTTTCCCAATTGGCTCCAAACTTTCCATGCGCTGGATTTTTAGCTGATCCCAAAACGCGCCTAAGTTCCAAGTCTCTAAGGGCGAATGCCCAAGAATTAACCTTCTTGTTGTAAGCTCAGGACATCTGTTGCCGATAAGATGTCATCCATATTGTTGTTTGCTCTCTTTTCTCTTCTACTAGATCAAGGTCCCAAGTGATGACGGTATCATTATTATTACTTTCAACAAGCTCGGTTCTCATTGTCGATAAAATAGTCTCCAGTGGAATCACCGCCTTCATCTCGTAGGTCAGTGCAAACGAGTTTTCTCCAGTTGAGCGCTGAGGTCTGGTTTGATATGTCTACAGAACACTTGGCAGCTCTTTCACCCATCTTCCTTTGGCATCGTCAAGCCTCTTCTTAATACCATCTAGGATTTTTTTGTTGGAAATCTCAACTTTTCCATTACTCTGAGGATAAACTGGGGTTGAATAGTGGTTCCGAATTTCGTATTGCTAACAAAAAAGCTTTGAAAGGACCGCTGTTGAATTGAGTCCCGTTATCGAAAACGAGGGCATTAAGGATTTCAAACCTTTTAATAATGCTTTTCCACATGAATTTCCTTGTATTAGTATCTCTGATGTTAGCTAAGGGCTCGACTTTCACCCACTTTACAAAAAATCAGTTGTAATAAGAAAGAATCTCTTATTGCACGTTGTCCGAGGTAATGGTCCCACAATATCCAGCCCTCAATGTGCAAATGGCCACGGGCTAGCCAACAAAAGTAATTCCTGAGCAGGTCTTCTCGATATCGATGAGAATTTCTAGTACTTCTGACACTGCTTAACAAAATGTTGCGCATTTTTCTGCATGTATGGTCACTAGAACCCTTGAGAGGTGGCTCAGTGGGCTAGCAATCTTCTACCAGTATGAGCGTCATAGCTTCCCTCATGGATCTTAGTTAAGAATCTTGATATAAGCTTTGGATGGACACATTTCGGGTATGGTCCTCTAAAGGATCGTCGATAATGCTCATCTTTCAGAGATAACCAAAACCTAATCACTTTTAGTCATAGCTTATGGGCTTACTTCTTATCTTTAGGCAAGTCTCCATTCTTCAAGAAGGCGATGATTAGGTCCATCCAACTTGGCTCTATTTCAGTGGATAAGACTTCATCCAAACTGGTAACCAAAATGCTTAGCTCGGGTAGGAATTCAACAGTAATAGTCCTTTCAATCTCCTGGTCAATGGCAGAGGCTAGTGATGCTAGGGCATCAGCATGAGAATTTTTTGCTCTTCCTACCTGTTGGATCGAGTATTCTGGAATCTCGCCTAATTCCTTTTCTGCAGTAGCATGATATCCCACCATTCTCTCATCCTTTGCCAAGTACTCCCCTATTATCTGATTCACCACTAGTTGTGAATCAAAAAATATTTAGAGCTTTCTTACTCCTAATCTGATTGCAAGTCTTACTCCTACTATCAGGGCCTCATATTCTGTTTCGTTGTTTGAGGCTTTGAAACCAAGCTTGATGGCTTTTTCTAGAATACACCCCTCTGGACTCTCTAGTATGATGCCAATGCCTGCACCCTTATGATTAGAGGAACTGTCTACAAATAAACTCCATTTTCCACCAAGCTCTGGTTTGTCAGGATTGTCAGATGGGTCATTCAGTTCTGAGCTATTTTTAGGTTGGAATTTAGCAATAAAATTTGCCACCATCTGCCCCTTGATTTTCGTCCTCGGTTCGAACACAATGTTGAACTCCCCGACCTTTACTACCCATTTAGTGATGTGTCCTAATAGATCGGCCTTTCGAAAAGATCTTTCAAGGCTTGGTCAATGAGCACTGTGATTCGGTGTGCCTAGAAGTAGTGTCTTAGCTTCCTAGCCGAGCTTACTAAGGCAAGTACGAGCTTCTCCAATGGCGTGTACTTTAACTCGGCATCTAAGAGCATCTTGCTCACATAGTATATAGGGCTTAATTTTACATGTTCATCTCTCATCAGTGCCCCACTCACTTCGTGCTCGGATACAGCTAGGTAGAGGAATAGGCATTCCTCGAGTAAAGGTGTTGTCAGAATCGAGGAAGAAGCCAAGTACGCCTTTAGATTTATGAACGCTTCTTCACACTTCTAATTCCACAATGCTCCCTTCTTTCATTTGATAAATTGGAAGAAAGATTTGCATTTATCAGAGGCTCGGGATATAAATCTTCCGAGCGCGGCTACCATTCCAGTCAGTCTTTGCACTTTTTTTACTGTCCGAGGAGACTGTAGTTTCGCAATTGCCTTTACTTGATTGAGATTCACCTCGACTTGTCGGTGGGTAACCAGAAATCCAAGGAACTTTCCCTAGCCTACACTGAATGCACACTTCGAGGCATTTAGCTTCATTTTGTATCTGTGAAGTATGTCAAATGTGTTCCTCTGGTCAGAGTAGTGATTGGTGGCCTTTTGGATTTTAACCATCATGTCATTAATGTAGACTTCCATGGTGTTGCCTAGCATGTGTGAGAACATCTTTATTACCAACCTCTGATAGGTTACTCCAGCGTTCTTTAACCCAAAGAGCATTACTTTGTAACAGTATGTCCCCTCAAATGTTATGAATGCAGTCTTTTCTTAGTCTTGTTTGACAAGTGGGATCTAATGATATCTCCTATACGCGTCCAAGAAGCTCATTCACTCATGCCCGGCGGTTGCGTCAACCAGCTGATCTATCTTTGGCATATGAAAGTTGTCATTTGGATACACTTTGTTAAGGTCAGTGAAGTCGACACAAACCCTCCACTTGCCGTTCTTCTTCTTCACTACTACCATTTTCGATAGCCAGGTCATGTATTGAACCTCCCTAATGGTTTGGGATTCTAACAACCATGCCACCTCTTCCTTTACTGTTTCCTGATGCTGTGGTGCCAACCTCCTAAGTTTCTATTTGATCGACTTAAAGCTAGGATCCACGTCCAACTAATGACATGCCACCTCGGGCAAGATGCCAGGCATCTTGTATGTTGACCATGTGAATACGTTGGCATATTCTTTTAGTAGTGAGACAAATTCATTTTGCTACTTAGGGCTTAATGAGGCGCCCAGATGAAAGTACTTTTCATCATCCTTGCATAAAGGTACTTTAGACAGGTCTTCCACTGTTCGGTTAGTTTGTTCCTATTCTATGCCTAAAGGTATTTTAGGCTCTGCCTCGATAGCTCAGTTGGTCGAATCAATCGACCTATGGAAGTTTGGTTGCTATTTTGTCATTTCAACTGTCGAACTTTTCTCTTTACTTTCCCCACCATCCCTTCTTTTGACCGAGGCCAGTAAGAAAGTTCTGGAACTTACTTGGTCTCCTCGAATGTTCACTATTCCTTTTACCGAGAGAATCCTGAGCTCCTGGTGGTATGTTGATGGTATTACCTTCATCTCGTGTAATCAGGTTCAACCCATAATGACATTATATGTCGAGGTCGTGTCTACTACTAAGAACTCGATCATGACTCCAATGGGGCCGGTTTTCACTGGAAACGTGATCCTTCCCCTTGGGAGCACTATTTTTCCACTAAAGCCGACCAGCGAGGTGTTAGCTAATTTGAGATCCTCTTGTTTTAGTCCAACCTTTACACAAAGAGATCCATACACATGATCTCAGAGGAGTTTCCTGGATCGATCAATATTCTTTTCATATCATAGTTGGCGATTCGGAGCGTTACCACCAGTGCATCATTGTGTGGCTGATGTATCTCGATTAGATTCTACTCGGAGAAATAGATTGTATCGTCCGCATCCTCAAACTTCTTTCTCCTTTGGGGCTTTCTAAATATATGCCCTAGTAGCATTATTTTTTGCCATTTGCGGGTTTATTGTAGTGTGGATTACATCTGTCACACCTGCTGTCGTGGTCTGGTCCCCCTGGGGCTCAGCCCTCCCACCATTAGCTCTAGCACTATCCTCAATGAAACTCGGCAAGATGCCCCGCCTAGTCCAGCTATTTCAAATATTGCTTCAAAGATTGGCAATTCCCGGTCATATGACCTATATCTCGATGGTAGAAGCACCTAAAATTAGGATTCCTCTTTGAAGGATCCCCGGGTAGCATATTGAGCCACTTGAAATATGTCTTCCCTTTGATTTGAGTCAATATTTTGTATATTGGCTCTTTAAACACTTTATTGACTCCAATGAAAAGAGATTTTGGGGGAAACCCTTCTAGTTCTTTCTTCCTTCCTACATCTCTATTTTGCTCGATCTGTTTGTCATGGCTAAACTGCTTTTTGTCGGGATGCTCCTTCCCCATGTCTCTGAATAAATCATCGTCGACTTTGGTGTATTTCTCGATCCTCGCCATTAGTTCCTCCATGTCCATGGCAAGCCTTCTAGTAAGAGATTGATATAAGGGGTTTTCTTTCAACAATCCAATTTTGAAGGATGCCACAACAATTTTTGGGTTACAAGTTTCAACCTTATTCATTGTTTTCCAGTCACGATGAGCGTATTCTTTCAAAGTTTCATTATTTCTCTTCCTCAATGTTAGCAGAGCCCCGACATCTATGGGTTGTTTGTTGCTCGTTATGAACCAAGCTGTGAATTGCTCGGCGAGTTAAGCCCATCCATCTATTGAATCTTTCGGCAGACTGTCGAACCACTTCATAGTCGACTCCTCTAAGCTACTGGGAAAGATAGTGCAAAACAATGGCTCATTCTTCTGATGAATGGTCATAAGCTACCGGTAATGTCTGATGTAGGAGGTTGGATTGATTTTTCCATCATATAACTTAAAATTTAGGATGGTGAATTTGCTTGGGATCCAAGCTTTCTCAATCCACTTTGTAAAGGTGGAGCACTCTGTACCATCATCGTATTTTCCCGTAGCTCTCCTGGCTAGGTCCCTAGCCGATTTTTGCTCTAATCTCTTCAATCGATTGTTGAGCTCTTCGGTAATGAATTGCGTCCAAGAATTCTCATCTTGTCCTCGACGTTTTTTCTACTTTTACTCTTCTTCCATGGCGTTCTCTCTTCTTTCTCGCTTCTTTTTGGGACTCTCCCGTCGGCTTTTCTTGCTACGTCTCTCTCTCTTAGTCATTTCCTTCAATCTTGCTTTCAATTCTTTGTTTTCTTTTATTAGATCTCTTTCCCTAACATAGGACTTTTTGAACAATTTATCATGCGCGTCAAGTCGGTCTTGCAGGGACTAAACCAACTTTACCAGAGAGTGATTCTCCCTCTCGGCACGGAGGGATTCGCCATTGTCGGTGTCTTGCTAATTTTGGTGTTTGGACGGCCTGAAACTTGCTGAGGACAACTCGTCATCCTCACGGGGTTTAGTTGGGCTTGGGTTTATATCTACTCTGATGTTACTATCAGATGGAAGTGACACTCTATAGTTCGAATCAAAATCTCCCAAGTCCTGACTGCCTATAGGTGAGCTGATGACATTTCTTAGTCTCAACATTTGCTTTTTGTTTCGACTGATGTAAATCTTCCTACAGACAACGCCAAAAAATGTAAAAGGCAAAAAATGAGAGTTCCTCCTACAAAAATTGATAGATTGATATTTATGGTAAAAGGGTGCTTCTGAACTTGATCTTCCGATCTTCTCTTTCTTGCAAAATGAACAAACTGCTTAAGATCGAAGTGTTTCGATCGAAGGCATTCTGATGCTTAAATCAATAATGGGAATAAGTTAATTGCAAGAAGACAAGGAGAGTTCAACGTACCTTTCACCTAGGCTCCTTATGCCTTTTATAGATCCCTGTTTAGTTAGAGTTTCCATAATTTTTGATTCAAGGTGGTATACTTTTCTTCAATTAAGTGAATATGTTTGGGAAGTTTGTTGAGATTTCTCTAGCAATTCCCCCTACCGAGCCTATAATTATGTCAATTTGTTTAACCAGAATGCCTGAGTTATAGGTATCCATTCAACACCACATTTACTATTTGAAACAGCTTGGTTATAATTTGGATCGACCTCTACTCTTCGTTACCGAAATTACTAAACAGCTCGACTTCAGTCTTGTTGATGACTTTCTCACGTGACTGGTCTTGTCACTCGGATGTAAGATCATTTAATGTAGGTGCACGTATTATAAAGGGAGTCACCCTCTTCATTTATTAAATTAATTTTTAATTTATAAAAAAAATATGAGCATTAGTTCGATTAGGTGATAATTAAAATTTAAACATAAAATTGAACATTAAATTGTTTATTCACAAATTATATGAGTCGACATAAAAACGACACAAAAATAATAAATCAATACGACACGACACAATTGATTAACACATGTTGGATTAGGATTAACTAATTTTTAACACGAACTCCAAATAACACAATACAACATAACATGATTAACACTCCTAAATTAAACTTCTTCTATTCTAGAATTGTTAGAATTACAAAAAGGGATCCGAATCTAATTAGACATTTATTCGAATAATGAATAATCTTAAAAGTCGTCCTTAAAACTGCAAATCATAAAATACTTCTTTATACCTTTTCCTAACTAATTCTATCATGGTTTTTGTAATTAACCCTCGGTGGCGGCCCTAAACGTCATCTAGATGACACCACGAAACTTGACGAGCAACCAATCAATAAAGCACACGTAAGCAATCGTGTAACGTGTCCTTTTTAAGCACGCGTAGAAAAAGGGGCCGTGTTGGGTCGCCGAACTGGGTCTTATTTTATTTTTGATAAAAATAGAATATGTATATGTAAATTTAGAAGATATTTTTATAATATTACAATTAGGCGAACTCAAAAGGGCCAACAAATTCAAATTTAAGCACCACTTATAAAGCGTCTAATCTTTAGAACAGTGAATAACAACTTATCACTCAATTGGGCCTTACTTATAAGTACGGAAAAATGCCCCCACGTCGAGAAAGTTTTTATTATGTGAAGTAATGTACATTAATAATAAAGAACTTATATTATTAATAAAAAATACAAAGCACTAATTAAACAATATACATTTTAAATAAATAACTATCACCTATCATTTCATCAAATTTTTTTTAAAAAAAATTAATTTATATGTCGCACAACTTAATTATGTGATGCTTTTTATTAAGTGTGTACCCATATCACCAAAAAATATTCAATGTAATAGTGATATCATATTAATATTAATGATATAGTACCATTAACAAATAATAAACTTTAATGTTCCGTTTGGTAGGAAAGATAGAAAGTAAGGAGCATAAAAAATAGGAAGGACACACTTTCTATCATTAAAGGAAAAAAAAAATTGAATGATACATTTTTCTTCTTTTGTATTTGATTAGATGGATGAAAAATAAAAACGAATAATTTTATTTTTAATGCCGACTAACATTACGAGTGACAATCGTCGTGTCGTTTTAGTTTCGTTTTGAGTCATTCCGAGTTTGTGTCAAACATTAGTTAATCCTAACTTAACTTATTCAACTAATTGTATCGTGTCGAGTTACGAGTTGACCTATTTAATTTTATATCGTATTCGTGTTCGTGTTAACCCACATAATCATTAATATTTTATTTTCACTTAATTATTCTATTTTCTTGTTAAATTATTTATGTTAAATAAAAAATTTAATGTTAATATTCTATTTTCATTTAATTACATTCATGTTAATATTTTTTCTACAAACTAAAAATTAACTTAAATAAATATAATAATAATAAGTAAATATATATATATTATATAATAATTATGTTAGTGTTTAGTAAATAGTTACAAATAATTAATATTTTATGACTATAATACTAATTAAACATGTTAATTTCATGTTAATTTCGTATTACCAAACAAACGAGAAAATATAGAAAGTGTGTTATTTTTAAATAAACGGGATAAATGTGTCAATTTTGAGTTTGACTAGTTGAACTGAATATAAGAATTTTATATTTTTTGTTCACGTGTCAGACCATTTTTAAGTTCGTGTCATAAAATTCGTGTCGAGTTCAAGTCAAAAATTTTGACCCCTAATTAAGATGGAAAAAATATTTTTTAATTTTAATTTTAAATTTTATTTTTAAAATTTTATATAT
>CAUOFW020004614.1:444321-477913 GCA_963454935.2 Ilex paraguariensis | reverse complement strand
TATATATATATATATATATATATATATATATATCTATATATATATATTATCATTATATTTTTATATGAAATTAATGTATGCATAATATATGCATATATCAAAAAAAATATAGACAAATAAGATACATCTCAATACAAATAATTAACTTTTCATCTACTTTCCTTCTTATTTTAGAGAGATTGATTTAAATGAGTTGGAATAAAAGTTAATCCATATATTTTTTTATCTTTCCTATTTTTTTTTTCTTACAAAACATAATATTTTATTTATCCCTTCAATTTTTCATTTTTCTAACTTTTCATCATTCAAATTTTTCATCATACGAAACAAAGCATGATGACCAAAGTGAACTTTAGTTTGATATTTATTAGTTTATATGGCCGATGGATGTGTACTTACTAACTTACATGGATAAGTAATTATGGACTTACTTGACGTTTATTTTTTTATTTTTTTATATAATTATAATTAATAATACCATATATTAAAATTAATGAAATATCATCATTACAATAAATATTTTTTCGTCGCAAGAAAATATTCAAAATTTTATCCACTAGGCCTCATGGGCCCCACCGGCTGTTTCGCCATGACAGGTATGAGTCTTCGTCACAAGCAACGCCCTTATACTAAACCTTTTCCATTACTCCACCGCGTACAATTAGAATAATTTTAAATATCATTGGCCAATTTGATAATCAATTATTACCTTGTGGCCAATTAGTTCGTACAAGGTAATAGTTGAACGAAAGTATTCAATTTTATTACACAAATGCAGATAGATAATTTTTGAAAATTATTTATTGATTTTATAAATCATTTAGAATTTTTGAGGTTTACCTTGGTATCAATACGGAGGTGTAAATAAATTCCAAAATATTATAACTTAATCGTGATAATCTGACTTAAATATTTATAAATTTTTTATTATAAATAAATTTAAGAATTTGTATACGATACGCAATTTTATTTTTCATCATAAAACAAATTAGATGCCACACAAATTATTTTTCTGTATTTCAAAACGTGCAAAACAAAGGCACGCCACATCACAGCCTGATGTGAACATCAACACACCTGATCACTTCTCTTCTCGAATCCGCGTCCCCAAAATAATAAACCTCGCTCTACGCGTCCCAACCGCGTAAACATTTCCTTATATTTGACCTTCCTTTCCCTCTCAACTTAAGTCTGCTGTTTGCTCTCTCTCTCTCTCTCTCTCTCTCTCTCTCTCTGTCTGTCTCTCTCTCTCTCTCTCTGTCTGTCTCTCTCTCTCACAGTGTATATAGCGTCTTCTCTATTTGCTGTACTTGAAAACGCAGTGTTCTACTCTCTGCAATGTCAAACGGTGCGACTAATCCTGAGCAGTGCTGTTCACTAGGCGACATGAATGATGTAGAGAAAGTTTTCAGAAAGTTCGACGCCAATGGCGACGGAAAAATCTCACTGACCGAGCTCGGCGCAATACTCGATGCCCTGGGCTCCAAGACGTCACCAGACGAGCTCCAACGCACAATGACCGAGATTGACACCGACGGTGACGGCTTCATTGACCTGAAAGAATTCACCGAGTTCCACAGTGCGGGATCGGATTCGGACGGTAACAACAAGGAGCTTCGCGACGCTTTTGACTTGTATGATAAGGACAAGAACGGCTTCATCTCCGTGACTGAGTTGCATTCGGTGTTGAAGAGCTTGGGCGAGCACTGCTCGTTGAATGATTGCCGGAAGATGATCAGCTCCGTTGACGTTGATGGTGACGGTAGCGTCAATTTCGAGGAGTTTAAGAAGATGATGAACAGGTCTTAATTGTAGTTTTTCTTCAGTATTAACTGTAGATTAGGGTGAATATGTACATAAGCAATGCTTCTCTGGAGTTATATTTGGCAGTATGGAATTGAATCCTGCAAAATTAGTTTTCAACTATTTGTTAACCTAGTTTTGAAATTCATACTGCCAAATTGATTTCGGAGACAATTGCAATGTCAACTACTACTTTTGCTAGGACTGTAAGTGGAAGAAGCAAAATGGTGGTGAAATTGGGGAAATGTCAGTATGGTTCGTTTTATAATTGCTTTTTAATTTTAGGGTGAATCACACTTTGTACCCTAAAAGATCTCTAAATTTGTAATTTACACTTTAAAAGATTAAAATTTTCGCATTATACTCTCAATCCGATAAAAAGTTAGGAATACGTTCAAAAACCAAATACTTGTTGCCTTGTCCTACAAATTTATCCGTTGTATTTCTACATCTTTATTTGATTGAGGTTACAATGTAAAAATTTTAATTCGTCATGGTATAAATTGAGAATTCAAAAATCTTTTGCCGTTCAAAGTGTTATTTTATTTGCCTTTAATTTTAACAGTTGACATTTATTCCGTATACTGACTTTGCGCGGGATTTGTACTTTGCGTGGTTCACGAAATTGTGACGGGTGTGGAGTGCCGGACAAGAAAAGAAAAGTATGCGCTTTGAGATATCTTTAAGCCAGTCTTCACGCGGAGTTGGTTGGGATTACCAATCGCCATTCGCCAGTCTTGTTCAATCACTTTTTTTTTTTAAATGAGAAACTTCTCGAAATCAAAGATTATTTTGGATCTGTTTTTACTGACTAAAAATTTTGGGTACCCGTGATTACCTTTTATTCACAAAAAATTAATTAAATTTGAGAGCCACTATGAAATTTAATTAAGAATAATTGGGTTTACTAACGGGAATTGAATACAAAACAAGAAGTTTACGGTTCATTTAATGTCTAATCTGATAGATGGGTTTTTTTAAGTAACTTGTGCGATTTTTGTTGTGTAGCTCCTTCAAACTGTGAGGTTTTGAATATGAGTTTTTTGAAAATAGTCAAATACATATTATAAACCCATGATTGTTTTGAATAGGATGTTTACCCTATTTTACAGGTAGGAAATATAATTTTTTGTCTTTTTATATGGTATTTTACAAAAAAATTATTTTTTGGCCTACTTTACTTGATTAGGTGTGGTATTCCTACTTGATTTCTTACCCGATTAATTAGGTAGGAAGTCGGGTAAACACTTTTGTAATTATTAATTTTTAGAGTATTTTAACAATTTAATTAAATAACATACACCAATTTAACAACACAATATCAAGAACACTAAAACNAGGAAGTCGGGTAAACACTTTTGTAATTATTAATTTTTAGAGTATTTTAACAATTTAATTAAATAACATACACCAATTTAACAACACAATATCAATAACACTAAAATTCAAAACAACTACAATAATAATTACAATAATTACAGTAAAATACAAGAAAGTATAAACATTAATCCATCATAATTGTTACACAAATACAATAATAATTATTTTAAATTTAAACTATATGAAACACATTAAAATCATAACTGTTTTAATCGATCATCAGTTCACCACAAATCATGTTACCTACACAAAAAACAAATTTATGTTTTAGCAACTCAAACATTCACAACAATAACAATGTTATAATATAAATTATGTCACACAAATACTCTTATAATTATTAAAAAAAATATAAAAAAAATTAAATATATTTTTTGCGAGTAAAGTAGGAATGCAAAAATTGATGGGTATTCTGTATTCTTACCCAATTTAATCGGAAGACTAAAAATTCTTTCGCATTTTTACCCGATTTTTGCAGCTAATTGTTCAGTAGGATAAGGTAGGGTCGGGTAGGATAAGAAATTACGACTAATCAAAAATTTGAACACCCATAGTTTTGAAGGTTGAGATTCAAGAAATCATAGGGGAAATAAATTATGGCATATTCATTCATTGCATTAAAAGCTAAGTATGAGAATTTGTTGAAATCTATGGAGGGAATGAGTCTGCAAAAGTGAAAAATTAAATTTGAAGATAAAAGATTATTTTATTTAAAAATTTATTCTTTTTAATCACCTAATAATGAGTATTTTTAATAAATTGAGTAATATGATGTGACATGAATTTATGAACTCCAAATATATTTATGTCATATATTAAAAATTAGATTAGATAGAATATGATTTAATTCCATGTAAAAATTAATTAAATTGAATTTGAAGAGATTTTTTAAAATCAATCAATCCCCGTGTTGATGATCCAAACATTGCCCTAGTGTTGTCTTTGGAACCTTTGTATACTTGTTCTTTTCGATTTCTGGTTGACTAGACTTTAATGTACGAGTGTGGCCCCACGAGTACGACCGGTCTTGTTTGCTATAAGTTTGATAAAAGTCTTTGTATGTTAGTGCAATTTACATTTGTGGTCCAAAATTTGAGTATGCGAACTGCTTTACTTCTTCCCTCGCTTTTGCTCTGATAGAAGTGTTTAGTGTTTGATGAAAAAAAATGGGAACTGCTTCATTTCTCGTGAGACCGTGCAAAGGCAACCTAAAGAGTGTGGCCCAGCTTATTAAATGTCATAAGTGTCAAAAAAAAATAAAAATTAATAAATATTGTTGAGAAGTTTAATTGTGAATAATTAAAGTTAATGCTTCATTTGGGAGTTTGATATTTATACATTTTTTATTTATATTCTAATTTTCCTAAATTAAGGGCCATTCTCTAATACAATCATATAATTATTGAGCTAACAATCGTAATAAAGATGAGGTCGTAAGGTATTATACTAGTTGACAAAGATGAGGCTGTTGTAAGTCACCAACTAGTTAAGTCATCTTTGCTCCTTATTCAAAGAGTAATGTTATTTGAATGAACAATGCTACGTGAAATTAAAAAATAAATTTAAAAATTAAACTTAATAATTAGAACCATTGAATTCACTGTGAATTCAATATTTATTGAAACTCATTACTTATTTAATGGTTGAGATTATCTAGTCTAATTTTTAAATCTATCTAACATTACTTTATTTGAATTTAAAATTTTAACATTATTTATAGACCTGATTTATTATAGTCTTTAGATTGATTGTGGATGTTATCAACCATTTAAATTTGCTCTTCATCCAATGATTTTAATAAAATCATATCATCAGGATAACAAATGAGGTCAATTTTTAGTTCAAAATAGAATTACCCTAACTCAAAATCAAACTCAAATTTAAATTCGGATAAAAAAGGTTCAAAAATCTTTTTCGATTTTTCAGTCAAATTTATTATTTATAATATAAAACAGGATATACTTCAATAAACTCATCAAACGGTCTCAAATAAATTCATCTAATGACCATTAATATTCTCAAAATTATTTACATTGTATAATACTTTTAAACACGAATTACCTCTAATATTAAATAAATAAAAACTCTTTTCTTGTCCCAAATTGAGTCAACCTTAAATCTTTNTGAACTCCAAATATATTTATGTCATATATTAAAAATTAGATTAGATAGAATATGATTTAATTCCATGTAAAAATTAATTAAATTGAATTTGAAGAGATTTTTTAAAATCAATCAATCCCCGTGTTGATGATCCAAACATTGCCCTAGTGTTGTCTTTGGAACCTTTGTATACTTGTTCTTTTCGATTTCTGGTTGACTAGACTTTAATGTACGAGTGTGGCCCCACGAGTACGACCGGTCTTGTTTGCTATAAGTTTGATAAAAGTCTTTGTATGTTAGTGGAATTTACATTTGTGGTCCAAAATTTGAGTATGCGAACTGCTTTACTTCTTCCCTCGCTTTTGCTCTGATAGAAGTGTTTAGTGTTTGATGAAAAAAAATGGGAACTGCTTCATTTCTCGTGAGACCGTGCAAAGGCAACCTAAAGAGTGTGGCCCAGCTTATTAAATGTCATAAGTGTCAAAAAAAAAAAAATTAATAAATATTGTTGAGAAGTTTAATTGTGAATAATTAAAGTTAATGCTTCATTTGGGAGTTTGATATTTATACATTTTTTATTTATATTCTAATTTTCCTAAATTAAGGGCCATTCTCTAATACAATCATATAATTATTGAGCTAACAATCGTAATAAAGATGAGGTCGTAAGGTATTATACTAGTTGACAAAGATGAGGCTGTTGTAAGTCACCAACTAGTTAAGTCATCTTTGCTCCTTATTCAAAGAGTAATGTTATTTGAATGAACAATGCTACGTGAAATTAAAAAATAAATTTAAAAATTAAACTTAATAATTAGAACCATTGAATTCACTGTGAATTCAATATTTATTGAAACTCATTACTTATTTAATGGTTGAGATTATCTAGTCTAATTTTTAAATCTATCTAACATTACTTTATTTGAATTTAAAATTTTAACATTATTTATAGACCTGATTTATTATGGTCTTTAGATTGATTGTGGATGTTATCAACCATTTAAATTTGCTCTTCATCCAATGATTTTAATAAAATCATATCATCAGGATAACAAATGAGGTCAATTTTTAGTTCAAAATAGAATTACCCTAACTCAAAATCAAACTCAAATTTAAATTCGGATAAAAAAGGTTCAAAAATCTTTTTCAATTTTTCAGTCAAATTTATTATTTATAATATAAAACAGGATATACTTCAATAAACTCATCAAACGGTCTCAAATAAATTCATCTAATGACCATTAATATTCTCAAAATTATTTACATTGTATAATACTTTTAAACACGAATTACCTCTAATATTAAATAAATAAAAACTCTTTTCTTGTCCCAAATTGAGTCAACCTTAAATCTTTTACTCAAAATTTTTTTTTTTTTGAGCCAAAACATACCTACTCTACCCTCTGTGAAAACAAAAACCTCGTCAGCCTCCATATTTGCTCCTACCTGTCCCGATTCATGAAAAATAACCAACATACATGAGAATATGGGATGAAATTATTGAATGATTATTTGATTTCTATCACTCGGACATGCTTATTTCCTTTTATGTAAATTATAGCTATTGAGTTAACCCCACACGACAAAGGCCTTGGCATCAGACTTGAGTGCCCCCACTTTTCGCAATTTCTTGGCATCACTGCATCGGTTTGGGTGGGGAGGTTAATATGAGAGGGAAAGAGGTTTTAGAGCGAAAGAAACAGAGAAAAAGAGANCTTTTCGCAATTTCTTGGCATCACTGCATCGTTTTGGGTGGGGAGGTTAATATGAGAGGGAAAGAGGTTTTAGAGCGAAAGAAATAAAGAAAAGAAAAAAAAAAATGTCTGGAGAAATTTTTTTTTCCAGAAATGAACTTTTGGCTCATACGGGAATTTTTAAAAAGATTTGAATATAAATTTAATTTTGTTTATTAGATAAGTTTATACCAAATTAAATTTTTTACTTATTTTTGTACCTAAAATTGAGCTTAAGTCAACATTAAAAATACCTCAACAATCCCTATTCTACTTTCGCAAGAACAAAAATCAATATATTTGGAACTTGAATCAAGCAACCTAAAGGGTCTACAACAACAATTTTTGACACAATATAAGCCTGACACAAAATAGATAAATTAAAATTGACAAATTTTTAACACAAATAAGTTTTTTTTTTCATGACAAATTTGTTTAGGTAATACTGTAAGGAAAAAATCTTTTTTTATATCTTAGTTAGGTATTAAACAAATTCTTCTAGAAATAGAATATTAGTGCACTTTAGTTAATGGATCAAAGTTAAGTTGGGTTTGATGGAATGAGAAACGGGTCATATTAGTAAAATAACAATCGATACGAATTTAATGTGAAACGATAATAGTACAATTGATTGTTAAAAAACTCAAGAAGCATTGTCCCACGCGTTTACAGGCGTGCCAACCTTGTTGGTTGTGGAGATTTTGAAGATCAAAAGGAATATAAAACATGGTTAGATAGCAATAATCTACACGCATATGCATACACTTTCCCCAATTTAGAAGCCTTCTTTTTATTCCTTTTTCGAAAGTTCCGTTGTGGTGTCCCTAACTCATGATTCTTCTCTGCTTTTTTGAACTTTTGCCCGACAAACTAACATGGTTTTGTAACAGTTTTGGTAGTTGGGTCGTTCCAAACTTCATTAAAAAAGACAAGGCAAATGTTAATATTATTGCTAATTATTTTCTTAATTACGTCTCTAATAAGCCAACCCCCATCCCTAATTCCTCCACCTCACTCCCATTCCTCACAGAACACATGTGCGTGTGCACACATTATGTACCCACGGGTCCCACTTATCCGAATTCAAATGACCGATTACCAGTTCAAGGGCAAACGGATGACAGCACCATGGCACTGCACAGAGCCGGCCCAATCATAAGGCCGACAAAACTTGGTCTCTAAGCCCTATATTTCAAGAAGGCTTCATAATTTTTAAGTGCATAGTTAGTCAAAATCAAACAAAATTAGATTAAAAAAATGCCCTATGAAATTTAAATCTATTCAAAAATAAATTGGGGCTTAGGGGGCCGGTAACTCTATAAGGACTTAATAGGATAAAAGTCTAATTTTTAAAATAATTCCATCTACTAGCAAAAAGACATAGAACTCCTCGCATATGAGGGAGACGAAGAGACATCCGATTTTGGAAAACAAAAGCATTACCGGTTTGTTAGGCATCAATTTACCAAGAAGACATTAATGTCAACTTCCAAACCTACCATTCAGCGGGAAAAATTCCCAAAATTTTTGAATTTAAAAAATGAAAGAATTTCAATCCATATCTTCCATATATTGTCGGACAAATTGTTGGGTTATAGTCATCAAAATCTTGGATTCACCATATTTATAGAAGCAGAAAATAGTGGTGTTCTTATATTCGAGATCGTTCATATAGAGAAGGAAGGAGAAAGTGTTCGATGCTAATTTAGTTTTTTCTATGGTATTTGGGAAGTTTTTTGCTAGAATCTTTGTGCTGCTTTGTCGGAATCTTTAGGAAGCTTTACTTTGGCTTCATTGGGTCATCTCCAACGGTATTAATTACAACTATTTTAACTTTTTTTTTATTTAATAAATCCCCAAAATAGAAAGAGTAAGCCCTAATTTGACTGAGAAATTAAGTAATTTGCTATAATTAATGGAAAATGAATGTATTTAACCTTAAGAACCAGATTTTAAGAAATTTCACATCCGTTTTCCATGAATTATAAGGTTTCACATTCAATGAGCCCCAAGGGTCTGCTTACAAAATGTGTCCAAACTCTCTTGGTTTCACTGCAAACTCTAGCATGCTTATAAATAGCATACAAAGTAGCGATTACAAGCTCAACCGCCTGGACAATGCAAGACACTAGTCAGATTCACCCATAAATCTTCCCACAACCTGCCGATCATGGTTAAGTCCCTCTGCCATTCCCACAATCTGCTGATCATGGCAGGGGCAGTTGCAACTATTGGCAAACCTAGCCATAAACTGTCCATAACTACTCTGTATGCTGTGTGCACATGCCAACAATTGCACAAAACCGTCCTCCATGCCATACACGTGCCAGCAACCTCTTAGAACCGNTGCTTATAAATAGCATACAAAGTAGCGATTACAAGCTCAACCGCCTGGACAATGTAAGACACTAGTCAGATTCACCCATAAATCTTCCCACAACCTGCTGATCATGGTTAAGTCCCTCTGCCATTCCCACAATCTGCTGATCATAGCAGGGGCAGTTGCAACTATTGGCAAACCTAGCCATAAACTGTCCATAACTACTCTGTATGTTGTGTGCACATGCCAACAACTTCCCTCATGTTGTGCACATGCCAACAATTGCACAAAACCGTCCTCCATGCCATACATGTGCCAGTAACCTCTTAGAACTGCCACCATCTACAGTGCACATGCATTAACTATTCAGAACCACCTCATATGATGTGCACATGCCTTCCTTGCGAGCCCATAACATCTAATTAGTCTTGCCTACGTGTCAAGTCATGCCTAGATCATAGCTTGGTCTTTCAAGCTAGCAATGCCCTACAATTCGAGCATATCAACAAGCCTTGCTTGCTTTGCTTACTTGTTCCCAACATGCTCATGCATCTTTCTCAGTCATGCATGGGGTTTCCCTAAACCCACTGATCACACACCACTTTACACCAAGGAGTTGCTTCATCAAGCACACTTCGACTTGGTTAAGGCATGGGCACCTTTGGGCAAGGCAACCATATGCCCTAACTGTGTCAACCTGCTAAGGGGATAACAAACCACTACCACCAGAAAAGCTCGATGTCTTCGGCGAGATGTTGTCCCAACACCCCTCAATCTATTTCTCAAACTACCAAAGAGTCACATCTCTTTCCCAACTCGTGTTTGCCACGGAACCACCCTTCCAATGCACTAAGAAATCAGTTCTATAATTCTTCTTACTTTGACCCATGGTCATGTGAGACAAAATCTTATCGACCATCCTATCAAACTATTTTATGATGATAGACGGAGCCCTCTTGGCGTGTTTTTGTCTGGCATTTAGCACGTCTTTATGAAAAGGCTTCAAAAAACTCAAACAACAAGTTGGGTGAATTTTCAATCGATCGGGAAGCTTCAAGCAATAGGCAACATTCCCGACCTTCTTTATTATCTCGAAGGGGTCATTGTATTTGAGAACCAGCCTGCGGTGCACTATTTTACTATTGATCCTCTTCCAAATTGCAGGAGTCAATTTTAGCAACACTTGATCACCAACTTGAAATTACAGTGGCCTACGACCTTGATTGACATACTTCATTATGTAATGGGCAGCTCTATCCAAGCTATCCTTTGCCTTATTAAGAAACTACTGCTTGGAACGGGCAAACTGATATGCAACTAGTCATCTACCTTTGGTTCTCTATCCAAGCTTTCCTTTGCCTTAGTAAGTGGTTGATGTCCCATAGCCAATTCATAGGGACTTAATCCTATAGTGGAAGATAGATGCAAGTTGTAGCAAAATTGGGCAGTATCTATAAACTTACTTGTTGTGACATAGTGTCGCAGATAATCCTCCAACAAGGCATTAACCCGTTCTGTTTGACCATCAGTTTGCAGATGACTTGCTGTGAAGAACTTCAACTCAAAACCTATAAGATTGAACAACAGTTCAGAATCTGCCAGTGAACCTTGTGTCGCGATCATTGACTATGTCTTTTGGTAATCCAAAGTACTTCACAACATACTTATAGAACAGTTCTGCAGCAACATCTGCAGGGTAATCATAGAGTGCATGTATGGACACCACATACTTGGAAAAACAATCGAACACCATCATGATCGAACGCATGCCATCCACCTTTGAAAAATTGCATATCAAGTCCATTGAGGCTGATTGTCATGGTCTATCAAGAACGGGTAGTGGCTTCAACAAAATTGATGCCTTCTTCTTTTCAACTTTGTCGAGTTGGCAAACGAGACAAGTTCTGACAACTTCATTTTCCATCTTGGGCCAGTAATAGGAACGAGACAATAGTGCAAACATCCTCTCAACTGCGGGATGTCTAGCCCATTAAGAGTCATGTGTTTCACGCAGCAACTCTCGCCTTAGTTCCCCTCCTAAAAAGACATAGAGTCTGCTTCCCTTGGAATATAGCTTGCCATTATCCAATCAATATTTGCACACCAGACCTTCGCCAACTTACTACTTCATTTTTTCATAAGCAACATCAGTCTGGACATGCTCTTTGACTCTTGCAAGGAAGTCAGTCTGCAAACTGGATAGTGCAGCGACATAGTCATGAAACTTTTTCCTACTAAATGCATCAACAACCTGATTCTGCCTTCTGGGCCTATGCACCCACACGTTGTCCGTCCTGATGGTGAGCTTCATTCCCAGCAAGTAATGCCTCCAAATTTCATGGCAATGCACCACATCAGTCATTTCCCTCTCATGTGCTAAGTATCGTTGCTCAGCTTCTTTCAACTTTCGACTTCAAGGGCGACAGGGTATCCTTCCTGAACAAGGATTCCTCCAATGGCACGACTGGACATTTCAATGTGCACTTTGAATGGTAGATTGAAGTCAACCAGTCTCAGCATTGGTGCAGAAGATATTGCATAGTTCAGTTTCACAAAAGCTGTGACATGCACCATTCCAGTCCCATTCTTGGTCCTTTTTTAGTAAATCAATCAGGGCATTGTAGTTCTTTGAATATCCCTAAATGAAATTGAAATAATAATTGGCTAGGCTAAGAAACGATCGCAGTTTAGGCACCTTGGTTGGTGCAGGCCAATCAACGATTGCCATCACATTCCTCTCATCCATCCGGATCTAGCCTTTGGTAATCCAATGCCCCAAGAAACATCACTTCTTGTTGATAGAATTCACACTGTTGCTTTTTAACATACAACTAGTGCTCTCTAAACTGTGAGAACATAGTCCTTAGATGATCTAAATGGCCCTCCAACGTCTCACTATAGACAACAATATCATCTAAGTACACAACTACAAAGCCATCAATATACTCCTAAAAGACGTCATTCATTAGATTGTAGAAATTTGCCGAGGTATTTGTGAGCCCAAAAGGCATTATAAGGATTTCAAAAGACCCATAATGCATCACACACAAAGTCTTGGATTCATCTCCCTTTATAATCCTAACTTGTCAATACCTAATCCTTAAGTCTATCTTCATATAGAATGTTGCCTTGGAAAGCCTATTGAATAGATCAACAACGTTTGAAACAAGGTACTTGTTCTTGATTGTCACTTTGTTCAATGCCCGATAGTCGATGCACATTAGCAGTGAAACATATGGTTTCTTTTGCAATAGAACTAGGGCTCCATATGACGCAGTTGAGGGCTTCATACTACCAGAATCTAGCAATTCGTTCAACTGCCTCCTCAACTTTGCCAGTTCAATAGGCGACATCCGATAAGGGGTACAAGCTGGACGCTTTGCACCAGGCTCCAACTTGATCTTGTGGTCAATTTGCATATCTGGGGCAAAGGCTCTTGGGAGGTCTAGGGGTATCACATCATCAAATTCCCCTAGAATTTTTGCCACTGTATCAAGCACTTCAACCAGCATATCTGGTTTGATTTCCACCAAGGGTACGAGGTATGTCATCTCGCCTCTCCGTTGTCTATCTTTCACTTGCATAGCGGATAACATTTCCACCTTCCACTTTCCATTTTTCTTACTTTGGTCTGCCATCACTACAACTACAAAAACATGGTGCTCTCTCATATGAGATTAGCACCCCATTTAGATGTGGCATTAACGCCACCTTCACTTGATGAAAAACTCATTTCCAAGGATAACCTCAAATTCATTCAAGGGTACTGCCATCAAACTCACACGATCTTCCCACAGACCCACATTAAGGCTGATTTCTACCATGCCACACATTGGCATTGCCTCATAATTGACAGCCTTGAGTTTGCTAGTGTTTTTCATCAATTGTAAGCTAAATGATCCCACCTCTCTTTGGGCAAAGAAGTTATGGGTAGCACCCATGTCCGCCATGGTGAAAATTTCCTTGGCATTCACCCACGCTTACATGCACATCAAGCCCTTGTGAGGTTGCTGAACCTTTCTCGTAGTGATAGCATTTAGCAATTGCAGAGGATTGACATGAGTGGGACATGCGTCATCATTGTCACTATTTTTAGCAATGAGGGTTCTTTCTTTCTCCTTCTTGGGGGCAGTCTTTGGCATGATGAAGGCCACCGCAGAGAAAGCATCCATAATAAAAGACTTTCTTCTTTTGGACATTGTCTGACTTTTTAGAATCACCACTATTCTTTTTCTTCCAGTCCACCATATTTACGTCCTTTGATGGGCCAACACAATCTTTCTTATTGCCAACATTTTTCTTCTTCTTCTTCTTCTTCTTCTTCTCCGAAGGGCCTTGACTACTGCCCATTACTTTTTCTTCTTCTCCGAAGGACCTTGGGTAGATCACGCACCGCTTATCTACGTAACTCAGCCTATGCCTAACCTTGTAACCCATACATGAAATTAAAGAGCTTGTCCTCCTCGGATATGTTCTTGATGTCCAACATCAACGAACTGAACTCCTTCACATAATCATGAACGGTTCCAGTATACTTGAATTTCTTAAACGAATCCATAGCAATCCATGTCATATTACTAGGAGGAATTGATCCTTCAATTCATTTTTTAGTGTTTCCCATGTCTTGATTTTTGCACGTCTCGTCGAAGCATCGTCTTCACTTTGAGTTTGCCACCATATCTTGGCATCACCCGAGAAGTACATGCTAGTTATGGTCACCATCTCTCCCGCATGCGCATGAGCAGCTTTTAAGTACTGCTCCATAACCCATAGGAAATTCTCTAATTCCTTGGCATTCCAAGTACCTCCAAAGGCCTTGGGTTCAGGAACCTTGGTCTTCGAAGAAGTCTCACCGTAGTAGGTCAATAATGCATAACCCTTTTCACAAGGATCAGTTTTTCTTCAAAATCCTTGAGATTGTTCTTGACAACATTAGTAAGGGACAAAACATCCTCCATCGTCATCGCAATCTTAGCGTCCGTGTTTATCACATAACTGTTGAAGTCCATTCTTAAGCTTTTGATCTGAACAATGTGTTGCTCCATCTGCACAAACACACTGGTTGCAACATCACCATCAAGGGTGCCTAGAAAATCCTCAAGATAGGTCGCACTTTCATATAATTCAGCAGTGTTTCCACTAGCTATGATAAAAAACTATAGCTTTGATACCAACTGTCATGGGGGTCAAATTTATTACTCAAATTCTTTGCCTCGTGATGACACTGATATACAAACTTAGTCTCAGCCAATACTTACACTCATTCATAGAAAACACACAATGAAAAAAATAAGGGCAAGCAATAAACTCACAGTAGACACAAACCAAATTAAAGGATAAATGGCCAAACTTTTTACTTTTCAATAAGTCTAAAGGAAATCAGCTAAGGGCCTGCTACAAATTGTGCCCAAACTCTCTAGGTTACACTGCAGACCCTAGCATGCCTATAAATAGCAGACAAAGTGGCAGTCACAAGCCCAACCACCTAGGCAACGTAAGACANCAAGCAATAAACTCACAGTAGACACAAACCAAATTAAAGGATAAATGGCCAAACTTTTTACTTTTCAATAAGTCTAAAGGAAATCAGCTAAGGGCCTGCTACAAATTGTGCCCAAACTCTCTAGGTTACACTGCAGACCCTAGCATGCCTATAAATAGCATGCTAGTCAGATTCACCCACAAAGCTTCCTACAACCTGCTGATCATGGTTGAGTCTCTCTGTCACTCCCACAATGTGCTGATCATGGCAGGGGGCAATTGTAACTATTGGCAGACCTAGCCAATAACTGCCTATAACCACTCTGCATGTTGTGTGCACATGCCGACAACTTCCCACATGCTGCACACATCCCAACAACTGCACAAAACTACCTTGAATGCNTTGTAACTATTGGCAGACCTAGCCAATAACTGCCTATAACCACTCTGCATGTTGTGTACACATGCCGACAACTTCCCACATGCTGCACACATCCCAACAACTGCACAAAACTACCTTGAATGCCAGTAACCACTCAGAACCACCATTATCTATAGTGCACATGGCTAAATTATTTAAAACCACCTTACATGATGTGCACTTGCCTTCCTTGCGAGCCCATAACACATGATTAGTCTTGTTTGCAAGCCAAGTCATGCCCTATCCTGCCCATGTCTTGGTCTTTTGAGCTATCAATGCCCCATAATTTGAGTCCATTAGTTAGCCTTGCTTGTTTTTCATGCTTGTGTCCAACGTGCCCATGCATGAGTTACCTTCCTTAGCCATGCATAGGGCTTCCCTAAACCCACTTGTCATGCACCACTTTGCACCAAGGAGTTGCTTCATCAAGCGCACTCTGACTTGACTAAGGCATGGGCGTCTTTGGGCAAGACAGTCATATGCCCTAGCCGTGTCAATCCACTAAGGGGGTAACATTAGGGAAGCACCACGTGTATGGTATTTTTTTTGTTAATATTGATAGTAAAAAAGTACAGCTAGTGAAATTGGTGGCTTTAATTACCTTGAAATTTGAACTAGATCTTGGTACCCATCGATTGATTTATAATTGTGGTAAACTCACCTTCAAAGGTGGTAAATCTACCCTTAATTGTTGTAAAATTGTTCACAATCTTGATAAATCTTATCGCAACAATAGTAATATCATTCTTAATGATATTAAATATAACCAATATAATGGTAAAAATATGATTGGCTCCTTTGACCACATTTATTGTAAATATGACACTAATGCCTCGCACTAATGTTGTACATTTATCTTTAAGTATGTATTATTATCGGCAGTCATCAAAAAATTAACCAATATGAAAGTAAAATTGGCTTATATACTAGTTGCATTATTCACAGTCATTCTAACTTAACCCTAAACTGTACTAAAATTTTCCTTCGATGTTGTAATGTTACCCTAGTTGTGATAAATTCGTCCACTATGGTTTTAACTCAAATCACTTCTGTGATAAAAATCACCATTTATCTTCATAATGGTGCCCAAAGTTATCATGATTTTAACAAAAGAATTCATAAATTCTCCTCTAAAAATGAAAATTTATCCAAAATTGTGGTAAAATCACTCTCAAAGGTGGTAAATCTGCCCTTAATTATGATAAATTGCCCACAATTCTGCTAAATCTTATCACAATAATGGTGATATTATCTGATATTAAATCTAACCAATATTATGGTAAAAGAATGATTGAAACTTGTAATTAAAATTTATTATGAAAGCTTAAAACTTGGAGTTAAGTGATTAGTAGTTAAAATCAACATATCACTATGCATTTTTAAGGCTAATTATACTTTGATGGAGTTTATATGATGATATTTCAGGTCCTAAAGAGAACAAGGGCTCAAGGGAAACAAAAATAAAACTTGAATGTAACACTAGCATATTGCGAGACAAAATTAGAAAAGTTTGGAACAAAGCAAGAACGTTTGAACATCAACTCACGTTTGAACGTTCCTTTGAATTATTTGAAGATCATAATGCTGAGACATGACGTGTTGCAGTTAAGAAGGAAAAAATTGAGGTACTTGAGTATCACGTTCGAACGTCCAAACACGTTTGAATGTTATCCTTCACTATTGAGGACCAGGCTAATGAGTGCAAGGGCAGTAGTCAAGAAGTATGGAATTAGATCTCCAGAAGAACACATGCCACTTGAGTGGGGAATTCAGGCTGTATCTCCATGTTCGAATGCTCATCAAGCAAAGATAGTAACAACGTTCAAACACTGTCCCAAGACAAGCTGCAGAGTGGATGGCTTTCAGTAGGACTTTCAAGGCCCGACACTATTCTTTCACACCCTCTTGGCCCCCCCTTATTGCTTATAAATACTCCCCTTGTGGAAGCTTCAAAGGGAGAGTTGGATTGAAACTAGACCAAAATTTTCTTAGCTTGTTTTAGAATTAGTCTTAGACTTNCCCCCCCCTTATTGCCTATAAATACTCCCCTTGTGGAAGCTTCAAAGGGAGAGTTGGATTGAAACTAGACCAAGATTTTCTTAGCTTGTTTTAGAATTAGTCTTAGACTTAGGCTTTCAATTACTTGCAAAAAGGAAGGTAGATCACCTTTTGGTTGCGGTGGAAACCCTCCAAAAGTGACTAGCTTTCTTCTACTTTCATTAATTGTCTTTCACTTCTATTGCTTGAGCTTCCTTCTTCCCTTAGAGGAGTTAAACTCTTTCACTTTTCTAGAGCTTTACCAAAGCCATGAAGGGTGGAACGTGATGCACTCATTCTTTGTCGAATATCAGCTCCTCACTTAGTGAGTTTTTCCTTGTAATTCCTCTACTTGCAGGGATGAACATCACTTACTTTTTTAGCTTTGCCAAAGCCATGAAGAGTGAGTAGTTTCTCATTCACTCTTTAGTAAGAGGTGATGAACATGTATAAATTATCCAAAAGTTATTTTTGTGCATTTCATTTATGCTTAAATGCTTTATATTTCACTCGCTTATTGAATGATTGACTACATCTAGCAAAACTAATGTACTTTGTATAACCGTGAGTATTTTCTATAACATAGATGACTCTTGTATAGAAAGACTCATTGGTTTAAGACAAGTATCCCAGCTAGATCTTCATGACAACCCTTCAATCTTCACAATTATTGAACTTCAATTAAATGATGGAATGTTAATGCCATGGTTGGATGCCTTATAAAAACACTTGCTTGTTTGTAGACGGGGTTGATTCTTAGCACAGATAATTTTTGTAAACTTCTAGAAAGACATCGGAACTATGCGCTTAATTATCACAATCCACCTTTATCTTTCGATTAACTTGTTGTTGACACATGAGTTAATTGAGTTACCAAACACAAGTATAATAAACCGTATGATTAACTACATGTTCATATCCTCGAGCTAAAGAGTGACTGTTTATACTTGAATTTATCTTATATTTTGTCTAGAAAAACTTCTTGAAAAGAATGATATATTTGGCCTAGGAAAATCTCTAAACATCATCACTATAAATCTCAAAGGTTACAATCACATGGTCTATGTCACTACTTATTTCAAAACACCAACAATAGTTCTCTGTGGATTCAACTTTGAACTTAATCGGATTATTACTACAACTTAACCACCTGCATTTGGGTGTACACATATCGGATCCAGTCATTAAGGGTCCCCATCGACTTGTTTTTGCTCCATTTGCCAAAAAAATAGACGAAGACCCACAATTTGAACATAGAAACTTGTAGGAAAAAACAATAATCTCGATTCGAAACTCGATTTGAGAGTTGGACAAAAAACTAGAAATTTCAGCATTTAAGAATTATGAAAACTTAAAGTAAAAAGTTTGGAGCTAAAGGTCCCAATCAGCTCGTTTCGCTCCGTTCGCTATGAAAATGAATGAAGACCCACAATTTCAAAATAGAAACTTATAGAAAATGATGGTATCTCAATCTGGGATCCGATTTTAGAGTTAGACAAAAACTAGAAATTTCAACACTTGGGAATTATGAAACCTTAAACATGGAGCTAAGGGTCCCAATCGGCCTGTTTTCGCTCTGTTTGCCATTGAAATAGACGAAGACTCACAATTTGAGCATAGAAATTTGTAGGATCAGACAATATCTCGATCCGAGACCTAGTATGAGAGTTTGATAAAAGACTAGAAATTTCAGCACTTAAAAATTATAAAACTTTAAACTCAGAGTTAAGAGTCTCAATTAGCTCATTTTCACTCCAGTCGCCGTTAAAACGAATGGAGACCCACATTTGAGAATAAAAACTTATAGAAACAGATGACATCTCAATCCGAAACCTGATTTAAGTGTCTGACAAAAAACTAGAAATTTTAAAACTTAGCAACTATGAAACCTTAAAGTTGGAGCTAAGGGTCCCAATCGGCCCATATTTGCTTTGTTCGCCATGATAATGGGCGGAGATCTACAATTTGGGTATAAAAACTTTTAAGAAAAAATGGTATCTCGATCTAAGACCTTATTTTAGAGTTTGACAAAAAAGTAAAAATTTCAACACTTCAGAATTATGAAACCTTCAACTTGAAGTTAAGGGTCCCATTGGCCCAATTTTGTTGTGATTTTGGAAGTCTTAAATTTATTTTTCATTGTTTCAAGTTCGTGCTCCAATGACATCTCTATCAAAGCGTCCAATACATGCTTATTCCGATGCATATATATATGCTAGTTTATTTTTGGATATAGCAATGAATAGATTATGTTTTATATTAGTACTTATATGGACTCTATTTTATAAATTACTTATTTACAATGCAAATCATTTTTGTTTTTGCAGGTTGTAGAGAAAGGGTAAATGTTGCGCATGCCATCATTTATTTATGTTTTTGAACTATATATGTGTACTTAAATACTTTTGACAATTTCAGAAATGTTCAACTATTGATATTAATTAAATTTGAATGTTTGTTGTAATTATAATATTGTTGCGTTTATTACTTTTTTTAATTAAAATCATTTGTGCTACAGTCTGAGAAATTTGTATGAATGGACATGATACATGTTGTCCGAATTTGGTATTGACAATTTACGTGCAAGTATACACAATTAACAAGTAATAAAGAGATAAGTAGAGTATCGTTCCCACGGAGAATTATTGCTNTTAATATACACTAGTGGTACATTAAACAAGAGAATCTATCTCAAGTCATGCTACCTTTTTTCCATTAAACTAACTACAATAGAAAAGCTTTAAAATACGCAAAATAGCCCACATAAACCCAATTTCCAGGAGTTTACACCAATAGCTTCCACATATCAAATTTAAGCTAGAAGTTGAACACACATACACACACACTGATTTATAAGTTAAACACACTCACTTTACTACATATTAAAGCACANCCCACACACACACTGATTTATGAGTTAAACACACTTACTTTACTACATATTAAAACACACATAATTTTCATCATCAAGAAATTACACAAGTACTTCTATATATCAAACTCAAGCTAGAAGTTGAATCAAACCAATTCTACACCTATTTCCTCATTCCCATAACCATAGACAAGTGGTATACACATTCTACATACCTACCCCCTTCCATATGAACATCATAGGGTGAAAATAAATCCAAGTAGGAGGGAACCCTACCTCTTGGAGCGTAAATGAAAGTGTAGAGCCTTCAAGAACACAATACTACCTCCAAATCTTGATTTTTCTAAAATTCTCTCCTTGGATCTTTGGTGAAATCCCTCGTTTTTTGATGTGGTTGCGTAGCCCTTGTCGCGTAGATGAAGTTTAATTCTTGGTTCGACGAATTTCGATCAACGGAACTCCGAAAATCGTAGGGAGAAAGCTTGGATTTCTCACTTTTCTCCTCTCTTCCTCTCACACGTTAAACATACTAGTTTCAACAGAGTTTTTTGCTAAAAAAAATCAGATTTTTAAGGATATTTATAACCTCGGTGTGCGGTGTACGTCGCGCCACACGTCCCTTGTTCAAGTTCGTTTTTGCCCTGAAACGATTAATTTCATCTCGGTTTAAGTTAAATTAATTTTATTTGAACTTTAATTCAATTATAAGAAAATTTTTAAAAAATTATTTGTGGGGACTTTTGTGAGGTCACCCGCCACCCAGTCATCTCGAAATACGTATAAAATNGTGGGGACTTTTGTGAGGTCACCCGCCACCCAGTCATCTCGAAATACGTATAAAATCTAATTATCTCAGAATTCGACGAAATTTGTCTAGGTGACTCGGTTTCGCGATAAAAATCCAACGGTGACGTCCGTTGCATTATCCAAGCTTTAGAAAAATATAGATTTTAATTTTGCATTATAGTGATAAATTACCATTTTACCCTTTTTTCCAAAAAAGTTCAAATTTTTCCGAGTTTTACATATATTCCTATCCTATACACAAACTCAACAATTCAATCCGAAGAAGAATTAATCAGACACATGTCATCATATTCAGATCTAAACTTAGAATTCATCTCCCAATTTCATCNATATTCAGATCTAAACCTAGAATTCATCTCCCAATTTTATCTAGGTTATCAAATTAATTGTTGGCTACACACTTATACATCAATCACAAAATATGACAAACAACTCATATAAGATCAATAAGAACTAGAAACGAGAGTAGATTAATTTAACTAGACATAGGTTCCGTTGCAATCTTAATAATAATTTAGTTCATAATGTAATTGAAAGACATCATTCTAAAATTAAACAACATCTTAGAAAATTAAGAAGTAAAGGTAAGAGAAAAGAAAGAAAACTTAGGTGCAATATTCAATCATTCTCTAGCCTTCAAGACCAATCTTCTTCGTGTCGATTCCTTCAATTCTTGTCTTCAATTTTCTTCTAATTCCTTGGTTTTGCCAGATGTTTTCAACCCCCAAAAGTTAGAATATATCNCTAATTCCTTGGCTTTGCCAGATGTTTTCAACCCCCAAAAGTTAGAATATATCATCCTCACACAAACCATAGCATATATGTAGCTTTAGAGTCCAATTTCGGGTAAAAAATAAGATGGAATTCGCGTCATGGACCAACACAAGCGCCTAGGCACTTGAAAGGCGCTGGAAAAGCACTGCATGGATAGAATGTTGGTGTCTAGGCGCTAGAAATGGCGCCTAGGCGTGCCCCCCTCTGCAGGCCTAAAATCCCCTTTGTTGTCCTCTTCCAAAAATTCACCATTTTGTCTCCAAATTGACCTTGTTTCTTCCAAATGATTATCCCTACAAAATAACATCAAAACACACAAAAAAAAATAAAAATGAACATAAAATAATTGAAAACTTGCAATTTCATTAAACCAAAAGTACTCAATTTGTAGGTATAAAACTCACTCATCAAATACCCCCAAACTTGAATCTTCGCTTGTCCTCAAGCAAAAAACTAAGAACAAAAATTATAAAAATTAACCATAACAACCAACTATTCAAATAATGGATCAATATGAATATAAATAATGGCTCCAAAAGTTAATACAAATAATAATTCACGGAAAACTTCAAAACAATGCAAAGTCTATCAATTTAACATATTCCATAATTTTACCTCTGGTCATGACCCTTTAAATACATGGACATATCCGGACTATCGAGCTAGTCATAACCCAAATACATTTACGTAATCAAATGTTTCATAGGAGATATTCAATATCAACTCTACAAACTTACGTTTCACATCAAACTCCACTCATTAAGGCAAACATATAAATAGAAGGANTAACCCAAATACATTTACGTAATCAAATGTTTCATAGGAGATATTCAATATCAACTTTATAAACTTACGTTTCACATCAAACTCCACTCATTAAGGCAAACATATAAATAGAAGGACCAAAGATTTTTTTTTTTCTCTCTCACTCTATTTTTTCTTTTCGTTTGGTGAGTGCATTTTATGCTTCATCTCACCTCCTATCGAGCGAGTGTGTTTTACGCTCCATCTCGTTCTCAACATATGTTTATGAGTGATGCTCCATCTCTACTCACCACATGCCCTTTTCTTATTTTTTTTTCCTATTTTTTTTTCATCTAACTCATGAANTCTCTCTCACTCTGTTTTTTCTTTTCGTTTGGTGAGTGCATTTTATGCTTCATCTCACCTCCTATCGAGCGAGTGTGTTTTACACTCCATCTCGTTCTCAACATATGTTTATGAGTGATGCTCCATCTCTACTCACCACANTTCTCTCTCACTCTATTTTTTCTTTTCGTTTGGTGAGTGCATTTTATGCTTCATCTCACCTCCTATCGAGCGAGTGTGTTTTACGCTCCATCTCGTTCTCAACATATGTTTATGAGTGATGCTCCATCTCTACTCACCACATGCCCTTTTCTTATTTTTTTTTCCTATTTTTTTTTCATCTAACTCATGAAAGATCAAATCAAAATAATGTTCAAACACTTTTTTTCTCTCTTTTTTTTTCTTTTAAACTAACCCATCATAACCAATATTTCCCCCAAACTTATATGAATACCTCCATTTGCTTTGAATGATGATTAAATAAGTTTTCTATAGTTTCAATGATATCTCCCATAAGCATTTAACCAAATAAATTCTCTAAATAATAACTAACCAAATAGATAGATATGTGCTCATGAATGAAAGGATCACAAACAGTGTAAAACCAACTAGTATGTCAAACTACAGACTCATCATGTTCATCAATTTTCCTTAAATTAACAATTAATCTCATTCATCATTGGCCATAATCAAATTCAATCAACACATTGCTCAAGTCATACTAAAACATGCAATCTAAATGCATACCTAATAATGCAAATGCAAACAAGAAAACACCCCCAAACTTAAACTAAAATTGTCCTCAATGTATAAAGTAGAAAAAATTAATACAAAGGACTTCCCTGAGACTTTGGTAGTTCGCATCATCATCAGCATATTCGTTGTCTACAGAGTTGGGAGTGTATTCGAAAAACATAGGTGGGCAGTTTTTGGCTCCTAGTAGGGCTTTGTGTGTGCTCCAACTTCATGTTCAATCCTTGNGGTAGTTCGCATCGTCATCAGCATATTCGTTGTCTGCAGAGTTGGGAGTGTATTCGAAAAACATAGGTGGGTAGTTTTTGGCTCCTAGTAGGGCTTTGTGTGTGCTCCAACTTCATGTTCAATCCTTGGAACCTGCAAGCAATTGACATACCAATTAAAATGTACTAACTAACTAACTAACTACATTATTTCTTATAAAAAAAACTAAATTAAAATAAAATGAAATAAAACTTAGAAACTAAAATTTTGGATTGCCTCCCAATTAGCGCTTATTTTATAGTCTTCGGTCTGACTACGTCCTATTTCATCCTGGGTCAACAAGGGTAATTGAGGTCTTGTCATGATCAATGTCGTCGCCCCAATATTGCTTCAATCTTTGTCCATTCTCTTTGAANTATTTTATAGTCTTCGGTCTGACTACGTCCTATTTCATCCTGGGTCAACAAGGGTAATTGAGGTCTTTTCATGATCAATGTCGTCGCCCCAATATTGCTTCAATCTTTGTCCATTCTCTTTGAAAGTTCTCTTCGAATTAGCTTCCTTGACTTCAACCACTCCATGCGGGAACCCCTGCTCTTTATATAGCTTGACGTTCTCAAGAGAATCTGAAATACAACTTCTATGAATATCTCATTCACTGTATCTTCCACCAAATCAACCCATAAACATTCTTTCGATTCCTTTGAAAATTTCATAGCTGAAAATACATTGAATGTAACCTCTTGATCTTGGACTCACATAGTTAGCTCACATTTTTGTACATCGATAAGTGTTCTCCCCGTTGCTAAGAATGGCCGCCCAAGAATAATAGGTATTTCTCTATCTTCCTCACCATATAAGACTATGAAATCAGTTGGAAAAATGAACTTATCCACTTTAAGTAGAACGTCCTCAACTATGCCCCTTGGATAGGTGAGTGATCTATCTGCAAGCTGCAATATAAAATTAGTAGGCTTTGCTTCTTTCAAACCCAATTGCTGGTAGATTGAGAGTGGCATCAAGTTAATACTAGCTCCCAAGTCACACAATGCTTTCCCAAAAAATTGACTGCCTATTGTGCATGAAATTGTGAAGCTACCTGGATCTTTGAGCTTTGGTGGTAACTTCTTTTGAAGAATAGCACTACACTCCTTTGTAAGTGCCACTGTCTCAATANCTGGATCTTTGAGCTTTGGTGGTAACTTCTTTTGAAGAATAGCACTACACTCCTTTGTAAGTGCCACTGTCTCAATATCACATAGTTTTCTCTTCTTTGACAAAATTTTCTTCAAAAATTTTACATAGTTAGGCATATTCTCCACTGCTTCTGCGAAAGGGATATTTATTTGGAGTTTCTTAAACACTTCCATGAATTTAGAGAACTCCTTATCCCATTTCTATTTCTACAAACGTTGTGAAAACGGCACAGGAGGGATAATAGGTCTCAGATTACCTCCATTAGAACATGCAACTGGTTCCTCTTCTTTCCTTTCATGTTCCACATTCTTGTTATCTTTTTCTTCACCCTCACTATCATCTCCATGTGATTGTTTTGGAGTTCCACCAACAACCTCAGGTAACTCTTTTCTGCTTCGTAATGTAATAGCATTGTAGTGCTCCTTACCTTCCCTCTTAAGATTGATCTCTGTATCACTAGGTAGAGTGTCTTGAGGTCGGTTGTTAATGGCATTAGCGAGCTGACCCATTTGGTTTTTCAGGTTTCAAATTGATACATCCATACAGTTCATCCTTGTCTCACCTGCGCTATGTACCTAGAAAGCAGCTTCTCCAAATTTGATTTCTTTTCCTGTTGTGGTGAAGCTTAATTCTGGAAGCCTGGTGGGTATGATTGTGTTGGAACAGAAGGTTGGGCTTGATTATGAAAAGCCTGAATGATTCCTCCAACCAGGGTTATAGTTGTTGGAATTGTTGCTATATTGTTGCCTGTTGTGGTTACCAATGAATTGTATCGACGTCGGATTNGTGCTATGTACCTAAAAAGCAGCTTCTCCAAATTTGATTTCTTTTCCTATTGTGGTGAAGCTTAATTCTGGAAGCCTGGTGGGTATGATTGTGTTGGAACAGAAGGTTGGGCTTGATTATGAAAAGCCCGAATGATTCCTCCAACCAGGGTTATAGTTGTTGGAATTGTTGCTATATTGTTGCCTGTTGTGGTTACCAATGAATTGTATCGACGTCGGATTAATTGCGCATTGATTACTCGGNAGGTTGGGCTTGATTATGAAAAGCCTGAATGATTCCTCCAACCAGGGTTATAGTTGTTGGAATTGTTGCTATATTGTTGCCTGTTGTGGTTACCAATGAATTGTATCGACGTCGGATTAATTGCGCATTGATTACTCGGATGGTTCCCAGTACACAATTCACAAATAACTGTCACACTTTCAATAGGCTGCACCCCTAGAGCATCAATCTTCTTTGTCAATGTAACAACCTGTGCAGCCAATGCAGTAACTGCATCCACTTCATAAATCGTTGCTACCTTTGGTTGATTGATCTTTGTAAAAGGCCATTGATAATTGTTGTCAGTCATCGTCTCCAATAACTCGTATGCTTCATCAAATTTTTTTTTCATTAATGCNTTACTCGGATGGTTCCCAGTACACAATTCACAAATAATTGCCACACTTTGAATAGGCTGCACCCCTAGAGCATCAATCTTCTTTGTCAATGTAACAACCTGTGCAGCCAATGCAGTAACTGCATCCACTTCATAAATCGTTGCTACCTTTGGTTGATTGATCTTTGTAAAAGGCCATTGATAATTGTTGTCAGTCATCGTCTCCAATAACTCGTATGCTTCATCAAATTTTTTTTTCATTAATGCCCCACCTACAGCTGCATCAATACTGGTTTGGGTGGCACTAAACAACCCATTATAGAATGTCTGAACTTGCAACCACTTAGGAATACCATGGTGAGGACATTTTTTGGAGTAAGTCCTTGAATCGCTCCCAAGCTTCATATAAACTCTCAGAATCATGTTGTGTGAATGATATGATGTCGTTCCTCATCCTTGCAGTTTTAGCTGGTGGAAAGAATTTAGCTAAAAAATTTTGAGCTAAATCTGTCCATGTGACAATAGAACCCGACGGCAATGAATGCAACCAACTCTTTGCCTTATTATGTAATGTTAAAGGAAAAAGTCGGAGTCTAATCGCATCTTCAAAAATCCCATTGTATTTGAACGTGTCACAAATCTCCAGAAAAACTCACCAAATGATCATTTGGGTCATCGTTAGGCAAACCCCCAAACTGCATTGAATTTTGAATCATTTGAATGGTACCCAACTTGATTTCAAAACTATTTGCTTGAATTGCGGGTCTTTGAATGCTCGATTGTATTTCTATCACAAGCAGCATAGCATAATCCCTTAGCAATTTCTGTTCTTCTTCAGCCATAGCTTCTTGGTTGTTTACTTCTTGATGCTATTTTTGTAAGTTTCGGCACCTTCTCTCGATTTCGTCTTCGTACGGTAGTAGCTCCTAACCTTTACATCGTGTTAGCATACAAAACTCAAGAGTGCTTGCGAAAATAATTAAAACAGAAAATTAAAACATTTAAAACAAAAAATTAAATAAGTTTAAACTAAGATCAAATTGATTGAGATTAATACTGAATTACTAGAATAATTCCATGACAACGACGCCACAAACTTATTGTCCGAATTTGATATTGACAATTTACGTGCAAGTATACACGATTAACAAGTAATAAAGTGATAAGTAGAGTATCATTCCCACGGAGAATTATTGCTAATAATATCCAAGTACTAACTTTATATCAATTCAATTTTATTTAAACAATTGGAATTGAACTATGAAATGACTAAATTAAAACTAAATCTAAACTTAACAATCAAGGGTTGAATTTACTAGAGAAAAGAAGTTAAGATTGCAACTTCCCTTAATGCTTCTTATAAATCTTTCTACTCTCTTTCTTGTTACTTGATCAAAATAAGTTGTTAACTGAGAACTCAAAGTATTTATAAAACTTCTTCCGTTAGTTAGATAAAATTATCTATTCTAATTAAATTACTATATTCCTATGCAAAATAATTTGGAATAGATTCATTAAGTCCAAAGTTTCATGAAAGTTATACACAGTGTATAAGTATATTCCTATCCTATACACAAACCCAGCAATTCAATCCTAAGAAGAATTAACCAGACACATGTCATCATATTCAGATCTAAACTTAGAATTCATCTCCCAAATCCATCTAGGTTATCAAATTAATTATTGGCCACACAATCATACACCAATCACAAAATATGACAAACAACTCATATAAGATCAATAAGAACTAGAAACGAGTGTAGATTAATTTAACTAGACATAGGTTCCATTGCAATCTTAATAATAATTTAGTTCATAATGTAATTGAAAGACATTATTCTAAAATTAAACAACATCTTAGAAAATCAAGAAGTAAAGGTAAGAGAAAAGAATGAAAACTTAGGTGCAATATTCAATCCTTCTCTAGCCTTCAAGAACAATCTTCTTCATGTCGATTCCTTCGATTCTTGTCTTCAATTTTCTTCCAATTCCTTGGCTTTTTCAGATGTTTTTAGCCCCCAAAAGTCAGAATATATCATCCCCACACAAACCCTAGCATATATGCAGCTTTAGAGTCCAATTTCGGGTCAAAAACAAGGTAAAATTCGCGTCACAAACCAACACAAGCGTCTAGGCGCTTGAAAGGTGCTGAAAAAGTGCTGCATGGACAGAATGTTGGTGCCTAGGCGCTAGAAATGGCGCCTAGGCGTGCCCCCTTCTGCAGGCCTAAAATGCCCTTTGTTGTCCTCTTCCAAAAATTCACCCTTTTGTCTCCAAATTAACCTTGTTTCTTCCCAATTGATTATGATTCCTTCCAAATGATTATCCCTACAAAATAACATCAAAACACACAAAACAAATAAAAATGAACATAAAATAATTGAAAATTTACAATTTTATTAAGCCGAAAGTACTCAATTCGTAGGTATAAAACTCACTCATCAATACATAATTATATTTATGAATGGACAGAATAAGGTGCCAATTTTTGTAAAAAAATAACATTGGGAGTAATAGGTGAGTACTTGCATCAGCATGAAGACTTTTTGCTTCGCATTTTTGTCGATACAAAAAATTGGTTATTTGTTTCGACACTTTTGCTGATGCAAAAAATTGATTATTTGTTTTGGCAAGGTGCTGAAGTGAAAAATTGATTATTTTCTTTGGCAAAATATTGAACTAGAACTTAGGATACTCATGCTGAAGTAAATACTTCTGTTTGACTTCAAGGCTTTCGCGTCAACTATTTGCCAAAACTAATACGTTTTTGCTTCGATAGTAGGCTAAATCTAACTTTTTGATTTGGGGCTTTTTTATTATGCCCTTTTTGTTGAAGCAAAAAGTCTTAGTGCCAAAGCAAAAACCCCTTTCTCTTGTAGTGTAAATTGCTTTGCCCACAGTTCTGGTAAACCTTACCACAACAATGGTAATAGTATTCTTAATGATATTAAATCTAGCTAGAGGTGGCAATCTTAACCCATTACCTTTTAACTCGTTCAAATCGCTCATAAATAAATGAGTTGAGTACTTATATTAATTATTGCGAGTTCTAAATTGGTTGGGTAATATGATTCATTTTAATTAAGCAAGTTAATATGAATTACAAATGGATACACATTGAGTTAAATACTTATCTTTCTATTAAATAACACAAGTAATAAAATCAAATAAATATAGTACTCCACCAAAAAATACACACACACACACACACTAATATACTAGAAAATACACACACATACACTAATACATCTAAACACGCGCACACACACTAGTGCACCAAAAACACACATATTATGTGTGTGTATTTTGGTGAATATTGTACGTAGATCGAACCATGACCCATGACTTGCGGATTGACCCATAACCTATGGCCCACGGGTTGACCCGACCCAACCCATTATGTGTGTGTATTTTGGTGAATAGTGTATGTGTGTATTTTGATTTTTTCATTATATGTGTTTGTGTTTTTTGTGTTTTAGTATATGTGTGTATTTTTGGTGCATTAGTATGTATGTTTTGGTGTATTAATATGTATATTTTTGGTGTATTAGTATATATTCATTTTAAGAGTTTTAATTATTCTATAGGTTAATGAGTTTAAACTAATCTGTTATGATCCAACAAATTATAACCCATTTATTAAGCGGGTTGAAAATGGATTGGATTTGTTTTGCACCCAACCCATATTGAACCAACCTAACCCGTCCATTTGCCACCTCTAAATCTAACCAATGTGATGGTAAAATTATGATTGACATATTTAACCACATTTGTCATAAATATGATAGTAATACATCCCATTGATATCATACATTCACCTTTAAGTTTTGTATTATTATCTATGTTCATCAAAATATTAACCAAAATGAAAGTAAAATTGGTCTATATACTAGTAACATTATCTAGAATCATTCTAAGTTAACCTTAAATTGTAGTAAATGTTTTGTTTGATGTTGTAATGTTATCCCAGTTGTGATAAATTCATCCACTATAGTTTTATCTTATTAAAGTTATAAATTTTGTGTGGTAAATTATAGTTTTACAACATTAGGCCAAATGTCATAAATTCATCCACTTCTGTGGTAAATTCACCATTTATCTTATTAATGTTGCCTATAGTTGTCATAATGTTAACCGAAGAACTCATAAATTCTCCTCTAAACTTATAACTTTATCCACAATTGTGATAAACTTACCCTCAAAGGTGGAAAATTTGGCCTTAACTATGGTAAATTGCTTACAATTCTAGTAAATCTTACCACAATAGTGGTAATATTATCTTTAATGATATTAAATCTAACCAATACAGTGGTTAAAGTATGATTGACATCTTTAACCACATTTTTCGTAAATACGACACTAGTGCATCTTATTGATATCATATATTTATCTTTACGTTTGTATTATTACCCACGGTTATCGTAATATCAACCAAAATGAAAGTAACCTAATCAGTGGTAAACCACCTTGATGAGTTGTAAACAAGCCCCATGAGTGGTAATGTTGCCCTTTGAGTGCAGTAACCATATCCTAATGAGTTTTAAACATAGCCCTAAAAGTGGTAAACTACCCCGCATGAGTTGTAACCCTATCACCTCAATTTGTAAACAAAACTACAAGAGTGGTGAACAACCACATGAGTTGTAACCAAGCCCTACTAGTTGTAACCATATCCCCATGAGTTGTAAACATAACCCCATGAGTGGTAAACCACCTCCATGAGTTGCAACTAAGTCCCATTAGTGGTAATCATATCCCCATGAGTTTTAAACATAACCCCAAGAGTGGTCAACGACCTCGTAAATTGTAACCAAGTCCCATGAGTGTGGTAACCATAGCCTCACGAGTTGTAAACATAACACCAAGAGTGATTTACTAACCCCCATTAGTTGTAACCATGTCTATCCCCATGAATTGTAAACATAACCCCAAGAGTGATAAACAATCACTCTGAGTTGTAACCAAGCCCCAAGAGTGGTAATTATATCCCACCATGTTGTAAACATAGCCTCATGAGTCGTAACCATAACCTCATAAGTTGTATTATCGTAACGCCCCAAAATCCATACTAGAAGGGCATTAACTATCTATATAACATTCAATCATGAGAGAATCTAAAATAATCCACAAGTGATAAAAATCAATCCATTTATCAAATAAAAAGGAATCCAACTCCCGAATCCAACATAAATAAATTATCAGAGTTACATACAAAACCTGAATAGAAATATTCCAACTAACTACTAAAGTATTAATCCAAAAACTATGATTCCATCAATCAGAATTCAGAAATTTAAATTACAACATAACACCACTAAGCATCCACTTTCGGATCCACATACTGATCCACCTAAATGTTCCAATCAACATGCTCACCTAATGAGATGCCTTCCTCAAAGCCAAAGTCAGCAAAAATAGATTTATATCGTAGGATGAGCAAAAATTCCAATAGAAATACCTCCTCAAGCCCAAGCAAGGTTTCAAATAGTTAAATCAGTAGGTCTCATTTGATAAAATAATGTAACATAGTTTTGAAGTAAAGCAAGGACAATTTATGAGATCTCAAGTGTGCGGTAACAAATGGTAAAGTTTATATAGAAAAGAACAATTCTCAAGATATAGTTTAGTTTTCACAAATATATATAATGTACGTAGCTAGACTTAGCATGAATAAACACATCGAGAATATCCTAGCCCACATTCAAGCACGCCTAATCCTCACAAGGATACAATACTCTAGGACATATATCGATACATCAATAGTGACGAATTCTCCCTAGAAATAGTATACTAACTCCTAATCTCGATCCCTGTGGGCAAATAGTGCAAATTCTTGAACCTCGCAAGGAATCAAGCAATTCCACTATGAGTGATAAGGAACCTTCAAGCCTCTCAAGGTAAGAAACACATCTATGCACTATACGATACCCGGTTGAAGGTAACCCATGTTCATCAAACCAACTAATACAAGAGATAATTTCAAAACTTTCACATAAAATCACGAGTCACAATTCCACATCTACCAAAATATAATAATTTCAAGAAAATATGTAAGAGATCCCTAAAAACACTTTTACATTGATCATAACCAAGAGCTAGGATTTTTGAAATCCAGAATATGGCATTTAGGAGTTAAGAATAGGTAATTCTTCTTAGAAACCAATCATGTTTTGTGCAAAGAGTTCTAAAACATTGTTTATCTATCATATAATAGTTTTGTAAATCAAGAACTACAATTGATTATCAAAACAAGCAAATCTTGTAACAAATCATATATTTTGTTTAATAAACATAACCTAGAATCGAATCAATGTTAAAACATCTTAGAACTAAAATTTATTTCATAATAACAATGACGTGAAAATCCGCAATTTGATGCAACCCTAGCGTATTCGATCCATTCTTGACGTGAAAATCCCACCAAATCTTGTGTTTTTCCCTTCTCTCTCTCTCTAGGGTTTTCTAGGACCAAAGACTGTTGAAACTAGCCTAAGTGACATTCTTGGTGTATTTATAGGGTCATAATTTGAACAATCGGTGGGTCCCTGATTGTTGAAAAAATTGCACTCACGTTCAAATGGGACTGTCATTTGAACAATCCTTACTCCTAGTATCTCGATTTATGTACGACTTTCTGTTAGGCACAAAAGTACTATAGCTTAGCTCCATTCAAACGAGACTGGCATTGGAACATGACTCCCCTTCCCTGACAGAAATTCCAATATAGTTTTGACCTACTTAGAAGTTGATTTTCGAATTTTTTGTAAGATACACTTTTGTAGCTCTTGGAATTTAGTTTCTACTATCCAAATATTAGGTCAAATTAATGTCAGAATAAACATTTATGGATAAAATACCATAGAAATATCTAGTTATTCTCTTCTTAGCTTCTCCCAAAGATGTTTTCCAAGATACGAATCACCTTTAATACACCCTATATCCCAATTCTTAAACCATTTAGTATTCATGTAACACGATTTACACAATATGCATTATTATAAATAAATGCAGTTTTATAATTATCACCCTAAATATAAGTAATTTTGATCGATCACAGAATATCTAGGCTATAATGAGATTGTGGCAATTACCAAGAATTGAGTAAGGAAATTAGTTGCATGGCAGACTCTAGTGACCTTGTGATCAATCGTAGATATTTGTCCCAAACTCTCCTTATTCCAATGAGAGGGTTAGTTTTGGATTTGGGGTGAAGAAACCACTTTGGGGTGGG
>CAUOFW020004614.1:423924-444222 GCA_963454935.2 Ilex paraguariensis | reverse complement strand
CTACTGCCTTACGATGGATCCCAAAATTTTTTGGAGATTAAAAAAAAACAAATAACTTCGTCATATTCTAAATAGTGCTAGCTATACCAAAAAAGTGGTAACATTCGAATTCATCTAATTAACATTTTATTTCATCAAATTAACAGCATATAAACATTCAATTTCACCAAATTAATAAATAAATTACCTTCAATATTATTTATTAAAATTCAAACAAAAATATCCGTCAATGTTAATTTTTTGTTGATTTGATGAATTGAATACTAATTAGACGAAAATGAATGCTAATTTGGATGCTAATTTCATCCACAATGGTTGTCCTTAACCATTTATGTCATAAATTTACCCACGATTTTTTTAATGTGACCTTTAAATGTGGTAACTTTACCCAAACTGGAGTGGAAAATTACCACAATGGCTTTAAATTTGTCCACAATGATTGTAAGTTAAATAATTTCTTTTGTAAATTTATTCATAATCTTTGTAATGTGACCTTTAAATGTGGTAACTTTACTCACAATAGTGGTAACCTTACTGTAAGCCCCTATGTAATTATTTTATATTATATTATATTATCATGCATTGCATTAATATAATTGAGTTAAGGATATGTGATAAGGGATGTATTAGAACATTGAAAGTGTTCTGGAGCTAAGACACGTGTTTGGGAGAATTTGGGTAGAAAGGAATTAAACACTACCTTAATATTTTAGCCATAACTTTTTATTAAGCTGATTTTTGGACATTAGCAACTTCACTTCAAGGGATACAAAAATGTATTTCATGAAAATTTTGTGAATTGACTCCTAACTAGACAAAAATAACCTTGGAAGTTCAGGCCAAAACTGGAGTTACGTTTGAACGTAGTTCAAATGCAATTGACATGAAATTTAGCCCCGAATGTTTAGGCTGACAAACAGAACTTGAGATACTGAGAATAGAGCACATTCAAATGCAATTGACATCCAAATGTGGAGCATTCGAATGCCAATCACGTTTGAGCGTGAACCAAGAGAGAAGTTTTTTTACCGTAGTTTGCAATTGACATCCAAACGTGGAGCATTCGAATGCCAATCACGTTTGAGCATGAACCAAGAGAGAAGTTTTTTACCGTAGTTTTCAACCCTAAGGTGCCAAGAGAGGGTGATAGGGAAGAAAAAGGGCAAGATTGTGGGGGAACTAACACCTAGGAAACAAATCAACGCACACCAGAATTGATTAAACTAGGGATCAAGGTCGGGGTTCTTTCTCAAATTCATTCATTAAGGGTTATGGTCAACTATATTTATGTTTTGATTCCTATTTACTTAAATATGACAGATCTACAATGTGTTTACACTCTTTTTGATAATATGATTTGTTTTTGAAAGAAATACATGTTTTACATAAAAAATCACATGTTCTTGATAAAAAAAAACCCTAGATTTTCATTATTGTTAACTTGAATTTTTTATTCTACAATGTCTTGCATGTGTCGATTGAATTATTCTTGAGCTTTGATAATTGTGTGATTTTTAATGTTGGAAAACGTGAGTTTTTACTAAAATATATCTCATGTGACATAACTGATGAACTAGGGTTACATGCGAACCTATATCGCAGAGTGTTCACATGTGTCTCTTACATTAAGGGATTTGAAGGTTTTCTATCACTTGTAGTAGGTTTGGTTCCTTGTGGGGTTTCCAAACCATTATTCGTTCCATAGGGATCGAGGCTAAGGGTTGGTATATCATAATCTTATGAAGGATTCGTCATTCCTAATACGTTAGTATACACCTTTCCTGAACTTTGTAACCCTACGAGGTGTTATTTTTGAAATGGTGGAGTTTTGTGGGCTAGATGTATTCATTATGTGAATTCTTGTTTATTCAGCATATGTACAAGAGATATTGTGTTATGAAATATGATTTTATGAATGATTCTATGCTGATCCAAATTTTAATCTTCCTATTGCGTAAACTTGAGATCGTNTGAAATATGATTTTATGAATGATTCTATGCTGATCCAAATTTTAATCTTCCTATTGCGTAACTTGAGATCGTTACTTGACACTGTTTTAATTAAAAATTATAAATGGTATTTTACAAACTAAGAATAACCTATTTTAAGATTTCTAAACCTTGTTTGGGTTTGAGAAGATTTTCTTACTAGGCTTTATTGCTCACCCTACCAAAAATATTTTTCAGATTTCGGTATTGAGGAGGTCCCAGGACTAGGTGAGTAGGTAGATTGGAATACTGAGGTGGATCATGATGTAGATCCGAAAGTGGACGTTTAGTGATACTTTCCCTAGTTTATAGTTTTAAATTTTAATGAATTGATATTGTCATGGATGTTCTTTAGTTAGTTGTAGAAGAATATTTACTTTGGTTTGGATTTAACCTTAATGATTTATTTAAGTTTGATTTGAGATTTATCTAATTAGATATTGAATGATGAATGGTTTTATTTATTTAATGGTACTTTAGTATTCTCTCATGGTTTAATGGTTGATAGATAATTAATGTTTCCACTATAGATTTTAGGACGTTACAAGTTGGTATCAGATCCTATAGATTAGATCTTACATGGGAGTTGTATGTTTTGGGATCACTCACTCGAAATGTTCGTATAACTTGGAAGAAATATTAAGCTTGAATCATTGGGAGTTTTTTGTTTATGTGTTAAGCATGAGTTGGTGTTTATAGCTTTATAGCGGAAACTAAACTGCGTTTTAATGTGCAGAATGGAGGGTAAGAGAGGATGTGACCGCCCGACTATTCCAGCTAGAAACCAAGCCCCACCACCACCTTAAGATGCTACAAGCGACATCTATCAATGTTTGAGGGACTTGACCACCTTAGCACATAACTAGAACGAGAATAACAATAATCACAATGGGGTTGTCCAGCCTTTAGCTCAAAGACAGATCAACGAGAATGAGAACCGAAGGCTGATGGTTCTCTGGGAATTTTTAAGGCAACATCCACCCACTTTTCAGGGAAGCTTTAACCCTATGGATGCTAACTAATGGATTAGACGAGTGAAGAAGATGAATATAGTATGGGGATTGCTGAGTTTCTCTGAGTCGAGATGGCTACTTATATTTTGGGAGGAGAGACAGACCACTGGTGGGACTTAGTTAAGAGGCTACAAAACATGGATGCCATGACCTGGGAGGCCTTTGACCAAGTATTCCAAGACAAGTACTTCCCTGAATCTATAAAAGACAAGATTAGAGCAGACTTCTTAGCACTATGACAAAACAATATTATCGTAGCTCAGTATAAAAGAAAGTTTGATGAATTATCTCGCTACACTACAAAGTTTGTTTCTACCGAAGCCAAGAGGGCTAAGAGGTTCGAGCAAGGCTTGAGACCTACCATTCAAGAGACGTTCGTTGCTCTAAAAAATTAGAAAGTATGGAGGACTTGTTTGAGAGGGCTACATTGGTAGAAAGGGATATTGAGGATAACTAGAGGAGACATACTTTGGCAAGGGGAGATCCAATTAGGACAAGCAACAATAGTGGAGGAGTGTAGAGGGTGGTCCCATATCGCAACCCAGATCAAATTACTGGGCAAAGGAATCCACTGGTTCGGGGAACTTGGGCTTGCCAAAGAGGAAAAACGTGGATACCTAACTATGCTTTGGTTGTGGAGGGTTTGGGCATCTTAAGAGCAACTATCCATATGTTCCACAGCTGGGACAGCCTAACCGTGGACAAAATCAGTAAGAACACTCAAGCTGTAGGACAATCGCATCAGAATAAGCTACCACCACAGAAGCAACTACAGTAAAGAAACCATGGAGCTAGAGCAACAAGTGGAAAACAACCAAGGTCAAGTTTTTGCTATAACCCAATAGGATGAGAATGCTTCCAACACCGTGGTGGAAGGTATTGTTTTTTTGTATAATTCATGGGCACGCATTATATTTGATTCTGGTGCCACAAACTCTTTTACATGCATGACCTATGCTTTGACATTAGGGTTGGAATTTGATAGCCTAGAAAGTGTTTTAAATATTGATTTACCTACTAGGAATGGTTTGATACATTTATTGTGTGTAGGGGTAGTATTCCGCTTCAAAAATGAGCGAAATTCTTTCCACCCATTTTTCACTACGGGTAATTGATTTCTAAAAGGTAAGGGAAGGAGTAGTTTGAACTTTCTAGCCAACATAATGGGGGAGATGAACGAGTTGAATCTCAGTCTAACTACATATTGGTGGTGTCAAATTTTCTGGATGTCTTCCCAAATGAACAGTTTGTATTACTCCCACATAGAAAGATCGAATTTGCTATTGATTTATCTCTGAATACTAAACCCATATCCATTTCTCCTTATTGCAGGACATGTTTGGAGTTAAAAGAGCTAAGGAAGCACTTGGACCAACTGTTGGCTATTAGGTTTATTCATCGAAGCATTTCACCTTGGGGAGCACCAGTCCTCTTTGTGAAGAAGAATGATGAGATGCTCGGGCTATGTATCGATTATAGGAAGTTGAATCAAGTGACTGTAAAGAATAGGTATTCACTACCTTGGATTGATGATTTGTGTGATCAGCTAAGGGGTTCTAGGTACTACTCTAAGATTGATCTTCATACTGAGTACCATTAGCTGAGAATAAAGGAGGAGGATATTCCTTTGACAACTTTTCATACTAACGTTCCTGCAGCTTTTAAGGTGTTTAGAACTTATCTAGATCAATTTTTTTTTTATTTATCATTTTCATTGATGAAATTTTGGTCTATTTAAGGACACATGAGGAGCATGCACAACACATCCAGTTGGTGCTACAAAAATTATGGGGGCATAAGTTGTATGTAAAGATAAGTAAATGTGAGTTTTTGATGAAGGAGGTTAAGTTCTTTGGATACGTGGTGTCAGAATAGGGAGTAGTGATAGACCAAGCAAAAATTGAGGTAGTAATGAAGTGGGAATGACATCAAAATGTAACAAAAATCTGTAGTTTCTTGCATCTAGCAGGTTACTATAGGAGGTTCATGGAAGGGTTTTCTCAAGTAGATATGCAGATGACCCATCTTACGAAGAAGGGGGAAATGTTCTTGTGGACCTAGGATTATGAACAAGCCTTACCATTTTGAAGTAGAAGTTCACTACCGCAACAGTATTCATTATTTTTTATAGTGATAAGGGCTACTATATTTACACAGATGCTTCGCTATGAGGTTTGGGTTGTATGTTGATGCAGAAGGGGAAGGTGGTTGCTTATGGTTTGAGATAGTTGAAGATCCATGAACAAAATTACCCCTACCCATGATTTGGAGCTTGCAACAGTGGTGTTTGCTATCAAGTTATGGAGGTGTTATTTGTAAGGAGGGAAATTTTAGGCTTATTCCGATCATAAGAGCCATAAGTAAATCTTCACTCAAAAGGATTTAAACCTTTGACAAAGGCGATGGATAGAGTACTTGTAAGATTATAAATTCAAGTTGAATTATCATCTAGGGAAGGCTAACATCGTGGCAGATGCACTGAATAAGAAGTCCCATGGAGGAATGAATTGTATGACTGTAAAAAAGTGGAAGATGGTGGAAGCTTTGGAAGAATTTGATCTTCATGTGGGAAAAATGAGAATCGACCATGTGTGTTCAACCTAGTAGCTCAACCCGTAATACAACAAAGGGTTGTAGAGTTACAACGTTAGATCAACAATTGGAGGCGATTTAGAATCTATTGGATAGAGGGGAGACTGTAGAGGATTGGTCCTTACATAAGGATGAGTTAAGTTTTCAAGGGAGATTGTGTATATCAGATGATAACCAACTGAAAGAAGATGTTTTGGATGAAAGCCACCATTTGAGATTTGCAATCCATCCCAGTAACAAAATGTATTGAGGTCTAAAACGCTAGTATTGGTGGAAGAGGATGACGAGAGATATAGCTAAATTTGTAGCTAAGTGTGTAGTTTACCAACAAGTGAAGATTGAACATTAGAAATTGGGAGATCACTATTGAGGAGGACCCCGGACTAGATGAGCAGATATATTGGGATGCTAGGGTAGATCACAATGCAGATCCAAAAGTGGATGTTTAGTGTTCTTAATTTTAATGAATTGATATTGCCATGAATGTTCTTTAGTTAGTTGTTGAAGAATATTTACTTTGGTTTGGATTTAACCTTTAGGATTTATTTATATTTTTTTTGAGATTTGTCTAATTAAATATTGAATGATGAATGGTGTAGTTATTTAATGGTATTTTAAAATGTTCTCATAGTTTAATGGTTGATAGATAGTTAATGTCTTTATTGTGAATTTTGGGGTATTACACTTACCCTAATAGGTAGTAACCTTACCTATTTATTGTAAATGCTCCTTCATTGGTAGTACTAAGAGCATCTCCAATGCTTATCCTTTTTAAAATTTAGTTTAAAAAAGAAATCCCTTAAAAACATTCTCCAACACTACACTTATACCCAAATCGAATGAAGGAAGACTAATTTTTTTACTCAAATTAAAGGAGAGTTAAATTCATACTTAAATCTTAATGGTAAAATTTTACTCTCTTTTAATAGTTTATCCTCTTTTAAATTTAAATTTCTTTTCCATTAAATTTAAGTTTCTCTATTGGAAAACTTTATACTAAATCTAACTTTTTATTATTTCTTTTACTCAAATTTGAGTAAAAATTTGAGTTTGCATCGAAGACTCATCACTTTTATTGTACAAATCAGGACAAATTAGATTTGTACAATACAAATTAGATTTGTACTATCTGGCACAGAGAATCTCTTTTCTCACTTTTAAACGAAAACCAGTTTAAGAAATCACCGGTTAACTGATTGGGAAACTCAAAAAGCACAAGCAATGTTGGTTTTTCGGTACAGTACCCAAAAACTAAAGGTCTGTACCGTAGTCGGGTCCCAATCAATAAGAGAATAACACTTTCTCGATGACCCGTCCCTATTCCTAGCTGCGTGGAGAGGGGGCGGTCATCTATGTACACATCAGTTGTACTTGAGACGAGCAGTAAGATGGAAAAGCTCCCATCTTGAATTGTATGACTTGAGCAGCTGTGCTTACCAGCCTCCCCCTCCCTGTTCCCTCCCCCCAAATGACAAAAAAGCTCGAAAAAAAACAGAACAGAAAATGGAAGGATGACTTACGCCTTGGACCAAATACAAAAAACAATGTCCAAAAGCACAAAGTAGCCATATAGTTTGGTCATGGTGGAAGTTTGGAGATACATCAAGTTAATACCACGTCCCAAAAGACATTAATCGGCAAAATATGTGCAGAAACGGCTATGCACATTGAAAACAGGCTCCTACTACCTTGAAACTATCAGGATTCTGACGCGACCATGTATCAAAATAGTTTCTTCCAGAAATACTATGGAAGATCAGACTGCTATCCCGTGTAACCCACTAATTTAGCAGAAAACAAACAAACTAGACACCCAATGTCGCAAAAACAATCCTTCAGGGGAGAACTAGACAATCATTAGGTAAATGCGAGACAACCTGGGATGCAAGAGAGTTGCGAAGATCTTTCTCCAAATTCAAGCTACTATACTCTGACGACCCAACCTCCTGTAAACAAACTGCTTCCGAGATGTAAATCTTCAACTCTTGAAACCTGTCCTCTGGTAGGGAAACCTTAGAAAGAAGTCTCCAAGCATAATCCTCAGAGGCATCATCATAATCCTTCCTTCTCTTGAGTACCATATGGCCACTGATTTCCCACACAGCAGGGTTCACTTGGGTGTCCAGAAGCTCCTGGCTTACTTCTCCTAGTGCTTGTTGCTCTGCATAGCACTGATATCCAAAAGCAACAAATCCCTTTAGGTCTTAGAGATGAAACTAGAAAATATAATTAAGAGCAAATAACTACACAGTTATAAACCCCTCCCTCCCCCCACCAAGCAATGTAAAACCGACAGGTGTGCAGATTTGCGAGACGTGTGCCTCTGTCTGCATACATCTCTTTGTGTGTATGCATGGGTGCATGTGGTCGTCTTATATGTGGTACTGAGAATATGCCAAGAAGTTCAACCCTGAGGGCTTTTGCAAGAAAAAAAACTCTCAAGACTTAAAAATATGTTTGCCATGGTGAAATTAAGGAAGTTCAGGGTAGTTTTTTGTGAGAAAAATATTAGTTATATAAAGAGTCACTAAGATCAACCCAAAGATCCATGTAACTGATTTCAAACTTAGAACCAAAAATATTCTCAAAGGGTCCAGCTTCATGAAAAAGCCAAATGTCCTTGAGTAATGACAATTAAAGATATTCGGAGAATATTAATAAGATTATAATTAGTTATAAGGAAAAGGAATTATTTTCATGCCAAAATGAAGGGGTATGGAGACTTAACAAAAGGAATGATTATTTCACCAAATCTTATCCAAACAAAGCAGAAATGCATGCCAGAGTGCATGCAAACTGGTGTTCTTACTTAGTCCACAGATTTTATACAGAATAAATCATAAGTGTCCCATGGTGCCTAAATTTAAATGCAAACTCCAAAATTCTACATTCCCATAACACCAGTCCAACTCAAGTGTTCCGACAGCATCCACCAATAAATATTACAATCCAGGCAACCAGTGCGAGAACTATTACCTGAGGGAATAAAAAGATTCTTTTCCCACAATCAGAGATGAGGACATTAAAAGGAATGTTGCGATTTTGAAGGCATATGCAAGAATTAGCAATGGCATCACACAAATCACGCATTGTGTTTCCACCCTCAAAAACAAGACCTCGTACAGGATAATTTAGCAGCTGTGAAACCACCACTGCACCATCACGCAGTCCCTTCCCAGTTATTATTCTCTGAGTCGGTGCCTTCTCAACCGGAAATGGCACAGATAGGTAATATGCCTGTTAATCACATACAAGTAGGAAACTAGTTAGTCACAACCAAAAACCATAGAACCGGCTAAAAACATCACAACCTGAGATTACAATTCCACGTTTCAGTCTATTACCTGAAAGTGGAGGTGATTGATGGTGGCAAAAGCACCCAAGCTGTTGTAACCCACCCTGAAGAAGGGATCTGCTGCTTCTTTAGCCAAGTGAAGAGCCAGCAAGCAGCTGCCAGGATCAATCCTCTGAGGCAAGCAATCAAGGACACAGGGAATCAGAAGCACATGCCCATACTCGATTGGGCTCACCTGAAGAATTAAAATTCAGAAATTGCATGAGCCAAAACATATACTACAAATTGCATAAAACCGAGATAAAAGGGATGAATTGCTTACGTTGATCGCAACAACACTTGGTGAAGTTGAATCAACATTGACTGGCACACTAGGATAGAAATGGGACGTGCTAGAATTGCTTGGCTCAAACCTAAAGAGCACTTCTTCCTGTCCAACTTTTGTGAAGTTGAATTTGTTCTCATCAAAGGGTTGAAGAACCTGGTCAACACGAAATTCAGTAGGTCGTTTCTTCAAGTGGCGTCCCTCGTTCAGCTGTGCAATGAAACTGTATGTCCCTGGGATGACCTTTGTCTCACATGTGGTCACGTCATATTGGAACAGCCCCCGACTCATCCGGTCCTCCCACTGTCCCAGTAACAAATGGCTCAAAAAGGACACTGAAGGTTCCTCAATTGAAGAAATCAGGGCAATCTTTTCAGCGGGCTCAAGCTGCTCAACCTCATCGTTGTTGAATGCATAAAGGGGAAGCTTAGAAGCTGAAACCATCAATTAATTCAATCAAATACAGACCCAAAAAAAAAGAATGCAAAACCAGGAGATTAACAGTATAGTTCTTAAAAAAAAAAAAAAATCCAAGTTTCTCTCCCATCAACAATTTTAGGTTGAGAGGACAATCTTTTTTTATTTTCTAGGGAACTTCTGCAGAAAAGTGTTAAATGTTAAATTATGGAAGAAGGAAATAAATCACTTGGCAGTTATACCAAATACAGCCACTAGACTTGTGAAAGGACAGGATCGGATATTTGAACCATAAAACAATGACAACCCAAAACTAATCCATTAACTTATATTTTCAACTTCCTTTTGCCGGTTTATCCAAGGCAAAATCCACTTTTAACACGAAATCTGTTCAATTGCACGGAAAAGACATAGAAATTACAGGAAAAATCTTTTCTTGGAACTCAGATTATGTTTCAAAGTAATTTAATTCCAAAACACTTCTAATGCACTGGATTTCACAGCAATTAACTTTGTTTCTGCACAGAAATTTTTCTAAGACGGGAAGAAAAAATTTTCCCGCCATAGAAGCAAACAGCTCTAATACACTTTATTGCAATGTATCAATTATAATTATATGAAAAAAAACAGAGGGAAAAAATACGTACCAGGGAAGCAGCACTTGCCAAGGCAATGGCGGCCACAACCGATTAGGGTTTCGGTTTGGTATTGGGTGTTTTCTGAAGCATCTTCTTGGTAGTTGGAAACGACGGTAGGAACCCTTTTAATAGTCAACATAAATGTTTCGTTTGTAATTCAGTATATATATATACGTATAGGACTGTTAAATTAGGGGAAATTTTTGGTTTCCCGAAAAAAAAAATAACGAAATTTCAAGAAAAGAAATCAATCAGCAAGAAGAAAAAAGGGGTGGCACGGGGAGAGAAAACAACGTCGCCGCCGCCGCCGGCGAGGAACAGAAGATCGGACGGGCAACCGCCTTCGGAAGGTAGGGCACCCCTGCCGCCGTGTGCGGAAGGGTTCCGGTGCTTTTCCGGCGTCGAATTCAGTGATTTATGAATCGTTGGGTTTGGTTGATGATGATCGGTAAGGTGGATTTTGAAACCGAAATTTCCAAGTAAAGCCGTGATGAAATTTTTGGTGGTTATGAATGAATTCTGTCTCTGTCTATTTGTGGGAGGTGTTTATGGGTGGTGGGTGGAACGTTCCTTCCTCGGAGTCCTCTCCTTCGCTGCTTTCTTCGTTTTTTCAAGTAAATCTGAATTTGGCTGGGTGGGAATAGCCGAATAGGAGAATGGTGGTGACACTGAATATGGAATGGCGGCCAATTTCTTGAATTCCCAAGTTGTCAAGGGTCCAACTACCGTACTACGCGTTAAATTTTGATACTTTTATTAGAAAAAAAAAATGATAATTACAAATTGGGCAAATGGTACTTTGCAGATCGAAAGATCTCTCTCCATTCGCAATATTTTTTAAAATATTATAATTGTCGTATTACACCTTCAATAAAATAACAAGATAATAGTGTGCTCTATTTTTAAAAATGTTGGGTATATTTTTTGTAAAAATGCATAAAATTATGTATTTTGTTAATTGATGATGTACAAAATAGTCTCATACAAAATTAACATTCAAATGTGTGATATTATGTAAATAACGAGACAATTAACAGGACAATCAATGACAATAATGTAAATATCAAGATAATGTACAGATATATAGTGGTTCAATCCGGATAACATACTGCACTCTGGGAAATAGCAACGATGACTAAAGAACCTTTATTAATGAATAAAGTAAAAGAGAGAGAGAGAGAAAGCTCTAGGAAAGGAACAATAGTTAAAAGAGAGAAAAATTATCTCAGAGCTGTAGAGATCTGTAAAAATTTGTCTTTTTCATGTACAGAAGGTTTACAATTTTAGTATGTTAGACTGGTCAAATTTTGGGACCAAATTAAAGTCTACATGACATGACAGTTGACTTGGGGCTTATTTGATTTGTGTCATGTCATTTGAGCCCCAATAAAAACTTCAAATAATCAACTGTCATGTCATTTAGGCGATGNAAATAATCAACTGTCATGTCATTTAGGCTCCAAATTTGATCAGTATAGCATTACTCTTACAACTTATAAGCGTGGAGTCTTGATTTGAGGCGATTATATGCGAGTAAAGACACTAGTCCTTTGAAGAGGACATCTACAAAAGGTAAGTATACTTAAAATTGCATAGATCTTCGAAAGTAAGTATCCCGATGATCTCTCTCTCACGTGCTCTTATCTTTCTGGCTTTTTGAATGTTGGACTGGATCGAATTGATGAACCGGACTGTGCCTGCCTTTTTAAAGGATTTGAACTTGCTTGATTTATTGGGTCTGACCTAATTAGATATTGGCTCGTCACTAACAATTATATATAGAAATGAGAAAATATAATAAATACAACAAGAACATTTATGAAATAGGCAACAAATATTTGTTTTTGAATTATATTGTTTTCTTTTTATTTGATTGCTTTCAGGGTGTAAAATAAAATTTTGAGATTTTTTTAAGATATAAAGTGTCATTTACTCTTAAAAATAAAGTGAAATACATTAATNTAAAATTTTGAGATTTTTTTAAGATATAAAGTGTCATTTACTCTTAAAAATAAAGTGAAATACATTAATGTATTCAAGTATGATACTGAAATAATTTTTGATACTATAAATTATGTTTTCTTAATTCTTTTCCCGCTAAAGTCTAAACCCTTATTTTGCAATAAACGTAATTTTCATTCTTTTAATTTTTTTTCTGGAAAGTCATCCTTTCAATTTTTTATGAATGAAAGAGAAAGCAGTTTTATTCGACAAATAGGTAAAATTAGCAGGCTTGGGCCAAAATAATAATAATAACAAAAGAAAATTCTACATATAATTAGTCTTTAAAAAAATTGGGGCCCATTTCCCATGGTGGCCTATGCAATGGCCTACATGATCTTACCATTAAGGCGAATCTCTCAGTTTTCAAAATCTTCATTACGTGACTAGAATTTATAATTTTTTGATGATTTGTTCAAAGTTTTTATAAAATATAAATATTTCATAACATAATAGTTTAAGAATGTAGTTGGTGTTCAATGAGAAATGGAAAATTTGCAATAACATTTACTGTTAAAAATTTTGATAGATCTTTATTAGTTTATGAATTATTTTGAAACACTTTTAAGTAGTTATTTAGAATTATTGAACAATTTTGTAACAAAACTATATGAAAATGTTAATAGATATTTTCTTGTTTACGCTACCTATTAAAGTGTAATTCTAGAATTTGTTAATTTTAACTTTGAAGTGTTCACAATTTAACAAAATCCATATGTACAAATCTTCTTTTTCAACTCTTTATCCTTATATTTTCATTACCGTCTCATGCCTGACTCTTTGGAAAGTATAGAAGTATTGAAATAGTTCAATTTGAGGATACTGGTGAAGAATGGAAAATCCATACCGTCCTACTAAAGAAGTTTGCAAGGAAGGGGACGTGTCAAACACTTACCTTTGCAACTAAGTCCAGTGCGAGAATCCTTTAATTGACATTTTGTTTCGTCACAAGCAAGTTTTCTTAGTTCACAAATTAGTTTAAAACACTTTTAAATAGTTATTTTCACAAGTTATTAAGAATTATTGAACCATTTTGTAATAAATTATTTCAAAATATTGACAAGTTTTTTCTAATTTCCACTACCTGTCAATTGTATTTTTGTAGAATTGGCAAATTTTACCTTGCAAGTATTCACAGTGGAACATATTTTGATGTGCACGTATATTCTTTCTTCGGATTTTTATCCTTATACTTTCAATATCGTCTCATGCACGACTCTTTGGAAAGTATAGAAGTATTGAAATAATTAAGTCTATGACTACAACAAGGAATGAGACATCCAAACCGTAATACTACTAAAGTTTGCAATCAAGGGACGTTGCGTTCTTTTAAGTCTTTTCCAATTAAGTCTAGCACGATAACCTTTTAGTTAACTTTGCGATAGGTAGCCAACAAGTGGAGAAAATATTTATTACAATGGTGATATCACGTGACAATAATGTGGTATTAAGGGTGTTCACCTTACCTTATAGATAGAAATTAAGGTATTTCATTTTTCTATCCAATACTCTGCAAACAAATTTTTTTTTTGACCTAATCTATTCGATCAAGTGTACTATTTCTACTCGAATTCTATCCAAAACAATCGGATAGGAAGTCGGGTAAGAATTGAGTGAACACATATTTTTTAGTTATTAATTTTTAGATCATTTTAACAATTTAATTAAGTAATTTGCACCAATTTTAACACACTAAATCAATAACACTAAAAAAACATAATAAATTTAATAATATATAAACAATTACAAGAAAGCACAACAAGAAAGCCATAAACATCAATACATCATAAGAAAGCCACAAATATCAATAAAACATTATGATTTATAGATTTCTAGATTTAATTTTCACGGATTAATATATATATAAAATAAAGTATAATACAATTTAAATTTCAAAAGATAAATAAAATGACTTCTACTTTTTGCGATAAAAAACGTTTTAAATTTTATTTTAAAGTTAATCTGACAACTAATATTAACTTTTCAAATTTAATAGGAAACATAGACTCTCTAAAGAAGTATTTGAGATAACTTTTCAAAAGTGTTTCTCATAAGTACTTTACAAAAAAAAAAAATAGTGTTTAGAACCACCCCCCCATTGTCCCACTATTACCACTAGCATTGCCCCACAACCACCACCACCACCACCACCACTACCACCACCGTTGCTACCATCCTACCACCACAATCATCACCGCCGCCACTACCACAATCACCACCACCATCATCGCAATCGCCATCACCACCACCCATCACCCAACACCACAACCACCATCATCATACACCACCAATTGCTACTACCGTCACCCACCGTCACCACCCATCACCATCATCATCTTATTTTTATATTTATTACTACTACCACCATTATCCCACCGTAGCCCACTGCACCATCACCGTCGTCGCCCTATCACCGTTGCCACCCCACCATCACTATTGTCCATTGCCACCCATTACCATAACCCATCACCACCCATTGCTCATCGCCACCCACCATCGTCGTTGCCTCACCACCACTACTAACCACCATCATCGTTGCCCACCATTATCACTATTGCCACCTCCATAAATTTCATCATCAAAAAATAAAAAATAAAAAATTCCACCAACCAAAATATATCAACCCGCAACAAAATGTTGCAACAGATAATATAAATTTAGTTAAGAAGAAGATATTGTACCTCGTTTGAAGGGATTTGGTTAGATTAGCGATACAACAAAGATTGGTGAGAGAGAAGATGGCTCCGGCGTTGTTCGTAGTCAGCGATAAAGAAGGTAGTGTCGTTGGTTGGCGAGAGAGAATGTAGTGTTGTCAGTCAGAGAAATTACTATCAGTGTTGGCATTGAGATTAGAGTGACTATATGACTAGTTTTAGCAGAGAGGTATCAGGGGACTGAGGTGAAAATGAAAAGTGATTCTTTAAAAATAAAAGTTAATTATTTTTATTTTTTTTATTAACTTATTCAAGTGGTCAAATTACTTTTACTTGTCAAAAAATGTTTTTAATAAGTTAAGTCAAACACACTCTTAATCTATCTATCTATTTTGTGGATTAATAGACTATTGCGATTGAATTGATAACACATTCTAATATTAACTATTATTCAAAATACAATAAAAATAATAGATCAATTAGGTTAACAAATTATATTTAAATAATATTATTAACAATTTTTTAGTACACAAAAGCAATCCCATCCGTACTTGAATTTCCATATTCAAAAATACCATTTGATAATACTTTTTAAATAATATTTTTTGTAAAAAATAATTGTATCATAACCAAAGCATAATTAGTCACAATATGATAAAAGCATCCATATGAATCTTAGTATATGAATTACATGATGATATATGCATATGTATATTTGGGAGGGGGGTTATGAGGATGTTTTTGTTATTGTGTCTGTGTACAGTTGCAAAATCTTCTATTATTGGGAAAAACTTGTTTGATTTTCTTTGATCAAGGAAGCTTCAACGGTTTTGACTAGGGCAAGGCATGTGCTGCCAATTGTATGTAGTTTGTAGATAAATATCTTTATAATAAAGGAATGTAATACACGATTTTCTCACCAAACTTTCTCATGGCATCAAAGCAATATCGATCTTAATCGACGCATTCCCGTCTTATTCATCCTTCAAAATTTTTGAGAACGCAAAACCACTCACAAGTATTATGTTATCACCATGGCTTCTGCTAATCAAACCCAATTTTTATCTACCAGTGCTTATACTCCAATAAATCCATAGTTACTGATTTAGACCATCCTTCCTACCTTCATCATTCAGATAACTTGGGTGCTATTCTTGTTTCCTAGTCTTTGACCAACGACAACTATGCATCTTGGAGTCGTGCTATGTGTATGGCACTTATTGCAAATAATAAAACTTGTTTCATTGATAGATCTATACCAAAACTTGATGATTCCTCATCAGAATATTCACTCTAGATTCGCTTCAACAACATGTTCTCTTCATGGCTTTTTAACTCCATTAATCGAGAAATAGTGCATATTGTTCTCTATGCCAAATCAGCCTAAGAGATTTGGACAGGCCTTAAGGAGAGGTTTTGTCACAGCAATGCACCTCGGATCTTTCAAATTAAAAGTCTATTGCCTCCCTTTTTCAAGTTCAAGACATTACATACAATTGCAGCTGCGAAGCACTCAAAGAAATTTTTGAATATGAGCAACAAGGTAAAGTGATTAAATTTATAATGGGATTGAATGAAAGCTATTCTGCCACTAGGGGCGGATCCTCTTAATGGAACCTTTACCTTCCATAAACAAGACTTATTTCCTTGTTCTTCAAGAAGAGCGACAACGAGAAATCACCATGGCTGCCTCTTCAACAAAGGCAACAGTTCTTGTGGCTAATGTTGGTTCCAATAAAGGTAGGCGCTGAGAATGTCTCACTTGTGAGCATTGTGGCTGGGTTGGCCATACCAAAACCAAGTGTTATATCTACATGGTTACCCACCTGGTCACCGACTTCATAAAGCAGATAAGCCTTCGTCAAAGCTAAGTCTTGGGAATGAAAATTCCATTCAAACTGCTGCATCTGAAAAATAGCCATTGGACTTGAGTAATTTAAGCAAATACGCCCACTCTTGAATGATGGTAATATAAAATCAATGGCAACCTTCGCAGGTATTTCTGTCTGTTGTTCCTTTGTTTTGGGGGATAGATTTTTGGGTTATTGATTTTGGTGCAAGTGACCATATGGGGTCTTCAGCCCCCTCATGACATACATGTTCTCTATCTTACATTTCACAACCTGTCAAGCTTCCTAATGACACCAAAGTACTTATCCCTCACACTAGTTCTACTAGTATCAGTCCCACCATTTTTGTTGATAATGTCTTGTGCGTGCCCTCTTTCACTCTAATCTTTTTATTTGTGAGCAAATTGACTCGCTCCCTCCATTGCTATGTAACATTTTTTCTCAATTTTGTTTCTTCCAATACCTTGCAACGAAGAGGAAGATTGGATGAGGTAAAGAAAGTGGTGGCCTCTATTGATTCACTCCAACAGTACCTCTTGCTTTTACAAGCTTGCATTATGTTCCTTCAGACCTCTGGCACCAATGACTAGAATATCCATCTTTCAAATCCCTTCTTAATTTATCTAATTCCATTTCGGAAATTTCTTTCAATTTTTGTTCTTGTGAAATTTGCCCCTTGGCAAAACAAACCCGTTTACCTTTTTAAGTCAAGGGAAACACACTCTAAGTGGACTTGGACACAAAATATTAAAAAAGAAAAAAATGCAAAATATAATTAGTCTTAAAAAAACTGGCCCACTCCACATGGGGACCCTAGGTAATGTCCTTACCATTAAGTCTAACCTTCATGTTTTCAGGATTTTCTTTATGTGGCTAGAATTTATAAGTTTTCAATAATTTATTCAAATTATATAAGTTATAATTATTTCATAACATAATGATTTTGCAAATTACAATACGTCACATTTGATTCTGGAATTATAACGATACAAATAACAATACATTATACATCACACAATGTAGTTGGTGTTTAATGAGAAATAGCAAAATTGTAATAATATTTACTGTTAAAGGACATTATGGTAAAATTTGGATAGATCTTTTTTAGTTTTACAGATTAATTTAAAACACTTTTAAATAGTTATTTTTCGTTAGTTTATTTAGAATTATTGAACAATTTTGTAACAAATTATATAAAAATGTTGATGGATTTTTTGAAGTTTACACTGCCTATTAACGTGTATTTTTTCAGAATTTGATAATTTTACCTTCAAAGTGTTCACAGTTTAACATATTTTGATATGCACAAATATTCTTCTTCAAATCTTTTATCTTTATATTTTCGTCACTATGTCATGTCTGACTCTTTGGAAAGTAAAGATGTACTAAAAATTGATGGTCGTGGAATCTATATATCATTACATCAACATCTACTATTTCACCATTCAATCACATTTTCATCACACCACTGCCAACAAGACATTATATATAACTATGGTTACGCACTTGAATTTCATATCAAAATAATTGGTGTAATTTACAAAACTATGTTAGTTGATATTAACTAACTATTATTTTTAAAAAATTTGGCAGAGTTTCCTTTGAACACATGATTCTTAAGCAATATTAACCTATGTGCACAACTTATATATTCAAACCTCTATGTAAATGGTCACTACGTTGCATCCAATCTCATCACATCACTTNCTGAAATTTCTTTCAATTTTTGTTCTTGTGAAATTTGCCCCTTGGCAAAACAAACCCGTTTACCTTTTAAGTCAAGGGAAACACACTCTAAGTGGACTTGGACACAAAATATTAAAAAAGAAAAAAATGCAAAATATAATTAGTCTTAAAAAAACTGGCCCACTCCACATGGGGACCCTAGGTAATGTCCTTACCATTAAGTCTAACCTTCATGTTTTCAGGATTTTCTTTATGTGGCTAGAATTTATAAGTTTTCAATAATTTATTCAAATTATATAAGTTATAATTATTTCATAACATAATGATTTTGCAAATTACAATACGTCACATTTGATTCTGGAATTATAACGATACAAATAACAATACATTATACATCACACAATGTAGTTGGTGTTTAATGAGAAATAGCAAAATTGTAATAATATTTACTGTTAAAGGACATTATGGTAAAATTTGGATAGATCTTTTTTAGTTTTANTAAAAGGACATTATGGTAAAATTTGGATAGATCTTTTTTAGTTTTACAGATTAATTTAAAACACTTTTAAATAGTTATTTTTCATTAGTTTATTTAGAATTATTGAACAAATTTGTAACAAATTATATAAAAATGTTGATGGATCTTTTGAAGTTTACACTGCCTATTAACGTGTATTTTTTCAGAATTTGATAATTTTACCTTCAAAGTGTTCACAATTTAACATATTTTGATATGTACAAATATTCTTCTTCAAATCTTTGATCTTTATATTTTCATCACTATGTCATGTCTGACTCTTTGGAAAGTAAAGACATACTAAAAATTGATGGTCGTGGAATCTATATTTCATTACATCAGCATCTACTATTTCACCATTCAATCACATTTTCATCACACCACTGCCAACAACACATTATATATAACTATGGTCACGCACTTGAATTTCATATCAAAATAATTGGTGTAATTTACAAAACTATGTTAGTTGACATTAACTAACTATTATTTTTAAAAAATTTGGCAGAGTTTCCTTTGAAACATGATTCTTAAGCAATATTAACCTATGTGCACAACTTACATATTCAAACCTCTATGTAAATAGTCACTACGTTGCATCCAATCTCATCACATCACTTTATTACCACAATTTATCAACTATTACTATATAATATTCAAAATNGTCACTACGTTGCATCCAATCTCATCACATCACTTTATTACCACAATTTATCAACTATTACTATATAATATTCAAAATATAAACTGAATTAATTTCTCAATCCAATATATAGATTTCTAAAGGTAAAAACAAAAATAACAACACTCAAAATTTATGTAAATCCACAAAATGAAACCACTAACCAAGTATATCCAAAATCCTTCCACTTTTATCCTTGTCTTAATTCTCCTGCATCCACAAAGTCATAGCACAAATCCATTGAATCCATGACAATGGGGGTGTTTGGTTTGATGGATAAAGGTGGATAACAGGTGGATTGGGTTTATATTGTCTGGGCATATTCCAGCTTTGGATCCACAAAATGTGATGCAATAAACGTTTTGAACCGGAAAACTTGGGCCTTATGTTTTAATGTCCTTTATCCCATATGAACCAGATTTTTTAAACTTGACGAATCATGTGGGATTTATCTACTCGAATTTCCTACAGACAAGATAAATGCAGATTTTACCCAACTGCCATTAAAACAATACCTAGTTGGGGTTAAAAGCTAACCAAATTTTCATCTCCTCCTCACCTCATAGCCTCCAACAACCCATTCCACCTATGTTCAGCAGCTACGCACTCCCCCCCCCCCCCCCCCCCCCCCCCCCCCCC
>CAUOFW020004614.1:362547-418646 GCA_963454935.2 Ilex paraguariensis | reverse complement strand
TACTATGCAAGCTTCTTGGAGGATCATACTAAGTTTTTGTGGCCATTTCCAATAAAGTTGAAATCTGAGGTTGAGCAAATATTCTTACATATTCAAACATTTGTTGAGTGTAAATTTGAAGCTAAGATTAAAGCAATACAAACTGATTGGGAAAAGTGAGTATAGGCATTTAGCAAAGGATTTGGAACAAATTGACATCCAACATCAATTTTCTTGCCCTTGCACCCATTAGTAGATTGGTGCAATTGAAAGACACCATAGACAAGTGATCGAAATGGTACTTGCCCTTTTATCACATTCAAAATTACCACAACACTTTTGGGAAGATGCATTTTTAATAGCAACATATCATAAATCGTATTCCAACTCCAATATTACAACATAATTCCCCTTTTTAAAAACTTTCGAATGTGTGTGCTAGTCTCATCTAAGGGCTTACAACAAACAGAAAATAAATTTTCACTCTAAAACTTACATATTTTTTGGCTATAGTCTCTGTTATTATGGATACAAGTGTGTAAGTTTGTCCACTAGAAAAATCTTTGTTTCTAGGAACGTAGTTTTCAATGAAACCTTGTTTCCTTACACACACACAAAATCGTTTTCCATTACCCTCGATGAGTTACCTATTATCTCCTTACCATCAAAGATCAACATAAGTGCACAAGAACCACATTTTATCCCTTTTCCTTCTAACTCATCACTATAAACTACACAACCTACCATCACTGGATCTGATCATGATTATCATGAACCTCATTATTCTGTGTGAGTTTTACAGTTGCTGTTCAGAGGTGTTGTGTTTCTGTTTGAACCTGCTAGGTCGCTCACATCTGATCAACTACATCATGTTGTTCCCTCAGCTGCCACTCTACAACCAACAATCCATCACATGGTCACAAATNACCTGCTAGGTCGCTCACATCTGATCAACTACATCATGTTGTTCCCTCAGCTGCCACTCTACAACCAACAATCCATCACATGGTCACAAATTCCAAAAATAACACTCATAAACCAAAACGTCTCCCGAATGGTACAATCAATACCCTCTTCCCAAAGCACTTATTGCAGCACCAATAAGTGATTTGGTGGAGCATTCATGTTATTCATAATCAATTAAACATCTGNTGTTCCCTCAGCTGCCACTCTACAACCAACAATCCATCACATGGTCACAAATTCCAAAAATAACACTCATAAACCAAAACGTCTCCCGAATGGTACAATCAATACCCGCTTCCCAAAGCACTTATTGCAGCACCAATAAGTGATTTGGTGGAGCATTCATGTTATTCATAATCAATTAAACATCTTCATTGGCTAACAACAATGAAACAAAAGTCTAATGCTCTCATTCAAAATGGAACATGGTTTCTCGTTCCTCTCAAACCAAATGCCAATTTAGTTGGCTACAAATGGATAAATCGAATAAAAGAAAAATAGATGGTAGTGTAGAATGCTTCAAAGCAGTTGTTAAATAACCATCTACTTCAAAAGTTCAAGCTTTTAGAAAGGGTATAACTTCAGTATTTATAATTCGATGCACCCTTTCATGTGCAAGCTAGATTTTGGACCAAACAAGTGAAAATATTTTAATAATTAGGATGGCCGCGATATTCGAACATAAGACTTCCTGCTCTAATATCATGTTAACTCACTAGTTGTATGTGTCATTGCGCTATACTCAGCCTCAACATTGGATCTTGCTACCACTGTTTATTTCTTACTTTTTCATGTGACAACTTTACCTCCAAGGAAAGTACAATAATCAGTAGTTGATCTCTAATCGAAAGGAGAACCATCCCAATCCGTATTTGAAAAATCTTTCACTCTAAGATTTCCATTAGCTTGATACAATAACCCAAGATCAAGAGCACATTTGAGGTATCAAAGAATGCGAGTGATTGTCTCTTGATGTGGTACTCTAGGGCAACCCATAAATTGACTTACATACTAACTGCATCGGCGATATCCGGTCAAGTAGTAGTGAGATAATTAAACTTCCCAACCTGCATGCGATACCGATCCAAATGCTCAAACAATGCACCATTATCCAATTTCTAGTTCAGATCCATAGGAACAACAATTAGTCTGTCACCCAGCAAACTTGCTTCTTCTAACAAGTCAAATACATATTTAAATTTGACAACCTCATTACCCAAGTAGTACCTAAGTTTTCCTAGGTCCTTAGTATGAAATTGATTTTACAAGAAAATTTTTAACTTGACAATACCCTCGAAATTATTACCAGTAATTACAATATCATCCATATAAACAACCAATAGAATATACGTGGCATCAGTATGTCTGTGAAAGATAGAGTGGTTTGTTTGACATTGAAAACACCCAAAGTATAAAACTGCATCTAAAAAAAATACCAAATCATGCCCTTGGTGACTACTTAAAATCATACTGGGATTTCTTTAATAGACACACACTCTTACAGTATTTTCCCTGAACAGTAAACCCCTATGGTTGTTCCATATAAACCTCCTCGGCCAAGTCACCATGTAAGAATGTATTCTTAACATCTAATTAAAACAAGGTCTAATCAAGATTAGCAGCCAAAGAAATTAATACAAGAACATATGAGATTTTGGCAATAGGAGAAAAAACCTCCTTAAAATCAACATCATAGGTTTGAGTAAAGTCTTTAGCAACAAAATGGAATTTCAGATGCACAATAGAACCATCTATATTAAATTTAACGGTATAGATACATCAACAACCAACGGTCCATTTATTAGGCAGTAAGGGAATAAGATCTCAAGTTCCATTATGATGTATGACATCCCTCTCCACTTCCATAGATTTCCTCCAACCCGGATCAGACAATGCACCCTGTAAGTTGTTAGGAATATAGATAATAGACAGTTGAGAGGTCAAGCAAGAGAAGACAAGAGATAAGGTATCATAAGAAACAAAGTTAGCAATGGGGTGGTTGGTAATACAAGATCGAATACCTTTCCGAAGAGAAATAGGGAAAGAGTCAGAAGTACTTGAGGGACTAGGATCAGGAGATGAAAAGAGACGGTAGGGGCACCTGAGCCGTTGATCGCAAACGACGAGAGTAAACATGGAGTGGGGAAAGGGGTGGTAGCACAATAGGCAATGGAATGATCAATGATAAGGTAAGGGGCGATGGTGTAGTGGCTAGCCTAAAGTCAAGATTTGGGGGCTGAGTACGGGCCAAAATTCAATAAAAATGACATCAGCACTAGCGAAGTACTGACGAAGGGTGATAGATTAGCAATGACACCCCTTCTGTGTACGAGAATATCCAAGAAATACACATTTGGTAGTACGAGGCTCAAGTTTATCAAACTCGGGTCTCATGTTGTGAACATAATAGGTATACCCAAAAACCTTAGGAGTTAAAGAAAAAAAGGGAGTATTGGGGAAAAGTATAGAATATGAACTTTGCACATTTAACACAGAAGATAGCATATGATTAATAAGGTCACAAGCAATGCGAATAGCATTACTCCAAAAAACAAAAAAAGATGAACATTCATTTGGAATCACAATGCACTGGTAGTGTCCAATAAATGATAGATCTTTCATTCAGCATCACCATTTTTCTAAGATGTGTAAGTACTGGAAGTTTGATGAATAATGTCAGTTTTATGAAGATATGCCGAAAAAGGATCAAATTCATATTCATGAACATTATTATAACGTAAAATACGAATATGACAATCATATTGAGTTTTTATTTTTTTGCGAAAGGTCTCAAATATTGAAAAAAAAAATTCAGAATGACCTTTCATAAGAAAAGATCAAATCACACAAGAATAATCATCCATAAATCACACAAAGAAAGAAACTTTATTAGATGAAATATTATTTATTGGATCTCATACATTAGTAAGCACTAATTTAAACAAACTTACACATAGTTATGGACTTTGGATTAGAAGGACACACAGTGATGGTTACTAAGTTGACAACTTTTACAAAACACAAACGACATAGAATTAAAGTTGAGAACTTGATGCTTCAAATTCTGAAGAGAGGTATGACCAATATGACAATGCTATTGAAAGGGAGATGACGAGGTTTGAAGGGCCCAAGGAGGTCGATGAAGATCAAAGTAATAGAGACCATCGACTTTATACCCCGTACCAATCCTCCTTTTTGTTTAAACATCCTGAAACACACCATAAGAGGGATAAAAAGTTACGGAACAATTAAGGGAATGAGAAACCTTGTTAATGGAAATTAAACTAAAAGGAAATTAAGGGACAAATAAAACGGATGATAAAGACATATCAAGACTCAATTGAGTAGTCTCCAAACCTAAAACATTAGAGGAAGTACTATTTGCAAGAGTAACACTATGTGAGGGAAGTAATAGACTAATAAGTAGAAAAGGAACCAGACACACCAGTCATGTGGTAAAAAATGATAGACTCTATGATTTAGGGACTGCAAGTGGAGGATCATAAATAAGTGAAAACAGTACTTGACTGGGTAAAAGAAGCAATGGATGAAGATGGAACAACCTGCTTTTGAGATAGGAACTAAGCATACTCCTCTCTCGTAAGAGTAACTAACCTAGAGTCAGGTGAACTCGACCGAGGTATAGAAGTAGATAGGGAGGACGTGTCATCTTGATAGGAAACCTGATTAGCAATGCCTAAAGGTGTGCCACTTAAATTCCAACAATAATCAACAATATGGCCTCCACGACCACGATGAGTGCATGAATGAGAACTAGTGCGATCTCTGCAACCTCCAGTATGACTTCTAGTATGGCCTCCCTGACCTCCATGACCACCACGATTGCCACGACCACCTTAAGGACTATCACTGTGGCCACTTGGAATAACAAATGCTGAGCGGTCAGTGAGAAAGCCATGATCAATGCCAGAAGAGCCAATAGATAAGGTAACACGCTATAAATTGGAGAAAACCTCAAGTAGAACCCAAAATTTGAGAGCGAATAATATCATATTCAGGTCTCAATCCTACTAGAAAATGAACGTTCAAATTTTTATGCTATTTTTGTCAAACTACTGCATTAATAATGAACGGGTGGTAGAGCTTCAATTCCTCACAAGCTCCACGAACATGAGAGTAATAATCCTCGAGACTCAGAGTACATTGGTTCAAGGGAAAATACTGTTTGTGCACTTCATATGCATGAGAAAAACTACATGTGCCAGAATACATGGTGACCAAATGATCCCAAATTTCTTTGACCATGTCGAGATAAAGCAAAGTATAACTAATACTAGCCTTAATACTATTCAATAATAACGAAATAATCTAAGCACCTTCATGTTTCCACTGATCATACTAGACTAGGGACTTTATCTCACTCAACAAAAATATATAGTTGAGTTATTGAAGAGATGTAGATGGAGAAAGCAAAGCCTTGTAGTAGTCTTATGTTGTTGAAGAAACAAGACATGTCAGTAAAGACAAGTTAGCAAATAGAGCCAGCTGTTAGTTTGTTACAAAATTAGTTAGGAAGTATTTAATTAGTGAGAGTTAGTTAGATTTAGTGAAGCTTGAATGTCGGTGAGTTTGTGTATAAATACTACTTGTAATATTCTCCTGATAAGTAAGTGGAATAAGACATATCTTCTTCCCCAAGCCTCTACTCTCTTCTTTCATTTTTCTCTCTATTCAGCACTGGTTTAATCATGGTATCAGAGCAGATTATGCTTCCACTGTAAAGCTTGACTCTGCAAAGTTTACTCCTCATCAATGGTAGCAACAGCTAAAACACAGACAACTTTGAATTCTGCATCTTCTTCCTCAAAACAGATTGAAGATGCTTCTCATCCATTATTTCTTCACCGTGGAGACAGTCCTAGTGCATTATTGGTTTCTCAACCATTAACAGGAGATAATTACAATTCCTGGAATCGATTCATGTTTATGGCATTAAGTGCTAAAAACAAAGTAGGATTTATCGATGGAGCTGCTCGTAAACCATCAGAGACAGATTCTCTCTTCAACCCTTGGGTTCGCTACAACAATATGGTGATTTCTTTGATCTTAAACACATTGTCGAAGGACATTGCAAAGATTGTTTTATATGTGAATTTAGCTAAGGAGATTTGGGGTGAATTCAGCTAAGGAGATTTGGGATGATCTCAAAGAAAGATTCTCTCAAACAAATGGACCGCAAATTTTCCAATTGCAGAAATTGATCTCATCTCTAATGTAAGATCAGCTTACTGTGAGTTCATATTATACTCAGCTTAAAGGCTATTGGGATGAGTTGATGAATTATCGACCTTTACCTACATGTTCATGTGGAGCTTTGAAGACTTTAATTGAGTATAAACAACAAGAGTACATCATTAAATCCCTAATGGGATTAAATGATTCATTCTCTCACATCAGAAGTCAAATACTACTCCAAGATCCACTGCCTTCAATCAATAAAGTTTTTTCTTTGATTCTTCAAGAAGAAAGGCAAAAGATGTGTTTTGATCAATTTCTTTAAGTGTTGAATCTGTAGCTTTCTTAAGTAGATCATCTTCTACACAACAAGGTGGGAATAAGCAGATTTTCAACAAGTCTAGACCAACCTGTTTACATTGTGTTATTCTAGGGCACACTATTGATAAGTGCTACAAGCTACATGGATATCCTCCAGGCTTTAGTTTCAATAAAGGCAAGAATAATCCAAGAGGGGCAAATCAAGTTAGTGGACATGTGGATAATGAGAATCCAAGAGTTGATGACAAATACAAGACAAAACCAGATTCATAACTATCAATCACACAAGATCAGATTCAGCAATTGTTAGCACTTTTGAAACCTCAATCTAACACTGTTGGTTAGTCTTTTGCAAATCACATAAGGGGCTCTCATACTCAATCATTACTAAACATGGAAGGTAATGCATCTTCATACTCCTTAACCATTCCTCAATATCCCTCTCTTTCCTTGATCAATTATTTTGATTCTACAAATTCCATTCTTTGGATTATAGATACAGGAGCAATTGATCACATTGTGTGTTCAGTTTCTCATTTTAATTCCATCATTTCCATAGTTAAGTCATCAGTGAAACTACCTAATGAAAGTGTTGTGTCAGTCAGTCATGTTGAATTGTCAAACTCTCTAAATCAATTGTGTTAACCAATGTACTTTATGTTCCCTCTTTCAGTTTTAATCTCATTTCTGCAAGTAAACTCACACAACATTCTTCTTGTTGTTTCTTGTTTCTCCTTCGTTTTGTTTCATCTAGGACTTATAAACATGGAAGACGATTGGGATGGGTGAAGAGAGAAATGGTCTATACATCTTTCTATAGAAACCAAACAAGCAGCTTTCTTCCTTTGTCTCATCAATTCACCACCAAACAGAAGTGTCTTCCAATTTATGGCATTTTAGACTTGGTCATTTGTCTTCACGAAGACTAGAACTATTGCATAATGATTTTTCTAATATTACTACTTCTCAAGATAGTCATTGTAGTATATGTCACCATGCAAAGGAGAATACAAATTCATTCCTTGCTAGTAGTACTGTTTCAGTTGTTCCTTTTGAGCTCATACATTGTGATATTTGAGGTCCATTTCCTATTCCATCCTTGGATGGTTCTCAATATTTTCTAACCATTGTAGATGATTTTTCCAAATGTACTTGGATTTATTTGTTGAAATCCAAATATGAGACTTGATCTTTGTTGTGTTCATTTCTTGCTTTGGTTGAAGCTCAATTTTAGACTAAAGTAAAGATTGTAAGAACAGACAATGGACTGGAATTTGCAATGAAATATTTTTATTCTTCTCAAGGCATTATACATCATCTTAGTTGTATTGGAACACCCAACAAAATGGAGTACTAGAAAGGAAGCATCAACATCTCTTAAAAGTAGCTAGAGCTCTTAGATTTCAAGCTCAGCTACCTCCTTCTTTTTGGGGAGATTATGTATTGACTGTTGTTTATTTGATCAATTGCATTCCAACCCCAAATCTTTCAGGAAAATCGCCATATAAAATTTTATTTTCTCAAAAACTCAATTATTTTCATCTCAAGGTTTTTGGTTGCCTCTGTTATGCTGCTACACTTGCTCATAACAGGTCCAAATTTGACTCTAGGGTAAGTCAATGCATATTCATTGGATATCCCCATGGTGTGAAGGGTTATAAGCTATATGACCTTACTACCAAGACTGTTTTTCTATCTTGAGATGTCAACTTCTATAAGTCTATTTTTCCTTTTCCTTAGAACAACCTTCAATTCTCTCAGGATTCCACAGTGATACCTACTCCAGTTGCTGATACTTCTTCTGATCAGACAACTAAAGATAGTGTTTCCACTGAAACTCATAGTGTTCCCACTGAAACTTCTTCCTCCTCTGAAAATTCTCCTTCTCCTATTCCTCATACTACTAGACAACTTACTAGAAATAGGAGACCTCTTGGCTACTTGCAAGATTATCACTATCAGCTCATCTCTTCACAGCCATCCAGTTTATCTTCTGTGTCAGGTAAAGCACATAACATTTCTGCTTTTCTATCTTATGATAAGTTGTCCTACTTGAATCGTATTTTTAGTCTCACCATTTCATCTAACTATGAGCCTCAGTTTTTCCATGAAGCCATTCATCACACTGAATGGCGTGATGCTATGAAAGTTGAAATACAAGCCCTTGAGGCTAACAATACTTTGACCCTCACTTCATTGCCACAGGACAAAATTCCCATTGGCTGCAAATAGGTTTACAAAATCAAATACAAGGCTGATGGTACCATTGAAAGATACAAAGCCAGACTTGTGGCAAAGGGATACACCCAAAGAAAAGGCCTAGACTATCTTGAAACCTTCTCACCTGTTACTAAATCCACTACTATCAGGTGTCTTCTGGCTATTGAAGCTGCTAGAAATTGGCACCTATTCCAAATGGATGTACATAATCCTTTTCTTCATGGTGATTTATCTGAGGAGGTCTAAATGAGTCTTCCTCCTGGCTATGCCAAAACAAAGGATCACCAAGTATGTCGTTTGAATAAGTCCCTTTATGGGCTCAAAAAAGCTTCAAGACAATGGTTCTGCAAACTTTCAGCACCATACTTGGACATGAATTTACCTAGTCCAAATCAGACTACTCCTTTTTTACTATGAGTATTGATTCTTATTTCATAGCTATGCTGATTTATGTGGATGATATTATCATCGCTACAAATAATATTCCAGCTGCCGATGATCTTAAAGCCTTTCTCCATAGTCAATTTCAGATTAAGAATCTTGGCATTTTGAAATACTTCTTAGGACTTGAAGTGGCAAGGTCCTCAAAAGAGATTTCTATATGTCAAAGAAAGTTTGCCTTGGAAATTCTGCAGGAATCTGGTTTTCTTGGTGTTCATCCAACAAAGTCTCCCATGGAGCAACATTTGAAACTTAATAAAGATTTTGGCCCTGAGGTGNGTTTTCTTGGTGTTCATCCAACAAAGTCTCCCATGGAGCAACATTTGAAACGTAATAAAGATTTTGGCCCTGAGGTGGCAGAACCTTCTTCTTATCGCAGACTAGTAGACAAATTACTCTACTTAACTTTCACTAGACCACATTTGTCCTATGTAGTACAAATCTTGAGTCAATTCATGGATAAGCTTTGACAATCACACTTAGATGCTGCTCATCGTGTGCTGCGTTATCTCAAATCTACACCAACGCAAGGACTCTTCTTCCCCAACATTTCAAACCTACATCTCAAAAGTTTTTGTGATGCAGACTGGACAGGTTGTTCAAACACCTAAAGATCCATCACTGGCTTTTGTGTTTTTCTTGGTTCTTATCTAATCTCTTGGAAAACCAAGAAACAAACAATTATGTTTCGTTCTTCTTCTGAAGTAGAGTACAAATCCATGGCCTCTACTTGCTGTGAGTTAACTTGGTTACTTGCTCTATTAGCTGATTTCTAGATTTCTCATTTTCAACCTACTTTGGTTTTCTGTAACAACAAGGCTGAACTCCATATTGCAGCTAATCCTGTGTTCCATGAGTATACCAAACATATTGAACTTGACTGTCACTTCATCCGAGATAAGGTTCAAGAAGGAGTGGTCAAGACTCTTCATGTCTCCTCTGCTCATCAGCTCAGTGATGTATTCACTAAGCCACTTGATATACAACAATTTCATCTTCTCCTCAGTAAGATGGGTGTGTTAGACATCCACTCTCCATCTTGAGGGAGCCTATTGAAGAAACAAGACATGTTAGACATCCACTCTCCATCTTGAGGGAGCCTATTGAAGAAACAAGACATGTCAGCAAAGACAAGTCAGCAAACAGAGCCAGCTGTTAGTTTGTTACAGTTTGTGACAAAATTAGTTAGGAAGTATTTAATTAGTGAGAGTTAGTTAGATTTAGTGATGCTTGAATGTCAGTGAGTTTATGTATAAGTACTACATGTAATATTCTCCTGATAAATAAGTGGAATAAGACATATCTTCTTCTCCAAGCCTCTACTCTCTTCTTCCATTTTTCTATCTGTTCACCACTGGTTTTATCATGTCTAAAATCTTCTCAATGACTGCCTNCTTGATAAATAAGTGGAATAAGACATATCTTCTCCAAGCCTCTACTCTCTTCTTCCATATTTCTATCTGTTCACCACTGGTTTTATCATGTCTAAAATCTTCTCAATGACTGCCTNCCTGATAAATAAGTGGAATAAGACATATCTTCTTCTCCAAGCCTCTACTCTCTTCTTCCATTTTTCTATCTGTTCACCACTGGTTTTATCATGTCTAAAATCTTCTCAATGACTGCCTTAGATGGAAAGTTATTTGAAAATGCCATTCTCTATAGAAGTGTTGTAGGAGGCTTACAATACATAGACTTCACGAGACCAGATATGCCACTTGTTGTCCATAAAGTCAGCAAATATATGCACGCACCACGAATTACACATTGATTGGCTGTTAAATTGATATTGAGATATTTGAAAAATACCGTTTTCACATGGACTGTTCATTTCAAAGCAGAAAAGCTTCCAGCTTTAAGCATTTTCAGATGCAAACTGGGCAGCAGATAAGGATGACAGAAGATCAGTTGGGACTATTGTATTTGCTTAGGTCCCAATATAATTTCATGGAGTTGTAAGCAGCAACAAACGATGGCCTGTAGCAGCACCGAGGTGAAGTACAAGTCTCTTGCCAACACAGCAACAGAGCTCCAATGGCTACAGAGTTAATGAAAGAATTAGGCCTTCCAATAGAAACTCCACCTGATCTCTGTTGTGATAATATAGGAGCAATATATTTGTCGCCTAATCCCGTGCTTCATGCACACACGAAACACATCGAGATAGACTTTCATTTTGTGAGAGATCAGGTAATCAAGAATTGCATAAAGGTCCAATTTATTTCTAACAAAGATCAACTGGCAGATGTTCTTACAAAACCATTATCAACTGCTCGGTTCATTCAGTTCAAGTCCAATCTCAATGTCTGCGAGCTCTCATTTCGAAAGGATAAGATCCTGCAAAATTTGAGTTATACAATTTGCTTTCAATTCAAACTGTTTAGAGGAGGAGGTAGAGCTGGTTGTGGTGCAATCAGATGGTGGAGTCGGTGATGGATTTGGATCAATTACTTAATTAACGATATNTCTAGAACTATAAGCAAGTGATTAGGAATCCGTTACTCACACCCTCTTATTTAAATACTCACTCTGTACCGGTAATTGTTTGACAGATACAAAATACTTTTTCCATATACTGTCTTTAATCTTTACATGGGGGTAGTGCGGTGGCGTTAGAGATGGGTTTCATGGGGGGATCTCAATCCAGTTTTGATGTCAGTAGTTTGAAGAAAGTTGGTGGTGCTTTAGAGGAGGAGGTAGAGCTGGTTGTGGTGCAATCAGATGGTGGAGTCGGTGATGGATTTGGATCAATTACTTAATTAACGATATAATGGAATTAGTGGATTTGCAAGTTATCAATACAACAGAANTGGATTTGGATCAATTACTTAATTAACGATATAATGGAATTAGTGGATTTGCAAGTTATCAATACAACAGAAGTAGATTTGCAAGCTATCACAACGAATTTCCAAGCTATCAATAAAACAGAATAAGTGGTGTTAACAAATGGGTAAATTACTTAGTTGATAGCATTAATTACTAGGGTTAATTAGCTTAATCAATGGGATAGTTATAGAAATTTACTTTAAAAAGTAATGATGCTAATTAAGGTGTTAGTTACTTAATTGACGAGTTAATTACCAAGATTGATAAGATTATTTAATGGGAAAGTCAATTGATGGGGCTAATTTGTGTTAATTGCTTAATTAACTATTTTTTATCATTTAATACTTTATGGAATAATGAAGCTAATTAGCTTAATTAGTTGATTAATTAACTTGATGAATACAATTGCTTAAATTAATGAAATACATTATTTTAATTATTGTGGTCAAGTTTTAAATTAATGGAGTGCATCAACTTAGTTATTTAGATTTGTTGGGGGCTTAACGAAAATTCAAAAATTAACATGGTAAGCATTCATATTATTAGACATCAATTGTGTGTTGTAAAAAGAAAATAAATAAAAAAATNATTTGTTGGGGGTTTAACGAAAATTCAAAAATTAACATGGTAAGCATTCATATTATTAGACATCAATTGTGTGTTGTAAAAAGAAAATAAATAAAAAAATTAAAAATAAAAAATAAAAAATGGTTTGCTTTTATGTTGTAAAAAATGGACTAAAAAATATTAAATTAATAAAACGATTAAACTAGATGTAGTATACAAATCAAAATTTTGCAGGTTTAAATAAGTCATGTTTAATTTACGAACTTCGTTATTGAATTACATGATTATTTCCAAATAACAACTCATTTTAACCAATTTCAGCCACCATACCCATCCAAAGTTGATTAGGATTGAATTTCATTTTGTTACAAAGGGTTTAATGGTCCTTTCATTTTCTTTAATTTGGATGTGCATGAGGCCCACAAATCATGTGTTCTTCATCGGAGAAATTAGAAGTCAGCATAATTTTTTAAAATTATTTGTACAANTATGTGCATGAGGCCCACAAATCATGTGTTCTTCATCGGAGAAATTAGAAGTCAGCATAATTTTTTAAAATTATTTGTACAAAAGTACAAGTTAAAAATTTATTTGGGATAAAGTGTATATTTTTTAAAAATGTCACTATTGCTATCGGTAAACAGCATATGAATGAAAACTTTTTTGTTTTTTTTTTTGTTACAATCAAGTAATGAGAGGTAAAATAAGGACATATTTTTTCTGACAATTTCTCTCTTTTTTTATCCTAATTTTCTCTTACTCTATTTATATTAATATTACAACAACACAATTACACTAATCAGNCATTCATATTATTAGACATCAATTGTGTGTTGTAAAAAGAAAATAAATAAAAAAATAAAAAATAAAAAATAAAAAATGGTTTGCTTTTATGTTGTAAAAAATGGACTAAAAATTTTTAAATTAATAAAACGATTAAACTAGATGTAATATACAAATCAAAATTTTGCAGGTTTAAATAAGTCATGTTTAATTTACGAACTTCATTATTGAATTACATGATTATTTCCAAATAACAACTCATTTTAACCAATTTCAGCCACCATACCCATCCAAAGTTGGTTAGGATTGAATTTCATTTTGTTACAAAGGGTTTAATGGTCATTTCATTTTCTTTAATTTGGATATGTGCATGAGGCCCACAAATCATGTGTTCTTCATCGGAGAAATTAGAAGTCAGCATAATTTTTTAAAATTATTTGTACAAAAGTACAAGTTAAAAATTTATTTGGGATAAAGTGTATATTTTTTAAAAATGTCACTATTGCTATCGGTAAACAGCATATGGATGAAAATTTTTTTATATTTTTTTTTTGTTACAATCAAGTAATGAGAGGTAAAATAAGGACATATTTTTTCTGACAATTTCTCTCTTTCTTTATCCTTATTTTCTCTTACTCTATTTATATTAATATTACAACAACACAATTATATTAATCAGTTACATCAATCAATTACAATTATTATATAATACACCAAACAGTTATTCATACATTATAATAAACCAAACAATTACACAAAATAATTACACAAAATTATGACATAAACTTAATTTGTCATTCAGTTGTTTATATAAACTAAATAGTTGTACTATTTAGTATTGCAACATCGTTACATCATCATGCCTTAATAATTGCGTAAGACTGTAATTGTTACACCCATTAAAAAAAATAGTTACATCCATTAAAAAAATAGTTACACACATTAAAAAACAGTTACACCCATTAAAAAAAATAAAGAAATTCATTTTTTCCTACATCCCAACAACAAACAATACATAATATCTAACAAAACGTATTGGCTGATCTTTTTTTTTTTTGGAAAAAATTCAGAGTTTGATCAATCATCATAGTAAAAGACTTTATTCATTTTGGTCAGATTACATAGAAACAAGGTGGGTGGCATGGGATAACATAAATTTATATTTCACATATACTTTGCACTCATACTCTTTCATCTTCATCTTCTAGCACGAAATACCTCTGCTTTTGTTTTCTCTCACTCTATGTAAACTCTTATTTTATCTCTTATTATTATTCTTAATCTTTACATATTTGTTTCCTTAAATAACTGTCCATGATGACTCTATAAGGGTGCGATCATACCAGCACTAATGTACTGGATCCCATCAGAACTCCGCAATTNTCTTATTATTATTCTTAATCTTTACATATTTGTTTCCTTAAATAACTGTCCATGATGACTCCATAAGGGTGCGATCATACCAGCACTAATGTACTGGATCCCATCAGAACTCCGCAATTAAGTGTGCTTGAGCGAGAGTAGTACTAGGATGGGTAACCTTCTGGAAAGTCCTCGTGTTACACCCCTTTTTAATAAAAAAAAAATAATAAAAAAAAATAAAAAATGATGACTCCATAAATTAAGGAATAATGTTTAGGTAAAAAAAAATTTAATTCATTTTGAATTTTGTACCTAAACACAAACAATTTTATAAAAATTGTACTTAATAAAATAAATAACTTATCCATACACTTTTGCTCAAATAAATCTAAAAAATTGTACCCACACCTAAAAAAACTCTTCTTCATCCATAANTAATAAAATAAATAACTTATCCATACACTTTTGTTCAAATAAATCTAAAAAATTGTACCCACACCTAAAAAAACTCTTCTTCATCCATAACAAGGATTGTATAGCATAATATGCATTGGATCCAAAGTAACTTGGACAAATTTGCATTGTGTTGGATTAAATTGGGTTAAAAATGCAATCCAACTCAATCCTCCCATGAGAAGCCAAAGAGGACCAAATTGAACACAAGGTGGGCTAAATTAAAACCATATCAAATTTTCTCTCTGCTTTAAATCTCAAACAATGTCTTCACCCTGCCCAAAAACACAAATTTTGCATGTGCTTCAATGATAATAATCATAATTATGACAGTTTTTATGTGTTATGTGGTGCCTTCAAGCATGGGTAGTAGCTAAAAAACACAATTCAACAATTAGAATTATAACCCATTGTACCAAAAAATCAATCAAAAGTGAGACTTTGAAGGGCTTGAATGTAGGTTTCTGGTCCACCACCGTACTCTTTTTTTTTTTAATCAATTAATGAAAGTCATTTTTGATCAATATAGAAAGCAAATTAACAAATGGCATAGATAATAATTAACTGCAGAAGTTCCTTACCTTTACCTACTTAAGGATGTATTGATACGCAAGGAAGTAACAGTACAACTTAGTCGGAATATTGAAAACTGCTCACTATTTTTTGTAATAATAACCAGGACTATATGTTCGGCTTTGGTTCCATATACCAATCCATTCAAATTAATCCAATGCATAAACCACCACTCTTCTCCTATGTACTCGAAACACACCAATAAACCACAATCATTCCTCTCCTATGAATTTAACAACTTTTCTTCTCCTGTGTATTTGAATGTAGGCCTACTAAGNAGTAGTACTAGGATGGGTAACCTTCTGGAAAGTCCTCGTGTTACACCCCTTTTTAATAAAAAAAAAATAATAAAAAAAAATAAAAAATGATGACTCCATAAATTAAGGAATAATGTTTAGGTAAAAAAAAATTTAATTCATTTTGAATTTTGTACCTAAACACAAACAATTTTATAAAAATTGTACTTAATAAAATAAATAACTTATCCATACACTTTTGTTCAAATAAATCTAAAAAATTGTACCCACACCTAAAAAAACTCTTCTTCATCCATAACAAGGATTGTATAGCATAATATGCATTGGATCCAAAGTAACTTGGACAAATTTGCATTGTGTTGGATTAAATTGGGTTAAAAATGCAATCCAACTCAATCCTCCCATGAGAAGCCAAAGAGGACCAAATTGAACACAAGGTGGGCTAAATTAAAACCATATCAAATTTTCTCTCTGCTTTAAATCTCAAACAATGTCTTCACCCTGCCCAAAAACACAAATTTTGCATGTGCTTCAATGATAATAATCATAATTATGACAGTTTTTATGTGTTTTGTGGTGCCTTCAAGAATGGGTAGTAGCTAAAAAACACAATTCAACAATTAGAATTATAACCCATTGTACCAAAAAATCAATCAAAAGTGAGACTTTGAAGGGCTTGAATGTAGGTTTCTGGTCCACCACCGTACTCTTTTTTTTTTTAATCAATTAATGAAAGTCATTTTTGATCAATATAGAAAGCAAATTAACAAATGGCATAGATAATAATTAACTGCAGAAGTTCCTTACCTTTACCTACTTAAGGATGTATTGATACGCAAGGAAGTAACAGTACAACTTAGCCGGAATATTGAAAACTGCTCACTATTTTTTGTAATAATAACCAGGACTATATGTTCGGCTTTGGTTCCATATACCAATCCATTCAAATTAATCCAATGCATAAACCACCACTCTTCTCCTATGTACTCGAAACACACCAATAAACCACAATCATTCCTCTCCTATGAATTTAACAACTTTTCTTCTCCTGTGTATTTGAATGTAGGCCTACTAAGCATAATAACAAATAGGTGGTGTGTATCTTTGTTTTTCTTTTCTTTTTTTTTTTTTTGTGGTAGCAGAATAATTTGAGGAATTGGTTTTAATTAATGTATTTATTTTTTACTATTGCATTTTTTTTAAGGAAAATTTCAAAATAGGGGACTTATTAAGATTCTAAATGGGAACTAGTTAAGAGTACAAGAAAGAAAAATAAAATAGGATGCGAGGCTATCAAGCCAAACTAGTTTAGAGGGATCACTCGAGAACTTTGTGAATTTTATGGTAGAATATTAAAGAAAAGAATGAACTTTCACAAAAGAGTAATGCTAGATACACTTAAAAAGTAGACTTAAAAATTAGATTTGATAATTTTCACCATTGAAGAGGTAGTGAGCCCCAATAAATGCTGGAACCCACAGTGAAATCAATGATTGAGATTATCAAGTTTATTTTTTAAATTCATGTAACATTGCTCTTCACAAAATCTAGGGTGCATGATACTAGAACCATCCATTCACCATAGATAAAAAGCAATTCCTTGCATTTTGAAAGAAAAATCATTGGATGAGTGGGTTTTATTAAAAAAATTTAATGGACCCACTACTTCAAGGATTTTATTGATTTGGGATATAATTTGGAATTCTAAATTTAACATCTCTAGTATTACTAAATATGATACCTGATTGAAAAAAAAAAAGGAATGTTAAGTTGGATAAAAATCAATCCAACGGAGTTTGGTTGTTATGACATCAATCCTTAATATTAACTATATTGGTATTGATCATCATCAATTTATCTACTGTTAAGTTTATGGGCCTAATTTTTTGTTCCTAGAGACAATTCGTGGGACAAAATAAATAATCAGAAGTCATCAATTTAATACGCGTCTAGCCTATACCTGGCTGCACAAGTAATTTTTCGAAGTATTTCCCTTATATTGTCCAATTACGTTTTGGGGCATTTTATGCCAAAAATACTCTGCGAAATTGAGTGGCCGACGTAAAGCTCCCATGCTTGGTGAATTATTCTGGATAAACCAAAACTCAATTGGAATGATAACACATCTGTCAATTTATTTATTTGATAAGTCTAACGAACTCATTTGTTTACCAAATTTGAAAAACTTAAATCTAAATTGGTTAATTTCATATCAAATTTACAAATCATATCAAAAATTGGCTAGCCTGTGAGTAGGTCATATTATCATGTACCTTGTTAAGGATAAACTGATCAAATTTGAAACTTAAATGACATGACAGTTGATTATTTGAAATTTTTATTGGGATCCAAATGACATGACACCAGTTAAAGAAGACCAAGTCAACTGCCATGTCATTTAGACTTCAAATTTATTCTCAAAATTTGGTCAATCTAACATTATTCTTAAGGATATGGTATTATCCACAAAAATAATATTTACCCGTAAAAACTCAGATGGAAACTGGAAAAATTGAGAGTAGTTTCCTACCAAAACAAAAACAGATGAAGGTTAATCTATCAGATACAGCCCACAAAGCGATAATGATGAAAAATCTAAGACTATCTCCGCCCGTCATTGTTCATTGGGTGGCAGCAGCAATACACAATGCATAATTCCGATTATTATCAAGCAAAATACAAATACATCAAGGAATTTTGAGTTAACAATGCCAAAACAATGACATCGTTAATAAAATTGAAGTAAATTAAAAGTAAGCAAGATTATCAACATCCAAGTTTACAGTAAACATACGAGGAGCCCAAAGGAGCACCTATTTAATACTAATATATTATGAAATTTATTTGAAATGCTGCTAAAAGAATTATTCCCAAAACTAATAAAACTATAATCCAAATTTCGTATGAATCTCACATTTTACTCTGTTCAAGAACATAAAAGCAAAAAATAATAACTTCAATATTCTCTTAACCCGCACTTAATTACGAGTAATTCAGTGATATGAGGAAAGGTTATCATCGAATCTTTTCGTACTTCATGAATCTGCTATGTAGACCACCGATCAGCTTGTTAGCGTGTACTTCTTGCCTGTGAATGGTTGGAACTTCTTCTCTTCTTTGCTTGAAGCTACTTCTTCTTTTCCTGAAATCTCTGCTGACAGTTTTTGAGTCTGAGTCGCATTAGATCCAAAAACAAGTTTCCCTGATTTTTNGAATGGTTGGAACTTCTTCTCTTCTTTGCTTGAAGCTACTTCTTCTTTTCCTGAAATATCTGCTGACAGTTTTTGAGTCTGAGTCGCATTAGATCCAAAAACAAGTTTCCCTGATTTTTTGCCGGTGCCGGAGTTTGCTACAGTGTCCATCCTTTTCCCATTCGTAGCAATCAGCCGCGGCAAGTCCTCGAGCATGGAAGCTTTCCCATCCAAGCGCCTCCCAAGGCCTTGGAATGGCCTAAACTTGTGTTCTTCTTCTTCTTCGTTTGGCTCCTCTTGAATTGATTTTACTGGTTTTTCCGGTTCTTTATAATCTAAGGGAGGAGCAAAATCCACCTCACAATCTGTCTCAATGACACTAACTGAAGAGAAAGGCTTGGTTTCTACTATATCAATGTGAAACTTCTTATCACCATGAGTGATCATGATGGTATCTCCAATAGTCAAACACGAAAAGCTTCTCAGAGTTTCTTCCAGTACAGCTTTAGGGTTCGAAAGCTCAATGAAATCCTTCGTGTGAGGCTGCAACTTCATGTACGTCCCCTTATGAAGACTGGCGCTCTTGAGCACCACGAGATCTCCATGTAATACTTTCATGTTCTTCATCATCCACTCGGGCATGAAGATTAAACCCTCTTCAGCAATGAACTCATGAACACCACAATAGGACACGCGCCCGGTGTTAGGATTTTGGATTTCGAACAACATTGGATAATCAATCTCCAGAGCCACAAGACGATTCAAAGCCGAAGGCGGCATCAAAATTTTATTGCCACTTTCCAGATGAGATTTTTCAGGAGGGAGAGAGTAACAACGATAAGCTTGTTCGAATCGGTCACAGTCTTGAAACGCCATTATCGTTAAATTTGCAAGATATGTAATGCAAACCCTAAAAACCTCTGCGAAACCTAAAAGAGCCTGCCAAATTCTGAGAAAATCAGTGTGGGAAAGAAAATATCTCATCGGTTGAAACTTTATGTGAAACCTATTGTCCTTATATAGGGCAACTTATGTGATAAGTTCATAAATCCAAAAGGGTTTTGGAAAGGTGAGATGGTTTAGGAATCGAAATTGATTTGCTCCCGTGGAAAACCATGGGGACCAATGGACTAGTCGGCTTGGGCTGTCACCTAATAATGAAACCCTACTGGAATTGGGATTTAAAGGTAGTTTTCCCGATTGCACAAGACACAAGTTGTATTTAAGCAAAATTTTTTGAACTTAATCTATGAATCTATTTTATCGATTAGTAGACTATATTGCTGATAGTGAACTCGAATATTAACTATTATTCAAAATATAATAAAAATAATAGAGCAATTAATTTAACAAATTATATTTAAATAATATTATTAACAATTTTTTAGTACGCAGAAGCAATCCCATCCGTACTTGGATTTCCGTCTTCAAAAATACCATTTGATAATATTTTTTAAATAATATTTTTTGTAAAAAGTAATTGTACTGTAACCAAAGCATACTTAGTCACTATACGATAAAAGCATCCATTTGAATCTTAGTATATGAATGACATCATGATATATGTATATGTATATTTGGGAGGGAGGGGATATTAGGATATTTATGTTATTGTGTCTGTGTACAGCTCCACAACTTTTTATTATAGGAAATCAATTGTTTGATTTCCTTTCACTAAGACAGCCACAAAGGCTTTGTCTAAGGCAAGACATGTACTTCCAATTGTATGTAGTTTGTAGATAAATATCTTTGTACTACAGGAATGCAATACACGATTTTCTCACTAAACTTTTTTAGGGGGTGTTCAGAATCCCTAACCCATAATATGACAATTATATTAAGACACATGACAGAATCACGTGTTGAATTAGTTGGTTGGTTCGATCGTGACGGAGCACAAGATGGGCTCGACATAGCATGATGTGTTCGAGTAAATATTGAATACAACGGTGATACTACATTACCATTGATAACATGATATCACCTACCAATAATAAAACTCTAAATTGGAAAGGTGAACCCCACTTGAGCTTACATGACAAGAGAGTGGAAAGTTATTTATTTACATTATATGTTAGTTATTGATTTTTATGGGTTCTATGTGCTTATTTATTCTAGTACTATTAGTTGGTGATACCACATCACTTTGTCACGTGGTATCACCGTTGTAATGAATATTTTCTCAATGTGTTCGGGCAAAGCCTTCCTTCGCGAAAATGTGCCACTACAACAAATAGGAATATTAACAATGAAATTTTTAACAACAAAATTTATTTCGTTACCTAAAGTTCCTTATAGTAACGAAAATAACATTGTGGCTGAAGTAAAAATTTTCGTGAAGAAAAACTAAATTCGTCATTGAAGTATAGCTTTTAATGACGTTACATGGTTTTTGTCACTGAATGGGTCCAAATGATTAAGTGACAAGAATGAAGGAATTTAGGTATAATTTATCAATTTAATTTTAGGCAACAATTTCACGGCAGTTAGTTTTAAGTGTACATTAATACAAATTTCTAACTTTGAGGGTGCAAATTGAGATTTTTGATCTTTGGGGGTGCAAATTGATACNCAATTTCACGGCAGTTAGTTTTAAGTGTACATTAATACAAATTTCTAACTTTGAGGGTGCAAATTGAGATTTTTGATCTTTGGGGGTGCACATTGATATAAATTTCTATCTTTGAGGGTCTAAATTAAAATTTTTTATTTTTGGAGGTGCAAATTGAGATTCGAACAATCTTTCATAGTACAATTTGCAATTAACCCCAAAAAAAAAGGTAATAATTTTAATCCATTAAATTTAAAATTTTGAAATAGGTTGCTCAATGATGGAATTTGAAATATTAACAATTTAGATACTATAAATAATATATTATTTTCTTTTTCATGTATTAAACATACGNAATAGGTTGCTCAATGATGGAATTTGAAATATTAACAATTTAGATACTATAAATAATGTATTATTTTCTTTTTCATGTATTAAACATACAAGTTTTAAAGGGTAGAGTAATGCAAATGATAGATAAGTGAATAACTGTTAACCTAGTTAGAATGTATTCATTCTATTGGATGTAGTTCATCCCCTAATCAAAAATAAAATTATTCATTATTTTATTTTTATCCATTTTAACTGTACTTTTGATTCAAAATAAAGTTTACATAAATATTAAATTATAAAAATATTTATTATTTTTAAATAAAGTTGTATATAAAAAAGCCGTGAATAAACCCGCCCNAGTTAGAATGTATTCATTCTATTGGATGTAGTTCATCCCCTAATCAAAAATAAAATTATTCATTATTTTATTTTTATCCATTTTAACTGTACTTTTGATTCAAAATAAAATTTACATAAATATTAAATTATAAAAATATTTATTATTTTTAAATAAAATTGTATATAAAAAAGCCGTGAATAAACCCGCCCAAGCTTGCCTACATGTCCGCCCAGTGAATTCACGAATTGGGCTGCGGATAGCATATTTCTACTTGAAATCCTATCAAGAACGCACTTGAGTAAAGACTTATATCTACGCTACTAAGCCTGGCCTGAAAAAAATTTCGCGGGCTAATGAACACCCCTACTGCTATCACTGATGAACGACGAAATCGCCAAATTTCACGGGCTATGATTTGCCGAGGAAGTTCGCCTCTGCCATTGGTAGGTCTTTCTTTTGTTGTCTCTATCTATCGCTTCTCTCTGCGTTCTCCCCAATTGGAAAATTCTATAAATAAGGGGTTTTTAGATATGTCTGATAAATTTATAAAGATTCTCTTGATTGGTTTTAATATTGGATGTTGCTTATCTTGTTTCAATTGTCTTGGTAATTGAAGATTTTTGGATTTATACAGTCTTTGAAGGTATGTCCAGGTATTGATTGTGGTTATTGATTCTTGATTGGTTTTTGCACAGGAGAATTCCTATAACAGTTTGAGATAGCGATTTTCAATCTAGTGAACTTGTAACAATCATATGGTCAGGAAAAGGGGTCGGATGAACAACCAGTTTATCCCCTCTGAAACTTAAGTCAATATAAGATTGGAGGCTTGAGCACAATGCATCATGAGTCATGGTTCAATGTTGCGTACTTTTGTTCACTTTTTTGAGGAGTATTTATACCTGAATTAGTAATGAGTGCAAAGGCCCCAAGTCCCATCTGAACATACAAGGCTTGACACTCTTATCCACAAAGATCTAAATGTTCCCCACACAGATCTCCACATATTCAATGCTAGGATGATAGAACAGGTGTTCAGGGACACACCGAGCATATATAGCTATTCCTGAGCACTCAAGTGCCTTTGATCGGCGCATGACACCTACTCATGAGCGTTNCAAGATAGAAAGAAAGTTTTAGAGGTTGATGGAGGAGCAAATGCATGCAATACAAGGTTTTGTTAAGCGCCTTCAACTATCTGGCAGCACTACAACTCCACCTTCACCGTCACATCAATGGTAGGCTTTTAATTTACTTACATGCTTTATTTTAATTACTATAACATTAAGGGTCTAACCATAGCAGTAAAATTGTTGTAGTCTTCAAATAGCAGAAGCTTGTGTTGATTTTGATATGGGTTTGAAATGATTACTGAAATTGTTAGTGTAAAAATATCAGTTACTTGTTTGTCGTTTAGGTTTTTGGGAAATTAAACATAACAGTGATGATGGATTGTACATGCTTAGAAGATGTATAAGGTGAAGAAGAATTCCCTATCTAAAATTGGCCTTGTGGTGGCTTGGGTAGAGAGGGAAATTCATCATTCTCGGTGGTACTAAAAGACTGGGTCAATTTTGTTAAGTGACTCTTAATATCATCCATAGTTTGAGAAGTCTGGGTCTTGAACTCATTAAAGGCTCGGGTGATTTGATTATTAAAACTCATCTAACCCTGTATAAACTGATTCAAGGTGTTTTCAAGACTCCTTTTTTTGGGGTTGGTAGGGTGGATACTGAGGGGGGGCCCGCTGTGGTGGTTGGTTAACAAGTGGCTTTGAATTGTTTATCCAATCACAATTCAAGTAGTTTTTTCACCCTAGATTATATGTTTTAGAATAGGGGTTGGAATTGACTTATTAAAATTGAAGATCACATTGGATTGTTCCAACAAGACCGCCTTAAATGTTGGAATCGTAGAACACTCTCCTGTGGGATACCTTGACAAAGCACAAATCCCACACATTTGTTTTGTAGGAGGAACAATAGCCACCTCATTGACCTTTTTCAGTTCTAAGCCTCAAGTTTGTGTGACAAGAATGTCATTTTGGCACGTAGGTCATCTTACTCATTCAACACATACTTACCATCTTGTGAGCCAGTGGATCTAGACTCTGACTAGAGATTTTTTACGAAATCCCACATCTGGGCACTCTCTGTAAGTCTATTGAAATAATCGAAGGCTTCATCCGAACTTTTATTCATGAATCCCCCTTTGGACATCATTTCTACAAACTGACGTAGGGAGGTGGGAAGTGAATCATAAAAGAAATATATGAGACGCTAGTTTTCAAAGGCATGATTGGAGTAAATCTTTGACATGCTTCCAACACTCATAAAAAGTCTTACTCTCTTTAACAGTAAAATTCATGATTTGACGTTTTAAAGCATTGGTTCTATCGAGAGGGAAGAAGTTCTTGAAGAAATCTTTTTGTAGTCTTTGCAAGTCGGCTATGGATTGAGGTTTTAAAGAATTTAGACATATTTATGCTTTATCCTCCAGTGAGAAAGGGAAACGTTTCAAACGAGCTAAATCAGAATTATCTTGGAATGTGTCACACACCTCGAATTCTTTGACTTGCAAATAGGGAATTTTAGACTTCATGCCATGGAATTGTGGCAACAACTAGATGGACCTTGGTTTTATAGTAAGGTTTTATGCATTAACTAGAAGGATGAAACAAGAAGGGACACTATTTCAAATAAGGTACTAGTAATCCCTAAGGGTTCTACCTTGGTGACCATCAACTTTCTGCTCCCTATCAACCATTATGCTACATGTTCGACTAAGATCAAAAAGTGGAGAGTGTGACAGCTTTATTATTGGATGGATTAGACAGACTAACAGAATCTAGTGACTCATGTACTGAAAGTTGGTCTGTGTTTTTTTAAAAAATATGCCCACTAGAGTAGTATAGAAGAATTTACCCAGAAAAAAAAAATGTCTCCAAGTAACTCACAAGAGAAGGAGGATTCCTCCACCACGTCTCCAAATTAAGTCTATTCTCGGGCAATGGTGTCAAAAAATTACTTGATTCCAAATGTGGTACACATTGTGCTTGGAGATATTAAATTTGTTCCAAACGATGCCTGCATAGTCGACCTTATGATGGGTCTTCCTAATAAGCTTCCATGTTATTTTGGAGTTTGTATAGTTCGAGGTTGATCCTCAAGAAATGGGTAAAAGGAAAGCATAAATTTTGTAAAAGTAGGATTTATTGGAAAGAAATCTTTAAAAGTAAATTTAGGGTAAACAATAATTTGACAAGTGGCTTAGTTTCGGGATCCAAATTTGTTCATATTTATCAAAAAATTATAGTTATGCAATATTGATTATCTTAGTTGATTTCCAATATCAGTGTAGTCAACCAAAAAATATTTCAATAAATAAACAATTAATTAAATTGAAAATAAAATTTGCAGAACTAATTAAAATAGTTGTAGAGAATTATAAGCATTATTCATACCAAAAAATCAATGATGTTGATTAATAATCAAGTAATTGTAAAAAGTATTAAATTTTACTAAGAACATTTAATCAATTGCATAAATAAAAGATTTAACATTGAGATCAAAAATATAAATTACATAAATATAAAGATTTAAATACATAATTACAGATCCTTCAACCTTAACATGAAAGTACAAAAAGACAGTTCACAATTCATGGTTGAATCTCCAAGAATTATGATGAAGAATAAAATAATAAAATTGATCAAAAGGCTTCCTACCTGCTGTCCATTTGAATGAAATTGATAAAATTGAATGAAAGTCAAGCCTTCTACAAAATCCATGAGGTCAACATCTAAACCCATTTCTTCATCTTCATCAATTAGTTATTTNCTACCTGCTGTCCATTTGAATGAAATTGATAAAATTGAATGAAAGTCAAGCCTTCTATAAAATCCATGAGGTCAACATCTAAACCCATTTCTTCATCTTCATCAATTAGTTATTGTCATTTCGAAGTAGGACCCCTAGTTGTTTCTCTTTTTTCACCATATTTCAAATCTAGAACCTATTTAAACTCTGCAATCTTTTGATCCAGAACCTCTTATCAATTTTGAACTTCTCTAATTTCCTTTTGACCATGCCCTTTGGTCCAAGTTAGATGTTGTTTTCTCCTTCTAAGCTAAGCCTCTTTTGAAGAATGAGCTTCTCTGAGAGTTAGATCTTGCTTGCTCATCCAAGCAACAAACCTTTTTCGTTCTCTTCTTTTTTGCACTCTAGTTAGCAGTTGGTACCAACCTTTGAAAGAGAATTTTAGATGTTGAAGATAGTGTCATTTGTTTCCATCTACTTCAGGAGGCACCCTTATTTTAGGTCCCCTTGCAGTCATAGCCTCAAACTTTTCTTTTTTCTTTTGCCTATTTTCTTCTAGATGTTTTTCTCTTTTAATCATATGTCATACACTTTATTTGGCATTGAGTGTTCCTACTATATGATCTATCATCTGCTACCACTCTTTTTTGACTCTTGCATGATAAGTTGTATTTCTTGGTGCTTGCTTTTCTTCTAAAAAATGTTATGTATCATTCCCATGCTTGTATTTTTCTTGCAAGCTAAAGATCCCTAGGTCAGCACCATCAAATATTTTATGTGTACCATTCTAAAGTTGGATATCACCCTCTCCTCTGGTACTGATCAAAAGCCCCCTATTTTTGGTTGAGTGTCAAAATGAATTATACCAATTATAATATTTGTTTCCCTTTTTTGTAGGGGAATGACTTGTCCCAGAGATAAGGTTATAAACTTCTGGCTGATCATTTCATCGAATAAAGAATTAGACATGGATAAATCAAAGGAATACTATCAAAATGTCGATAATGAATCCTTTTTAAATGGGAGGTTTGATGGCATTCATATAGAATCCTCTATCCTTTTCAAAGTGTCACACGTAATGGGAGACTTTCCAATAATTTGTGCAACATCAATCTTCTTTTCTCCATTAAAACATTATAATATGTGTCAAGTGCATTGATATTCCATTGTTGCTCTTCTCTAAACAAGTTCAAAAAAGTTTTTAAACTCCATCCCTTCGAATTTTTTCCTAAGTTCANGCATTGATATTCCATTGTTGCTCTTCTCTAAACAAGTTCAAAAAAGTTTTTAAACTCAATCCCTTCGAATTTTTTCCTATGTTCGAAGTCTAAGTTCATTCTGGGCTTATTTCACAAGTTCTACTTTAGGCATGTAAACATGACATTTGTTTTTTGTCTTTTTAAACCTATCGATATATTATTCAGCAGATTCATTAGACTTGGATCTTCATCTAACATTGACACCTCTAATTCATTTCCAAAAATTGAGCAAGAAATTGTTCTTTCATCTCTTGTCATGCATGTATTGAAATTTGTTGGCAAATTCATGAACCATGAAAATGTGGTTTATGTTAAGGATTGTGAGAAAAATTTCATTTTCTAAGTGCTTATTATTTTCAACTTCCCCACATTGGAATGTAAATGTCACACCCCATCCCAGAAGAGAGATAGAGTGTGGGTAAGTCTAAACATGTTAACCATTAATCCATAATTAAACCAGAGTAGTTAACCTTGTTCATTATCTCTAACAAGAAAACTCAGCCAACAAAAACTATGTTCAATTATGCTAGATGACATAATGTACATTCTAACGCCAACCTCTCTATATCAAGCTAGATTGCCTAGTGGACCACCCTCTACTTTACATGTTCTTGAAAACAATCAACTGTGGAGGGGTGAGCAAAATCACACACTTAGTGAGTATATTTAAAACATATAGAAAGAAAATACCCAAACATAGTATAGTAATAACACAATCCGCACAATATGATTTAATATCAATATTTGACTAAACAACAATAATTAATGCTAACTGTTTCTGCCCGGGTGTCACGGCAACCACATCACTGCTATTTATACTCAGCAGTCTCAGCAATTCCATCACTATCGCCTAAGCCCAGTAATCTCAGCTTTTACATCGCTACTATAAATGCCCATTAGTCTCAACAGTTATAATCACAAAAAATGTCATAATCCTTCAATTCATAACTCAAACTCATAACCAAATATCATCACACAATACAAGATCCATCAACTCATAGTTTAGCTAAAATCACATAAATATAGATAATAATCTTCATACACATTTTCAATCAATATAAATCAATACACCCACCTCGGATTCAATTCTAAACCCGAACTCAGTCCCTTTATGTATTCCTATGTAAATCCGATGCTGCCGTCATCGTCTCCACACCGAATATACATTGCCACAAATTACATAAATATCATTTGAAAATAAATGATATTATTCTACACATGTATAAGTGATTAATCGAGATTAACCTGATGTCTTTCCAATATCTCCTTTCATTTACTGTAATGTATTCAACCCTTAAGTTTAATGACGTTTTTGTAGGTAAATAAGATCAACCAAAATTGATTGAAACCATTTAGTGTTTAAAGAAAGTTTGAGGTTTAATGGACAACGAATTACAGACCTTATGACAAAACGGTGAAAATTTTATGTTTCTATCGGTAGAAGTCCTTTCAGAATGTCATCTTACAGGTAGGATACCACTTGCTACCAATAGAACTTCTTACAGATTATCATTCTACCAGTAGGCCACCACTTCCTACCAATAGAACTTCTCAAAGAATGTCATTCTACCTGTAGGACACCATTTCCTATCGGTAGAAATATGATAGAAACCCTTCTTTGTCCCATGTTTTTCCCAAATCTCTCTCTCTCTCTCTCTCAAACCCGCAACTTCTACATATATACCATCAATTATAAACCTCAAACACATGATATTTCATATCTTTAATAAACTCAACATACAAAATCCACAAAACAAAACCTATATCAAAACCATAACCTATAGCCAAGATCTTCATACACCAAAATCCAACCCTTTTTCCTATGCTCTTAAACAATCAAAAACAAAGAATGATTAATAGATTTTTTTACCAAGAAGAGTTACTCTCACAATTCTTCACCAAAGTCTATGTGAAATCAAAGAAGACCAAAAAAATTGGTTCATTCCACGCTAATTTCGAACCGAAAGATCAAAACTCATCTGTCAGGTTATCTTCCCTCCCAACCCCCTCTTCTCTATCCCTTCACTCCCCTTCTCTATCTCTGTTTCTCCTTATCTATGAAGCCCACGTTATATACACACACATATATATGCCTNTTCCCAACCCCCTCTTCTCTATCCCTTCACTCCCCTTCTCTATCTCTGTTTCTCCTTATCTATGAAGCCCACGTTATATACACACACATATATATGCCTACACATACCTACATATATATATGTATGTATGTATGTATGTATGTATGTATATATATATATTATNACACATACATACATATATATATGTATGTATGTATGTATGTATGTATATATATATATTAATTGTGGGGAGTCTCTTGTGAGTCACCCTTTTCTGCCTAATTACACTTCGGCCCCTTTTTGTTTCCTTTGCACACACATAGAACCCATAATTTAATCACTTAATAATTAACGCCCAAAAATTTCAATAACTATAATTTAACCCCCACAATTAATATTGCAAGTTATCATAAATCACACATTAGCCCTTAACATTTACACATGTACAGGTCTCACATTAATTATAGTTATAAATTACAATCAAGAATTTAGTATCCTCTAGGGGATTCCTCAAAATCAACCAATGGGAGATATGACTTTCTAAAAACTGGTCTTTCTGTACTTTGAAGGCTAGGATCATATAAATCTTGAATCATTTCATTAATTGGTTTCAATAGACAGTCATATTATTATGAATTTCAAGATTTTCAACTCGTTCCAAGGGTTACCCCCTCAGTTTAGGGTTCATTTCCTCCATTGAAGTCATAGGCGGTGGAGAATGCCTCTCACAATCTCTCTGCTGATGATCATTAGAAATNCCCTTTGTTTAGGGTTCATTTCCTCCATTGAATTCATAGGCGGTGGAGAATGCCTCTCACAATCTCTCTGCTGATGATCATTAGAAATGCTTGACCCATTTCTACCCCTAGGGTTTTAAGATGATAAAAGTTAATGAAAACCTCGACTGGCTCCTCTTTGAACATTAAGTTGAACACCAGGCCCTATGTTGGGTACCATAACTGGTGGCCCTTGGTTTTGTATAGGAAATGTCACTAGGTTTGTATTTATTTCTTTTATTGTTTGATTTCGAATCATATTAGAGAATCTCTGATTAAAATGTCCTAACATATTTGTCTGGCCACTGAATAATTCATGCATGACATTCATTTAGTCTTCCCTAATGTTGGAATAAGAATCATTCAATACCTGTTTCAAATTTTGTAAGTAGTCCTACACTAATGCACTACATTGGCCACTGTTTTGGCCATTTCCTTGCCCCGTGGGTTCTGCTAAGNTGTTTCAAATTTTGTAAGTAGTCCTACACTAATGCACTACATTGGCCACTGTTTTGGCCATTTCCTTGCCCCGTGGGTTCTGCTAAGGTTAGAACTTGAACTTCCTTCAATTGATTGGTACCACTGTGTGTGGCCTCCATGTGCTCATTGCATTCTACTCTAGTCANAGGTTAGAACTTGAACTTCCTTCAATTGATTGGTACCACTGTGTGTGGCCTCCATGTCCTCATTGCATTCTACTCTAGTCATTGCTTCGTCTTACTTTCTCGTTCTTACAATGTTGATCCAAGTTAGTAACGTAGTCCCACGGGGCATGCCAAAAATTGTTACTACAACACTAATTCTTACTCTAAACTACCTAAGCACTTCTCCTAAAATTCCCATGTGTTCTTATGGTTTTTATTGTGTCTTTCTCTTTGTGATTATTACATGTTTTATTGGGACTTCTTACCAACGATTGCATTGAATTTTTTGCAGTTTCCTTCCATTTTCCTTTCTTGTTTCAACTATTGGTTCCTTGACTTCAAAGGCCCAGTTAGCTTTTGATAAATGCTGCCTTTTTAATTCCAAGTACCGCCAAAGGCAGAGCTGTTCATGCGCCAAAGGGGCCCTCGCCCACCTTTAAAAAAATAATTTGTTGTTTCGTATATATATTTTTTGTGTAATATCTTAGTTGTACACATCCATAACAAAACAAAACAAAAAGGTTGGGCCACTCAAAACAAGGAAAAAAAGGTTAGGCCCACTAGGCCACCACCCATTTCTTGTGCACGTGCCCTACGGCTCTCCGTCATCAGACAACTCTCTCTCTCTCTCTCTCTCTCTCTCTCGACAAATAGGAACAACCTCTTGTTGGAAATACTATATAACTTAAATTGATAACTCAAATTTATATTCCAAATGAAAGGGATCAATGAATGAGTGGGTCCCATCAACTTTTTTAAATGAGACTCATTGATCTAACGTTCTCCCTTCATTTGGAATACAAATTTTGATTANCTCTCTCTCTCTCTCTCTCTCTCTCTCTCTCTCTCTCTCTCTCTCTCTCTCTCACATCTAGCGACAAATAGGAACAACCTCTTGTTGGAAATACTATATTACTTAAATTGATAACTCAAATTTATATCCCAAATGAAAGGGATCAATGAATGAGTGAGTCCCATCAACTTTTTTAAATGAGACTCATTGATCTAATGTTCTCCCTTCATTTGGAATACAAATTTTGATTGTAGATTTGGATTATATAGCATTGCTCACTCTCTTTTGTCTCCCTCTTATTTGTCTTGGTACCCTCCATCGACAACACATGCCCATATCCACTTCTTCCGGCCTTCCTAAGTTCTAGGTACTCTATCTCTCTCTCTCTCTCTTTCTCTCTCTCTCCCCTCCTTCTCTGTGGATCGACGCAAACATAGCACCATAGTGCGCACGCACACGCCTACTACACAAATAAATTAGTTTTTTTTTTGAAATTTTGATTTAAACAAAAGCAATTGAACCATTAGGTGCTTATTAAATTAACAATTGGGTTTTAGAATTTTTTTTTATTTTTTGTGTATTTTAACCCTAATTGTTATCTTTATTTGTTATAGCCAGGATTATCAATTGGGGATGCCTTGAAGACACTAATATAGATGCCCAGACCTTGAGTTGTGGCTATTGAGTTAACAATAAAAAGTATTTGTATGGCATGTTTGAGTCCTTTTGATTCCTTCTCAACTTTTGACAATGAGAAATTGGTTCGTCTTGTCCAATTTTATCTAAAAACAATTTCTTCAGTAGAGCTTGTGATACTTTTTGATCAACTAGATAGTTATATTATTGATATGCGTTGTAGTATTGAGTATTCCAATCTGCTAGGGATTGGTAATCTTGCTCAAGAAATAGTTGAGAAAAAAAAAGATATGGTATATCAATTAGTCTACTTATTTATGATATTGACATTGATCTTGTCAGTTGTGACTGTCATAGTCGAGAGAGCATTTTTGACTATAAAGATTGTATAGAGTCAATTGTGTAATTAAATGGGCAATCAATAGATGATAGACAACTTGACTGTATACATAGGAAGGACATTTGCAATTCAATTGATAATAAAATTATCACACAACTCTTTCAAAATATAAAAAATCATCAAGGTCAAATATAAATGGGTATAGTTAGTCTCATTTTTTGTTAAAGGACCTAATTAGAATCTTATTTTGTAGATTTTTCTTGGTTTTTGTATAATATGTATATCAACTTTTGATCATTTTTGCCAATGAAATTGTAGGTATTATAGAAGATTTAAAAAATATATGTTTATGTTACTTTAATCTTTAGAAAGTCAAAAACTTTTTTTTTTGGGATGGGGATGGGGAAGGGGAAGGGGGACTTGAACTCTGGTCTTCAAGCAGACAGAGCCTTTACAAGATAAGGAATACTATTAGACCAAAGACCAATTGATAAAAAGCCAAAAACTAAAACTTGTAGTTGGTGCCCACATTTAAATTCCTGACTCTGCCCATGGTTATCACCCACTCCCTCAAATCAAGAGCCTTTATATAACTGCTCCTCTTTAAATTCGAAAAAGTCTCCTCGACTGACTTGTTTCTCGCGTTGATTAAATAATTGACATGTGAAACACTACTTTGATTGATTCACTTTGTGCACAGATTATCATTCATGTTTAATTCACAAATATTATAAAATATGGTCCAAACAATTCCAAAAAACTTATTTTGGAAATATCATTGTCATGAAAAGTCAAGAGGTTTGGCTTTTGTATACATAGGGCTCCAACATATCTTAGGGTGCATTTAGTAAGGGTTTCGTTTTTATGTTTTTTTTTATAAAAAAAAAGAAAAGAAAACTAAACTAATTTTTGTTTTCTTGTGACAAAAACTAAAAATATGAAACATGTTTGATAGTTATTTATATTTAAAAAATTATAATATCAAAAATAAAAAATATGTTTTGTATTATACCAAAAATCTACCATCCAACACCACCACCAACCACCCAACCCCACCACCANCACGAATCCCACCCCTAAAATCCCTAGAAAAACCCACTGCCCACCCCTGAAACTCTCCAACAAAACCCACTACCCATCCCCGAAACCCACCCCTGAAACTCCCCAGCAAAACTTATCAGAGAAGAGAGAAAGAAAGTGAGAGACGTGAGAGAGAGAGGGATCTAAGAAAAAGTGAAAGAGGGAACAACTTTTAATACTAAAGTAAGAAAATTTAATTTTTGTTACTAAGGAGGATCGAAGCCAAGATCTCATTAAATGGGACATTTTAAACCGTGCATTTTTTTTTTTGATGTTTTTAAAAATACTTTTTGGATGTTTCCATATTTTAGCCTTATTTTCAAAATGAAGCAGTTAAAAAAATGAAAACTTTCCCTAAACATCTTTTTTTTTTTTGCCATAAAAAAAAACACACACACACACACAAGGTTACCAAACAGCACCTTAGTTGTTGGTTATCAAAGGAACATGAAGACTCTTCACAAACCCTAAATATTCATGCGGGGGTCTCAAATTTTACTGTCTTCTTTTATATAAAGTGATGATATAACAATCAAACATAAATTACATTCTTAATCAAGAATAAAAATACTTAATTCTAAATCATAAGGAAGATTTAAGAAAATTCCATGAAACTATCAAAGATAAATAATAGATCACTTTGTCTGACCTCTAATAACCCAATCAATTTATAAATGAAATAGACCTAGAAAAAATAAAGTTCATAGAATAGAAAATTAATTGTCCACAGACTAAAACAAAACTAACAAATTATGATTCCCAAAAAAAAAAAAACTAAAAAATCATTCCTAGCACCGATTAGCTTGTTAACGTGTACTTCCCTGTGAATGGTTGGAACTTCTCTTCTTTCTTTAAACTTACTTCTTCTTGTCTTGAGACCTCTATTGATATCTTTTGACTTTGAATCGCATCAAACCCAAAAACAAGATTCCTTAATTTTCTTCCGGCTCCAGAGTTTTGTCCATCCTTTCCCTCTTGGTAGCAATCGGCCGGGAGGAGTCCTCCGGCATAGAAGCTTTCCCATCGAAACGCCTGGCCACACCTGTGAATGGCTTAACCTTGGGTTTTCTTCTTCCTTTGGCACCTCTTGAATTGATTTCGCTAGTTTTTTGGGTTCTTTATAATCCAAAGGAGTAGCAAAATCCACCTCACAATCTGTCTCGATGACACTAACTGAAGAGAATGACATGGTTTCTACTGTATCAATGTAAAATATATTGTCACAATGGGAGATCATTATGGTAACTCAAACAGTCAAACAAGAGAAACTTCTCAGAGTTTTTTCTAGTACAGCTTTAGGGCAAAAAAGCTCAATGAAATCCTAAGTGTGAGGTTGTAGCTTCATGTAAGTCCCTTTCTGAAGACTGGCGCTCTTGTGCATAACAAGATCTCCCTCAAAAACCTCGATATTTTTCATCATCCACTTGGGCATGAAGAAGAAACCCTCTTCAGCAATGAACTAAAAAACACCACAATGGGACAAACGCAAGGTGGTAGGGTTTTGGATTTCGAACAACATCAGATAATCGATCTCCAGAATTGCAAGACGATTTAGAGCTGAAGGTGGCATTAGAATTTTAACCCCACTTTCTGTTGGACCAAAACAGTATTTTAAGTGGAAAAACTGATTTTTTGGTCGACTTTGAGCCTAAATTAAAGTGGGACTCATTCGTTATTTTGAATAAATTTTCATGAGTTCATATTCTATTTCGTGAGGAGAATAATGTAGCATATTTATTTGCTCACATTGAGTAAGAAATGAATGAGAAAATAGCCTCCAAAACGACCCCCTTAAAATGTGAAAATAGTGATTGTGCAATGTGGAATTTGACAAGAATCTCACATTGGTTGATTAAGAAATTCTAAGTTTTTTCTAAGAGATTGTGACCCAAGGGGTACCACAATTTTATGAGTGGAACGAGCGCCTACATGCCCTCGGTTCGACCACACATGCGCACGCGCTACATGCCTGCCTTACCACGCCACTCTACGACCCGACTAGGCTCGAGCACGGGCATGGGTACGGGTGTGATTTAGACTAAGTCCTATCTTTTTGGACAAAATTTGTTTAACTAATTGGGCGTGAATTTCTTAACCCAAAATTTAATTTTCGAAATCCATTGGATCGCACTGGTTCGGATTTTTTGCTTCCCTCCAGTCTGAAATCTGAGTTATGTTTATTCATAGAGAATAGTTACATAAGTGATGTCTCCTAGTTGTTGCATTTGTCTTTTGGGTTTTGTCTTTTAGTATGGTGGCTATTCGAACAATCACCAAACTGTCTATAATACGCAGTTCATGCATTCATTCATTAATTCATTTATTAGTCCATATTCAGAATTAAGTCAGACATTAGTGCATTACATTTCGGCATTAAGATAGTCTGTATTTAGAGTGTACACAACACAATTTTTGGTTCACTGGGCGAGTAGATTGGAGTGCTACTTCTACTAATGTGAAGTTCATTGTATTCTGGGAGGCAGACGCTTGATATTCCCTAAGCACCGTGTGTGGGGCAAAATTTGTCTTAAGAACGTAGTGTTAAACACTAGCCTTGATCTACTTTAAGTTCAATAACAGTTTATGTTCTACAACCGAGTTAGTATTTATATTGGTTTGACAAATAGTTATGTCAAACTGTTTCGTTAAGGCTACTGTAACTGTTTCGTTAATTCTTCTATAACTATTCCAATTTACTGTATAACTGTTTCGCACTTGATTGTTACTATTTTGTTATACATTACATATTTCAAATCAGAAATTTCAATAAGTTATTTTACTAACACTTTCAAGATGAAACTTTCTAGGAGGGAGTGGGTAACAAAAATAAGCTTGTTCGAATCAGGCACATTATTGATACGACATAAATAGCAGTGCATATCGGTTTTTGGTGCATAAATTTGATATTCCTGATATACTTATCAATACAATCATTGAGTTAAGAAATACATCATTCTTTGAAAATGTTTTTCCTAGTAAAAATGCGTGTGATGGGAGTTCTCTTAAAAGAACTCATGATACTACAAATAGTAATATAGACCATGAATCCATAAATAGAAAAGGTGAAGACGCACTGAAATGTAATAAGAGGGCAAGGACTACCAAGTCCTATGATATAGATTTTCTAACATATTTGTTAGAAAATGAGAATCAAAACTTTAATAAAGTGATGTCCACTCCTGAAGCACCTATGTGAAAAAAAAATTGTAAACAGTGAAATGGAATCCATCATGCAAAATCACACCTGAGAGTTAGTAAATTTTCCTCTAGAGAGTAAACCGTTGGGGTGTAAATGAATTTTTAAGAGGAAAATAAAAATTGATGGATCAATTGATAAGTACAAGGCTAAACTTATAGATAAATATTACAAACAAAAGAAAGGTCTTGATTACTTTGATACATATTCTCCTGTCACGGGAATAACATCTATTTGTATGCTCCTAGCTATTGTAGCATTGCATAATCTTGAGATACACCAAATGGAAGTGAAAATAACTTTCCTAAATGGTAACATAAATGAAGAAATTTATATGGACCAACCCGAAGGATTCGTTTCTCCAAGACAATAGAAGAAGGTGTGTAGACTTGTTAAATTACTTTATGGTTTAAAGCAAGCACCAAAACAATAGCATAAAAAATTTGACAAGGTAATAATATCAAATGGTTTCACAATTAATGAATATAATAAATGTGTCTAGGTCAAAGACACAAATAATAGATATTTCATTATTTGCCTATACGTGGATGATATGTTTATTTTAGGTAGTAATAATAATATTATTACAGCTACCAAGAAAATATTGTCCAATAAGTTTGACATAAAGGATTTAAGTGTTGCTGATGTTGTACTAGAAATTAAAATTTTTAGAACATCTGGTGGACTTATATTATCTCAATCACATTATATTGAAAAAATACTTGAGAAGCTCGACAAAAATGGAAGCACCATTTCTATAATGCCAGTTGATATAAATCTTCATTTGTCTAAAAATAATGGGCAAAGCATATCAAAATTGGAATACTCTCATATCATGGGCAGTCTAATATATGTTATGAATAGCACTAAACCAGATATAACATACTCAGTTAGTAAATAGAGTAGATATACGAGCATTATGGGAGTAGACCATTGAAAGACAATTATCAAGATTCTTAGATACTTAAGATATACATTGAATTTTGTATTGCTATACAAGATATACAGCTGTACTTGAAGGGTATAGTGATGCAAACTGGATATTTGATATGAAGGATACAAAATTCACAAGTGGTTATGTTTTTACACTTGGTGGTGTAGTTGTATCTTGAAAATCTTCTAAGCAAACGTGTATATTCAGATCCACAATAGAATTTGAATTTATTGCTTTAGATAAAGCAGGAGAGGAAGCTGAGTGGCTTCGCCAATTGCTATAAGATATTCTAACATGACCTAAACTTGTGTCAACAATTTGTATATATTGTGATAGCCAATTTGCAACTGGTAGGGCACAGAGTGACATGTATAATGATAAGTCTAGACATATACATCGTAGACATAATACCGTTAGGCAATTGCTCTCAAATGAGATTATTTCTATTATAAAATTAAAAGATAATATAGTGGATCCGCTTACTAAATATTTAACGAGAAAGCAAGTAAATTGCGCATAGAGGAAAATGGGGCTAAAGCCTATGAAACAAGAGTCACCTTAATGGCAACCCAACCTAGTTGACTAGAGATCTCAAGATCTAGGTTCAAAAGGACAACTGAATAATGCATGATTCAAAAAAAGCACTAAGGAGATAATCTCCCCNTAGTAAATAGAGTAGATATACGAGCATTATGGGAGTAGACCATTGAAAGACAATTATCAAGATTCTTAGATACTTAAGATATACATTGAATTTTGTATTGCTATACAAGATATCCAGCTGTACTTGAAGGGTATAGTGATGCAAACTGGATATTTGATATGAAGGATACAAAATTCACAAGTGGTTATGTTTTTACACTTGGTGGTGTAGTTGTATCTTGAAAATCTTCTAAGCAAACGTGTATTTTCAGATCCACAATAGAATTTGAATTTATTGCTTTAGATAAAGCAGGAGAGGAAGCTGAGTGGCTTCGCCAATTGCTATAAGATATTCTAACATGACCTAAACTTGTGTCAACAATTTGTATATATTGTGATAGCCAATTTGCAACTGGTAGGGCACAGAGTGACATGTATAATGATAAGTCTAGACATATACATCGTAGACATAATACCGTTAGGCAATTGCTCTCAAATGAGATTATTTCTATTATAAAATTAAAAGATAATATAGTGGATCCGCTTACTAAATATTTAACGAGAAAGCAAGTAAATTGCGCATAGAGGAAAATGGGGCTAAAGCCTATGAAACAAGAGTCACCTTAATGGCAACCCAACCTAGTTGACTAGAGATCTCAAGATCTAGGTTCAAAAGGACAACTGAATAATGCATGATTCAAAAAAAGCACTAAGGAGATAATCTCCCTTACCTATTCCTATAATAAACTAGTATTGCCTGCAAAGTTTATTAGGATAAGTTATGCTTGTAATGACTCTTATACCTTGGGAAATTCGAGTGGAATATTGTAGGATATTTCTAATAGGCGTCACCTAAATGGGTGTAAAGGGGCCGCTTCTGTGAGAATTTATAAAAACTGAATTCTCTAAAGCACTCATGAAAACCAAGAGTTATTCAGGGCCAAAATGAACACAATAATGAGAACCAATTGTGCTAGGAAAGAGACTATGTGAAATCTATTCGATCTGATTTATCAAACAGCTAAATAGTTCAAGACATCACATTCAGTATTTAGCTGGTAAGTCCGATGGGCTTTCACCAGGGGAAGGTTCAAGACCAAAAGCTACCTATCTCGATGCACAATCTTTTCAAATATGTACTCTCTATAGTGTGTCAGCATTATTATTTTCATACTAACAGTCAAATTTTGATTCATGTGGGGAATTGTTGGACCAAAATAGTGTTTTAAGTGAAAAAATTGATTTTTTTGTCGACTTTGAGCCTAAATTAAAATGGGACTCATTCGTTGTTTCAAGTAAAATTTCGTGAGTTCATATTTTACTCTATGAGGAAAATAATATAGTATATTTATTTGCTCAAATCAAGTAATAAATGAATGAAAAAATAGGCTCCAAAGTGATCTTTTTGAAATGTGAAAATAGTGGTTGTGCAATGTGGAATTTGACACTAATCTCACATTAGTTGAGGAAGAAATTCTGCACAAGTATATATAGGCCAAGTTTGCTCAAAGGGATTGGGCTCCAAGGGGTACTACAATTTTATGAGCGGAGCGAGCGCCTACATGTGTTTAGTTTAACCACGCACTCGTGCTTGCCGCAAGCCTGCCTTCTCACCACGCCACAACCCGGTCGGACTCAAGCACGAGCATGGGTACGGGTGTGATTTAGATCAAGCCCTATTTTTTTGAAGAAAATTAGTTTAATTAATTGGGCGTGAATTTCTTAACCCAAAATTTAATTTTTAAAATCCATTAGATTGCACTGATTCAGATTTTTTACTTCTCTCCAATCTGGAATATGAGTTGTGTCTATTCATAGAGAACAGTTACATAAGTGATATCTCTCGAATCTGAATTTATTGCTTTAGATAAAGCAGAAGAGGAAGTTGAGTGGCTTCGCCAATTTCTAGAGGATATTTCAATATAACCTAAACCTGTGTCAGCAATTTGTATACATTGTGATAGTCAATCTGCAATTGGTATCACACAGAATGTCATGTATAATGGTAAGTCTAGACATATACGTTATAGACATAATATCGTTAGGAAATTGCAATCAAATTTGATTATTTCTATTGATTATATAAAATTAAAGGTTAATTTAGTGGATTTGCTTACTAAAGGTTTGACAAAAGAGCAAGTAAATTGCACATCGAGGAAAATGGGGCTAAAGCCTATGAAACAAAAGTCACCTTCATGCAACCCAACCTAGTTGATTGGAAATCCCAAGATCTAGGTTCAATGGGACAACCGAATTATGCGTGATTCAAAAGAAACACTAAGGATATAATCTATCCTACCTATTCCTATGATAAAACTAATATTGCTTGCAGAGTTTATTAGGGTAAGCTATGCTTTTAATGACTCTTATACCTTGAAAAATTCGAGTGGGATATTGTAGGATATTTCTAATAGAAGTCACCTAAATGGGTGTGCAGGGGCCGCTTCTGTGAGAATTTATAAAAGCTAAATTCTCTAAAGTACTCATGAAAACTAGGAGTTGTTCAGGACCAAAATGAACATAATCATGAGAACCAATTGTATTAGGAAAGAGACAGTGTGAAGTCTCTTCGATCTGATTTATCAAACAGCTGAATAGTTCAAGACATTATGTTCAGTATTTAGTTGGTAATTCCAATGGGCTTTCACCAGAGAAGATTCAAGACCAAAAGCTACATTTCTTGATGCACGATCTTTCCAAAGATGTAACCTCTATCATTTGTATACTAACAGCCAATTTTCCATTCATGTGGGGGATGGTTGGACCAAAACAGTATTTTAAGTTGAAAACTAAATTTTTGATTGACTTTAAGCTTAAATTAAAGTGGGACCCATTCGTTGTTGAGTAAATTTTTGTGGGTTAATATTCTACTCCGTGAGGAGAATAATTTAGTATATTTATTTGCTCAAATCAAGTAAGAAATGAATGAGAAAAGAGAGTCCAAAGTGACCCTCTTAAAATGTGAAAATAGTGGTTATGCAATGTGAGATTTGACACAAATTTTACATTGGTTGAGAAAGAAATTCTACATGAGTATATATAGGTCAAGTTTGCTCTAAGGGATTGGGCTCTAAGGGATACGACAATTTTATGAGCTGAGTGAGCGCCTACATGCCTTCAGTTCAACCACACACGCACGCGCGCGTGCCGCCCACCCGTCTTTCCTCGCCATGCCACGACCCAGCCAGGCTCGAGCATGGGCATAGGTATGGGTGTAGGTGTAGGTGTGGTTTAGATCAAGCCCTATCTTTTTGGAGAAAATTCGTTTAATTATTTGGGCGTGAATTTTTGAACCTGAAATTTAATTTCTGAAATCTATTGGATCGTACTGGTTCGGATTTTTTGCTACCCTTCAGTCAAAAGTCTAAGTTGTGTCTTTTCATAGAGAACAGTTACATAAGTGGCGTCTTCTGGCTGTTGCATTTGTCTTTTGGGTTATGTATTTTAGTATGGTGGTTGTCCGAACAATCACCAGACTGTCTATATACACCCAGTTCATGTATTCATGCATTAATTCATTTATCAGTCCATATCCAAAGTTAATTCAGACATTAGTGTATTGCATTTTGGCATTAAGGCAGTCTCTATTTGGAGTGTACATAACACAATTTCTAGTTCGCTGAACGAGTAGATTGAAGTGTTACTTCTACTCGTGCGAAGATCACAATTTCTTAACCCAAAATTTAATTTTTGGAATCCATTGGATTGCACTAGTTCGTATTTTTTACTTCTCTCTAGTCCGAAATCTGAGTTGTATCTGTTCATAGATAACAATTACATAAGTGGTGTCTCCTAGCTATTGTATTTGTCTTTTGGGTTGTGTCTTTTAGTATGGTGGTTGTTCTAACAGCCACCAGACTGTCTATAAATACTAGTTCATTCATTCATACATTAATTCATTCATCAATTCATATTCAAAGTTAAATCAGGCATTAGTGCATTGCATTTTGGCATTAAAGCAGTCTACATTTAGAGTGTACATAACACAATTTCTATTTCGCTGGACGAGTAGATTGAAGTGTTACTTCTACTCATGTGAAGATCATTGTATCCTAGGACATAGACGCTTAATATTCCCTAAGAACTGTGTGTGGGCTAAAATCTGTTTTAAGGATATAGTGTTAAACACTAGCATTGATCTACTTTAAGTTCAATAACAATTCCTGTTCTATAACAGGGTTAATATTTATATTATTTTGACAAAAAGTTACGTGTAACTGTTTCGTTAAAACTATTGTAACTTTTTTGTTAATTCTTCTATAATTGTTTCAATTTACTATGTAACTGTTTTGTACTAGATTGTAACTATTTTTCTATAAATTACATGTTTCAAATCAGAAATTTTAATAAGTGATTTTACTATATCTAGAATACCACAAACAACACTTTCCAGATGAGACTTTCAGGAGGGAGAGGGTATCAAAAATAAGCTTGTTCTAATGGGGCACATTATTGATACGTCAAAAAAAGTAGTGAATATCAATTTTCTGGTGCATAAATCTGATATTCCTGATATACATGTCAATACAATCAATGAGTCAAGAAATGCATCATTCTTTAAAAATATTGTTCCTAGTTAAAAAGCATGTGATGGGAGTTCTCTTAAAAGAACTCATGATACTGCGACTAGTAATATAGACCATGACTCTATAGATGGAAAAAGTGAAGAGGCACTCAAATGCAGTAAGAAGGCAAGGACTCCCAAGTCCTGTGGTCTAGATTTTCCAACATATTTGTTAGAAAATGAGCCTTAAAGCTTCAATGAAGCGATGTCCACTCCTGAAGCACCTATGTGGAAAGAAGCTATAAACAGTAAAATTAAATTCATCATACAAAATCACACCTGGGAGTTGGTAGATTTTCTTCCAAGGAGTAAACCGTTGGGGTCTAAATGGATTTTCAAGAGGAAAATGAAAAATGATGGATCAATTGATAAGTACAAGGTTAGACTTGTAGCTAAAGGTTATAAACAAAAGGAAGGTGTTGATTACTTTGATACATATTCTCCTGTTATGAGAATAATATTTATTCGTATGCTCATAGTTATTGCAGCGTTGCATAATATTCAAATACACCAAATAGATGTGAAAATAATTTTCCTAAATGGTGACTTAAATGAGAAAATTTATATGGATCAAACCAAAGGGTTCGTTCTCTAGGACAAGAGAAGAAGGTGTGTAGACTTGTTAAATCATTTAATGGTTTAAAACAAGCACCAAAACAATAGCATAAAAAATTTGTCAAGGTAATGATGTCAAATAATTTCACAATGAATGAATGTGATAAATGTGTCTATGTCAAAGACACAAATAATATATATGTTATTATTTACCTATATGTGAATGATATGCTTATTTTAGGTCGTAATAATAGTATTATTACAGCTACTAAGAAAAATGTTGTCTAGTAAGTTTGAGATGAAGGATTTGGATATTGTAAATGTTATACTAGCAATTAAAATTTTTAAAACATCTTGTGGATTTATATTATCTCAATTACATTATATTGAGAAAATACTTGAGAAGTTCGATAAAGATGAAAGCTGCATTGCTAGAACAATAGTTGATATAAATTTTTATTTGTCTAAAAATACTGGGCAAAACATATCACAATTGGAATATTCTTGTATCATTGACAGTCTAATGTATATTATGAACTGCACTAGATTGGATATAACATACTCAGTTAGTAAATTTAGTAGATATACAAATAATTCGGGAGTACACCATTGGAAGGCAATTATCAGGGTTCTTAGATAATTAAGATATACCCTGAATTTTGAATTGCACTATACAAGATATACAACTGTATTTGAAGTTATAGTGGTGCAAACTGGATATCTAATATGAAGGATGCAAAATTCACAAGTGGTTCTATTTTTACACTTGGTGGTGCAACTGTATCTTGAAAATCCTCTACACAAACATGTATTGTCAAATCTATAATAGAATCTGAATTTATTGTTTTAGATAAAGCAGGACACGAAGCTGAGTGGCTTTGTCAATTTCTAAAAGATATTCCAATATGGCCTAAACCTGTTCCAGCAATTTGTATACATTGTGATAGTCAATCTGCAATTGGTAGGGCACAAAGTGGCATGTATAATGGTAAGTCAAGATATATACGTTGTAGATATAATACTATTAGGCAATTGCTCTCAAATAGGATTATTTCTATTGATTATATAAAATCAAAAGATAATCTAGCGGATCCGCTTACTAAAGGTTTGGCAAGAGAGTAAGTAAATTGCACATCGAGGAAAATGAGGCTAAAGCTTATGAAACAAAAGTCACCTTAATGGCAACCTTACCTAGTTAACTAGAGATTCCAAAATCTAGGTTTAAAGGAATAACCGAATTATGCGTGATTCAAAAGAAGCACTAAGAAGATAATATCTCCTACTAATTCATATGATAAACTAGTATTGCATTTAGAGTTTATTAGGGTAAGTTATGATTTTAATGAATCTTATACCTTGAAAAATCAGAGTGGGATATAGTAGGATATTTCTAATAGTAGTCACCTAAATGTGTGTGAATGGGCCACTCCTATGAGAATTTAGGAGTATAACTCGGGCGGGTTGGACAGTCAATCCTAGCCCAACTCTAGGTATATAATCTTCAACTCTAACCCTAATGTTACCTCGGGTTAAGAAACTCAACCCATATACTACCCGAGTTTAATTCTGGTGGACTCGGGTTGAATTCGGATTAATAATTTCGGGTTACTTTACGGGTTCAATTCGGGTTGAGTTCAGGTAGAGTCCAAAATAGGTTTGTTGTTTCAAACCTAATACATATATTATATAATATTCACCTAAATTAACAACTAATAACTTCAACCAAATTTTTAACAGTGCTAATGTTATAACAAAAATGAAAATGAACAAGAGAAATAGAGAACGATATAACAAAAATAAAAAATCAATTTGTACGATATATATATATAATTTTTTTTTATTTTGTCGGGTTCGGGTTGAACCCATGAACTCGAGGCTTTAACTTGAGCCCAACCTAAATTGAATTCGGGTTGAAATTTTTTGATCTAAGCCCAACCCAAGTATTACAAACCCTTGGCCAACCCCTAATTTTTTCGGGTTAAAATTGAGTTGTCCAACCCAAGTTGCACCCCTTGTGAAAATTTATAAAAACTGAATTCTATAAAGCACTCATAAAAATCAAGAGTTGTTCAGAGCCGAAATAAACACAATCATGAGAACCAATTGTGTTAGGGAAGAGGCTACGTGAAGTCTATTCAATCATGTTCACTATTTAGCCAGTAAGTCCGATGGGCTTTTACCAAGGAAAGTTCAAGGCCAAAAGTTACCTATTTCGATGCACGATCTTTTCAAAGATATACTCTCTATAGTGTGTTAGCATTATCATTTGCATATTAACAGCAAATTTTTCATTTATGTGGGGGATTGTTGGACCAAAACAGTGTTTTAAGTAAAAAAATTGAATTTTTGGTCGATTTTGAGCCTAAATTAAAGTGGAACTCATTCGTTGTTTCGAGTACACTTTTGTGGGTTCGTATTCTACTCCGTGAGGAGAATAATGTAGTATATTTATTTGCTCAAATCGAGTAAGAAATTAATGAGAAAATAGACTCCAAATTGACCATCTTGAAACATGAAAATAATGGTTGTGCAATATGGAATTTTATACTAATCACACATTGGTTGACAAAGAAATTCTACATGGGTATATATATGTCAAGTTTGTTCTAAGAAATTGGGCCCGAAAGGGTACCACAATTTTATGAGCGGAGCGAGTGCCTATATGGCTTCAGTTCAACCACACACGCGCGCGCGTCGCTTGCCTGACTTGCCTTGCCTTGCCTAACCACGATCCAGCCGGGCCCGAGCACGAGCACGGGCATGAATACGGATGTGGTTTAGACTAAATCCTATTTTTTTTAAAAAAAATTGGTTTAATTAAGTGGGCGTGAATTTCTTAACTCAAAATTTAATTTTCGGAATCCATTGGATCGTACTAGTTCGGATTTTTTTACTGTGTAACTGTTTCGCACTTGATTGTTACCGTTTTGTTATACATTATATGTTTCAAATCAGAAATTTTAATAAGTGGTTTTATTATATTTGAAATATCACAAACAACACATTTCAGATGAGACTTTTCAAGAGAGAGAGGATAACAAAAATAAGCTTGTTCGAATCGGGCACATTATTGAAACGACATTATTGTTAAATTTGCAAGATACCCAATGCAAACCCTAAAAACCTGTACCTGTACATGTACCTGTACGAACCTTAAAGACTGAATATTGAGAAAATCAGTGTGTTGAAGGAAAATATCACACCGTTGAACTTTATGTGAAACCTATTGTCCTTATATAGACCAACTTTTGTGATAAGTTTATAAATCCTAAAGGGTTTTGGAAACGTAAGATTGTTTAGGAAACGAATGGACTAGGCGGGCCAATGGGCTTGGCATTGCATTGGGCTGTCACCTAACAATGAAAATTAAGGGTGTCAAAATGTGTCATGTCAGTTAATCGTGTTAGGTCGGATTTGAGTTCATGTCAAAAAATTCTAAACTCAAATTTGACACATTTAATTAATCGTGTCAAGTTGTTTAAATTCTAATCTGACACTGACAATTTAACGAGTTATCTAAATCCAACTTATTTAACCTATTTAATTTATGGATCGGATTTGAATTAACACATAATACAACCTGTTTAGCCTATTTAACACTTATAGGGACCTGTTTAACCAGTTTCACAAATCACCTGTATATCTTCTTAGATTTGAAATATTCGACAGACAAATATAAGATTTAAGTCTTGAGAAGGGACGATTGGCGACGATCTGAGATATTCGATAGCCCTGAGGAAGGACGACGCCGGAGTGAAGCCCTTTGTGCACAGCTTGTGCTTGCAACTTTCAGCTTCAGCCTTTGTGAGAGTGACTCGTGACGAACAGGCAATAGAGGCAGCGGCTCTGGTAGGTGGATAGGAAATGAAATGGTTTTAGGGTTAAGGTTTTTTTTGCTTGTATATACTTTGATAAGCGATTAAATGAGTATACAACGGATTAGGTCGGGTTCAAGTTCATCTCAGGTCAACCCATTTAAAATATATGGATTAATTNCTTTGATAAGCGATTAAATGAGTATACAACGGATTAGGTCGGGTTCAAGTTCATCTCAGGTCAACCCATTTAAAATATATGGATTAATTATGTTAAAATTGGGTCAACCCAAGTTTAACTTGAAACCAACACATTTTTTTGGGTTTAAATGTGTTGACCCATTTTTTTACCTACCCATTTAATTTTGTGTTTGATCCATTTATTTCGTATTCAATTCATATCATATTTTGAAAATGAAAACCAACAGTAATTGGGATTGAAAGGTAGCTTTCCTTATTGAACAAGAAGTATACTTCTTATGCATTGAAATTTGAACTTACTCCATTGGTCTAAATTATTGACGTCATAAATTATNTTAAAACCCCTAATGAAAACCAACAGTAATTGGGATTGAAAGGTAGCTTTCCTTATTGAACAAGAAGTATACTTCTTATGCATTGAAATTTGAACTTACTCCATTGGTCTAAATTATTGACGTCATAAATTATTACTATTGAAATAATAGTGTAACCAAATGTTAATTGGAATCTGCTATCATTTAAAATGTAATAATAGATTACTTTTTTTTTTGAAAGTAATAATAGATTAATTGACTTATTCTATCAAAAAAATAAATTTAAATAATATTGGTGATAAATTTTTAGTACGAAGAACAATAGCCGTCTATACTTGGATTTCCATCTTCCAAAATTCTGTTTTCTAATATTTTTTGAAGACTGTTTCTAAGAAAAAAATAATTTTATCATAGCAAAAAGCATTTTAGTCACTATATGATAAAAGCAATTCATATGAATTTTTGTATGTAAATAATAGGATGATATATGTTCATATTTATATTACTACACATGCTATTAAACTTGAACGATGAAAATAGATCCAAATAAACAGGGCCGGCCCAAAAATATTTAAGGTCATGGACAAAATTTTTAGATGAGGCCCTAAATTATGTATAATTGAATAATTAGATTATTTTAAAATTTTAAAATATTATATTCATATCTTTTAGTAGATATATTCAAGGTCAAAAATAACTTGCAAAATAAACACATTATGCGAATGATTATTTTAAGATCAAACTATCTTAAAAAATTATAATTCAAGAAAATTAAACTNTTTATAATTGAATAATTAGATTATTTTAAAATTTTAAAATATTAAATTCATATCTTTTAGTAGATATATTCAAGGTCAAAAATAACTTGCAAAATAAACACATTATGTGAATGATTATTTTAAGATCAAACTATCTTAAAAAATTATAATTCAAGAAAATTAAACTAAATGAATATGTCAGAATTATTGAGAATTTAAATAAATGATAGAGTAGAGTTTTGTAATTTTTTGTACAATAATATCGTGCAATCTTTTTTTTTTTACTTTTTTTAATGTACATATATTTATAATTTTAAAAAAAATATTCTTAAAATTTTTAATCACTTGACATAAAATTCTAAAATATTTATANCGATCTTTTTTTTTTTACTTTTTTTAATGTACATATATTTATAATTTTAAAAAAATATTCTTAAAATTTTTAATCACTTGACATAAAATTCTAAAATATTTATATTTTTTTAAATTTAATTATATCATTTTAAGAGACATACACGAATTGAGCCCTTGGCGGCAACCTCACTTGCCTAGAATGGCGCTGCATGCAAATAAAACAAAAATATAAGTAAACAAGCACTATTTAAAAATATTTTTTAATAAAAATGAGAGAATAATGTCCAAAACAGGCTACGAAGGCCGAAAATTATCCCAGGCTAAAACCCAACCAACCACTCCCAAGTCCAGACCCGCACAGGCGGAAGGGTGCGNTGCCTAGAATGGCGCTGCATGCAAATAAAACAAAAATATAAGTAAACAAGCACTATTTAAAAATATTTTTAATAAAAATGAGAGAATAATGTCCAAAAAAGGCTACGAAGGCCGAAAATTATCCCTGGCTAAAACCCAACCAACCACTCCCAAGTCCAGACCCGCACAGGCGGAAGGGTGCGTCGGTATGTCCTCGTTTTACATATATGGGGCGTTTTGTTTGGTATGTTAAAAGATGTTATTTGACTAAATTAATCCAATAATCACTTAATACTAAGTTTATATCATGTTATAAGTGTTGATATTAAAGATATTTTAGTACTAGTCGAAAAATAAATTGTCATTTAACGCTTCATATTTAGTATAAACAAATGTCCTAGGTGGTATTTTACTTGACATGATTGGTAGTACCATACAAAATGAGAAGACTATACCTATAGGTTAAACAATTATGTATTGATGTAGGGTTTTTTTTTTTGNTGGTCGAAAAATAAATTGTCATTTAACGCTTCATATTTAGTATAAACAAATGTCCTGTAATAGGTGGTATTTTACTTGACATGATTGGTAGTACCATACAAAATGAGAAGACTATACCTATAGGTTAAACAATTATGTATTGATGTAGGGTTTTTTTTTTTGAACTCAATACGACTCACTAAATACTTTATCCAAATATGATATTGGTATTAGAATAATGGACTCATATCTTATATTAACATGGATTCAAACATGATGATAAGATAAAATGGTGGATATTATCACTACTGTGAATTGAAATGAAATTAATTGTTCAATCATATCCTATACTAATACCCAAACCAAACATGCTTCTAATAATACTATACAAACGCATTCTNGTAATAAAGATAAGATAAAATGGTGGATATTATCACTACTGTGAATTGAAATGAAATTAATTGTTCAATCATATCCTATACTAATACCCAAACCAAACATGCTTCTAATAATACTATACAAACGCATTCTTCTATTTATTTTTTTCCCTCACCGATGCAGTTGGTTTGAAGGAATTTAACAGGTGTTTACCGCTTTACATATAGTACGGTTTTATTAATTTACCATTGAATAATTTAGTACTTCCTATCTAGATAAGGTAATTATGAGAAATATTATTTGAATCTAAAAATTTGACTTAATTTGTTGATATAGTGATGCGACTTCATACAGCGAATACTTATTTTATTGTGGGCAAGACAATAGTTTTAAGTACTCACATATGGTGTCAGTATATTGTAATGATTAAATTTTTAATTAATTTTTTTATTGAGAATGTTATTGTTTAATATTATTATTTTTTTGTTGAACATGTTGTTATATATATATAAACACTGAAACTAATATTAATAGGCAATATTTATGGTAGAAGTAATTAGGTAATACAAAAAAAAAAAAAAATTTGAAATGTGTACTTAATGACTATCATTTGATGATCATGATGACTTAATAGATAATAAGTTTTGTTGTGGTACTTAAAACAAAATAAGTTCTAAAAAAAATACTCACGGTCAAATACCCGTTATTTTTAATACTGTTGAGTTGACCCTTCACGTCAACTCTAATTAGTTATCTGTTGGTGTGTTTACTTAGGTATTAGGAAAAAGAGATTGAAAAAGATAATGTTGGCCCCACCTTATCCCTCTTATATTGATTCGGTATTATCATCTAAAAATAATACGGCCTCTTAAATAAATACACTTTTTTTGTAGGTTTAAATAATCTGGTTGGGATGTATTTGAATAAAAGACATTTTTACCCTAAAAAATTTCTAAGATATAAATATCAATCTTTAATTTGAGGGTTCTTTAGAAATTTAATGTGTTTACCATCGTTTAATACTTCTCCAAATAAAGTATTGATGGGATAAACATGGGGTTCACTATTTCTTAATATTTGATTTAAACATGGAATAAAGAAGTATTATCACTATAATTAATTCAAGGGTTAGACGGATAGGTATAGAATGGACGGATTTGTCCAATTCAATCTTTTCTAATGCTTAAACCAAACACACCCCGAAGGGTTATTTAGCGATTAGTGAATATCCACCGCATCACTCTTCAATCCGCTATGGTTGAGAAATTTTTGAATATGTTTTAGCAAGATTCCATAAGAGGGAATCTTGACCGATCCATAAGGTTGCTATATCACTATGTCGAGTGATAAAACCAGTCTCACCGCGTAAGATTGTATACATTTGAACTTTCCAAAACCGTAGTGAATGGAGCCTCATGCCCTGAGTTTTTTTTTTCCACAAGAAAGCCTGCTCATTAGAGAAGACAAGAAAACCTCTAATTGGTAAGAGGCAAGAAAACCCGGCTGGTCCAATAAAATTAACAAAAACTTCGTACATTCATTGGTAAAACGTCAAAAAACATTGTAATGAGAGAACAGGATTCAAAGAATGAAAGAATGTCTCAGCCTCTTTACATATAGCCATTTTGTTGAAATCAATACTTGTGAGAAAAATACCACATATAATAATCAACACTCTGTTCTTCATGTATATGAAAAGGAAACTAGGTGAAATGCTCAGTTGGTGTTGGTGTCTATACACTTCAAAACTCTGTACATCACACCCAGCAATAAACAGGCCAAGCACATTACATGGACAGACCTCTAGAACCTGGAATATCAATCCACTGCAGCTGGAGTTCTACTTCACCTCGCTCGACATTTCGCAGTTTCAGAACCAAATTTTGGACAACTTTGCCGTTTGTCCAGATAATACAGCTTTCTTCAGCAAGGCAGTTTTCCCGGCTTGGTTTAATTTTTGTGATTATGGTTTCATTAGGGAGGTCTTGCAAGTGCATCTTCACAGCTTCTACGAATGGTTTAATGTCAAACTCTGCATCTCCCATTTTGTCATCGGGCGTGAATGTATCCTTGTCGTACACCATCTGCAAGTAGGAAGAATAAAATGGTAAATGAATCATTTATGTCACTCAAGGATTGTCAAATGTTTAATACAGATTGCTATTATTCTTTTAATCCCTTCATTGTAGATGCTATATGAGGCTGATTAATTATGGGCACTATTCATGTGTAGTAGTTGTTTTTAGTGGTCTATAACTCCATACATTTGGGAAGATTTCCACAAGCGCTATGAAGCAAATGAACATATAGCATTTGCTAAACATGGAGTTATCTCAAGAACTTCAATGCCTTTTATTCCATTTCCTTTATTGATTTAGTTTATAGGACTTCCTAAGAGGAAAAGTCCGAGATGTAGAGGATCTCATTAGTTTTCAAATCATCTTTAATGCTGAATACCGGAAAGGGATTAATCGATCATTTCCCTTCTCACCCTAGCTACTGAGGTACTCATTAACTGAATCAAGCAACTCCATATCTTTCCCCTAATCTTTCTATACTATGAGACACTATGTATAGGCTACACACTATTCTCGTATAATTCAATTGAACCAGAACCAGTTACAAAATACTTACTAGCTTGATTGGAGTATTTGGGTCTGAGACAGAGAGTGTCAGATCTTCATTCCACTCGGGATTGAGATTCCTCTTTATCACACGAGTCTTTAATTTCTGTTCCAGTATCACATTGATTAACATTAGCAAAAAATAAACAAATGGAAGCTTCAAATGTTGAATGCAAGCATTTCACCGAAGGTGAATTGAGATACCTAATACGATTAATGCTAGTTTACTTAATTTAAAGACATAATTTAGAAATCTAAGTGCTTATAGAAATTGATACTCGACTTCATTCAAAGTTAAGACCCACTGCTAATCTAATTACCACAATATCTTACCATCGTAGATTAGGTCTCAGCAGCACTGTTGATACATAAATTCCTTTCAAATTCAACTCTCTTTGGCATTTCGTGAGAAAAAAGTAATAACTTGAAAAGTCAATGGAAGAAAATATAGGGATATATTTATTATCCCTGCAAACAGAGTACAGATCCTTAGAAGTCTATCAGAGTCTGTTTGAGAGAGAGAGAGGTCCAACAAAGAAATAGGCTAATATTTTCCGAGAGGAAAGGAGGGGAAGAAGAAGAAAAGGGAAGAGTAAATTTTGGGTGAAAATAAATCAGGTAATAGTTTTCCCCAAACCAAAAGAAAACAACATGACTTAACACAAGCGGAAAGTCAGACATGCATATATACATCTGCTGAAGTAATGTTCAGCCAGAAAAGCAAGAAAGAAAAAACTGATCAAGAAGAAGAATTGGATGGTTTAATTTTCTTGGTTTGATCTACCTTTTATGTCAGAGAAGATTGAAGTTTTTTAACAGTCAAATCACAAACTATTCAAAGAAAAAAGTCCCAGTCAGATTACATCAAATTTTCTCTAGCCAAGCTCAGAACTATCGAATCAATCCAAGAATTCAATAAAGAAATGAACCCAAGAGCTGAAATTATGTAGAAGGGCAAGACATTACCTGTTTGCCAAATCTAACAATAACGTAAGGGTCGCTGCTCTTGAGATCTCTGACAGCAAGGTTTACACCTCTGTGGACATGAATTCTGAGAAGACCCAACAAGTGTTCCATCGGAGATTTTAAAGTATCAGACAGACTAAAAGAATGAATCAATGAATGAAGTGAATTGAGAAGATCAATTATGGAGAGAAGAAGGGTCTTTGAGGAGGGAGAGAGAGAGAGAGTTGGTTGATGCCAAGGTCTAACGTCTAATGGTGCTTTTATATACCATAACTGTCTCAAAGTCACAAGGAAACTGCAAAAATTAATTGAAAAAAGGTCTCAAGTTGTATTTAAATTGATACGAATAACGCGCTGCTTCGGACTCTTTCCCACCATCTCCGAGCTTTCGAGAAAGAGAGAGATTTCTAGAAAGTCAGACGTTAAATTTGACTCTAGCGGACTGCGTATTCATAAGTTAGGGCTGCTAATCACGCCTGCTCATATGATTTCGTATCGAATTTTAAGAGCTTTATGTTAATAAAATATTTTATCCATATTTTATTTTTTTATTAATTTATGTCTAATAAATTATATTATATTGGGTATATATTGTACATGAATCATGTATGACTAATATATAATATATAAATAAATCGTGTTAGATATTTATTTTAATTAACTTCACTCGTATTTAATTTATTTATTAATCGTACCATGTCAGATTCACTCGTTTATGAAATAAATAGACTTAAAAAAAATCTAAATCCTCTAATTTTCTTGTCATGTTTGTATCATTATATATTTTAACACCCCTAACTCGATCATTCAATTTGATTATTAGATAAACAATGCTTTATAACTCATAGAGAACCTAAAAAATTATAACTTAAATACATATAATTCCTTATATTAATAGGTTTCATCAATTTTGTTAGTGGAATCCACTCATCTAGCATCCATTTGAGAGATGATATTCATTTGAATTTTAGTTTTTTAGTTTCATTGAATTATATAGCATTTTTCTTGTTTAAATTTAGTTCATATTAAATGATAGGTGTTTTAGATTATTTAAAATTGAATCCTATTCGATTTTGGGACTTATTGGATAACACTAGTTAGTTAACTTTATAATTAAATTTGAATTTCAAATTTGGCTCAAATAACCTAACTCTATTGAGTAATGCTACATTGACTTAAAAATTAAACTTAATAATCTCAACAATTGATTTCACTGTGGGTCTTAGTATTTATTGGGACTCACTACCTATTTAACAATTGAGATTATCAAATCTAATTTTTAAGTATATTTTTTTTATGTCCATGTAGCATTACTCAACTCGATATTAATTAGATTAAATAGATATTAATGGTTGAAACTTATAAAACAAATGAATGGCCCATCACATAATCTGATTAAAAAAACCAAAAAGGGATTGGCCTCCACTTAGCATTCAACGATTATTGATTAGGGTTCATCTCCTTCCAATTTTCATACAATTAGGTCATCTTGTAATTGCTTTGGAATAGAGAGGAATTTTTCACTCAACTAATATTATCTTATCAAGAAGCAACTTGAATTTTAAAATTTTAAAATAATTTGAAGTTGGTGAGGTGGATTAGTCTTCTCCAATAGTCAAATTAATGAAAAATTCTCCAATTATTTTAGTAATTTGAGAGGTGCCTGCCTACCTTTGACGATTATTGACAAGTGAAAGAGATCATAACCTTCAATTGGCTTCAGCTGTCATTTTGTTTATAATTTTTCATTTTGGGAAATTCCATGAAGTATTTAATCAACTCAGGCCGGCTCAACAATATAACAAAAATAGTTAAAGTTGATGGGTTAAGCCCAAATAGTCCAATTTATGTGTTAAAGTCCAACTCCAGTTGAGGAGCCCAACCTCATTTTGAATCTACCAAACTCAAGACAATCCAAGACCGGTTAGACTTTTTGCTTAGCACGTCATCAAGAGGAGAGCATGAGAAGCTTATCTGCACCACCGAAGGAAACGGTCCAAGCTTTGACCACGTTTCATGAAGAGCTCCCCAACCTCCTCCTTCCCTTGAGGATAAGTCATGATCTCCACCAGAATGATCTCTTAGCTGCGATAAAGTAGCCTTGAGGATAAGTCATGATCTCCACCAGAATGATCTCTTAGCTGCGATAAAGTAGCCTTGAGGATAAGTCATGATCTCCAC
>CAUOFW020004614.1:95514-357495 GCA_963454935.2 Ilex paraguariensis | reverse complement strand
AATTTTTTTAGGAAAAAAAAAAAGGCAAAGGCTAAGGGCAGAAAAAAAAAAATTCAATTGGTCAACCAAAGCACGCCACTCATATTTAAGCATTAATTCTCTCTCTTTCTCTCTCTAAAATCCAAAATTTAAAAATCTCAAACATTTAAAATTAGAAGAAGTTTTCAAAGTTAAAATTGATAAAATCTTCCTAAAATCGGTTATCACAAGAAATATTAGGTGGATTAGTGATACTTCCTCCGTTTCTAATTACCTGTCGTTTAAGATTTACACAGGAATTAAGGAAGCTATTAAATAGTTATAATATGAGTAAAAAATAATTATACAAGAATAAAATATTCTTATTCAATACGTATTGGGAAGGAAAAAAATATAAAAAATACTTAGTCTCCACTTAATCTAATACATTGAAAAGTTAAAGATAAATTTGGGAGAGAAAATATTAATTATGTTTTGGTTTCATTAAACGACAAATATTATAAAACAAAAAAATTTGTATAAAACGACAGATATTTAGGAACGGAAGGAGTACTATCAATGTAAAATATTATGGTAACAGAATTTAACTATAAAATTTAATAGTACTTTTAATCTCAAAAAACATGAAGAATATATTTTAAATAAAAATTATTAATATTAAAAATAAAAATTTTTATTTTTAATTATCATTTTAAGTCTCAAATAATCTCGAGCCGCCGTTGATACTTATTCAGACAATGACTTTCGTTTTCTCAATCTTTAGTAATAATAAAAAGAGAATTTGGCAAGAGTGGACTTAGACTGGTATTCAAGTTTTGGATTGTTTCGTCCGGTATATATAGTTTTTGGCTTCATTATCGGCCAAATTTAGTAGTGAACAGTTGGAATATTCCTAACTACCCAGGAGCAAATCTGTCAGCAACGGAGGCGCCTCCTTCATTTGACTAAGCTGTGGAAGTTGGATTGTAGAGGCAATCCAACGTCACAAACACGTACATCTCTACAAATACCACAAGCATAAGTGACAAAGTCCGGCCAGCCCATCGGACTTGTAGTGTGTAATCTACCACATACCAGCCTGCGCTCTATGCGCTCTATGTAATTTATTTTTCCTGTTATCATCTTGTTTTACTATTATAGAAAAATTATGTATTAATAAATTTATAAATTATTTATTATTCTTTCTGTTTCTAAATATCTGTCATATAAGATTTTTGCACATAAATTAAAGAAATTATTAAATAGCTCTAATATGAGTAAAAAATAATTGTAAAAGACTAAAAAACTCTTATTCAATACGTATTGGGAAGGAAAAGAATATGAAAGACACTTAAACTCCACCTAATCTAATGCATTGAAAAATTAAGGGTAAATTTGGAAGAAAAAATATTAATTATGTTTTGGTTTCATTAAACAACAAATATTATGGAACAAAAAAATTGTGTAAAACGACATATATTTAAGAACGAAGGGAGTAAATGTGAAAAAGTGAAATAAATGAGTGCAAATTTAAATTTGAAATAGTTTAAAAAAATAGTCGGAGTAGTTATAAAATATGGAGGAAGTAGTACATAAGTCAAATGAAATAATTTTATTAGAAGTGGTTAATTAAATATTCAAAAAAATCTAGAAATTAATTAGGTAGGGAGGGAAGGTTTCTCAAACCCTCTAAAAAAATTATAATTTCTTTTATTTATGTCTACATTAGAGTAAAAATTCTAAATCGAACAATTATTATTTATTCCCTAATAATGAAATGTAGATATTGTTTTCTTGGGTATTCGTAAATGAATATTTCCTAGGAACTAACATTTGTGCACAAATAGTCAAGTATAATCGAAAAACTTCGGAGTCTATTTGTAGTGAGCTAATTTTAGTATCTAAATGACGTATCAGTTAAATTTTTAAGCAAAAATAATTTCATCATAAAAACCAAAACATATTTGATTATTATATAACAAAAGTGATCTCTACGAATCTTAGTATATAAATGATATATTTATATGTTGAAACATATGTCATTATATATTTGATCATAAGATTAAGAAAAAACAAATGATATTTAACTGAATTACTTAGAATGCAAAAAGCAAGAATTTTTTTACAACAATAGTGTATATGAAAATAGAAATGCAAAAACACATAGTTCGATATTCAGAGGACTGCAACCCAAAGTACTCATGGTGGCGACAAATTCGATTTGTGTCTATCTCAAATTTATTTTTGTTGATCATGTTTAATTATCTCCTTTTATAATAGAACCCAATGAATTTAACGGCCAAAGATTACTCCTCTTTGAAATATAATGCATGCAAGAGAGGCTAAATACGAATTTTATAGGTATTCATATAAAATTTTACATTAAATAGAGGTAGGGGCGGGCTCAGTAAACAGAGAAAGGGGATGGGAGGTTTCGTTGTATTCTTGTGCCACACGCACACTCAAATACACACATATACGTTGCTTAGTAACAAAATTAGAATTATTGTTGGTTCAACATACCTTACTATGGTTACAATACTGACTAGATCAACTTTGAAAAACAAACAAGTATCAAGTTTAGTTGGTCATACTCACAAGGGATTTCTGTATAATATTGCAAAAAAAAAGAAGGAATCAATGTATTTGTCAAACATGTGAATTGGTCACAGTGTGACTAGCACTATTTACAATTATTCCAAACCGCTAATTATGTTCGATTGGATTAATTGGAAAATAAATATGAACATTGTCCCAAACCTTTGTATAAAGATGAGTGAGGGAGGGGGGGGGGGGGAAAAAATGAAAAAACCCCTTNGGGGGGGGGGGGGGGGGGGGGGGGGGGGGGGGGGGGGGGGGGGGGGGGGGGGGGGGGGGGGGGGGGGGGGGGGGGGGGGGGGGGGGGGGGGGGGGGGGGGGGGGGGGGGGGGGGGGGGGGGGGGGGGGGGGGGGGGGGGGGGGGGGGGGGGGGGGGGGGGGGGGGGGGGGGGGGGGGGGGGGGGGGGGGGGGGGGGGGGGGGGGGGGGGGGGGGGGGGGGGGGGGGGGGGGGGGGGGGGGGGGGGGGGGGGGGGGGGGGGGGGGGGGGGGGGGGGGGGGGGGGGGGGGGGGGGGGGGGGGGGGGGGGGGGGGGGGGGGGGGGGGGGGGGGGGGGGGGGGGGGGGGGGGGGGGGGGGGGGGGGGGGGGGGGGGGGGGGGGGGGGGGGGGGGGGGGGGGGGGGGGGGGGGGGGGGGGGGGGGGGGGGGGGGGGGGGGGGGGGGGGGGGGGGGGGGGGGGGGGGGGGGGGGGGGGGGGGGGGGGGGGGGGGGGGGGGGGGGGGGGGGGGGGGGGGGGGGGGGGGGGGGGGGGGGGGGGGGGGGGGGGGGGGGGGGGGGGGGGGGGGGGGGGGGGGGGGGGGGGGGGGGGGGGGGGGGGGGGGGGGGGGGGGGGGGGGGGGGGGGGGGGGGGGGGGGGGGGGGGGGGGGGGGGGGGGGGGGGGGGGGGGGGGGGGGGGGGGGGGGGGGGGGGGGGGGGGGGGGGGGGGGGGGGGGGGGGGGGGGGGGGGGGGGGGGGGGGGGGGGGGGGGGGGGGGGGGGGGGGGGGGGGGGGGGGGGGGGGGGGGGGGGGGGGGGGGGGGGGGGGGGGGGGGGGGGGGGGGGGGGGGGGGGGGGGGGGGGGGGGGGGGGGGGGGGGGGGGGGGGGGGGGGGGGGGGGGGGGGGGGGGGGGGGGGGGGGGGGGGGGGGGGGGGGGGGGGGGGGGGGGGGGGGGGGGGGGGGGGGGGGGGGGGGGGGGGGGGGGGGGGGGGGGGGGGGGGGGGGGGGGGGGGGGGGGGGGGGGGGGGGGGGGGGGGGGGGGGGGGGGGGGGGGGGGGGGGGGGGGGGGGGGGGGGGGGGGGGGGGGGGGGGGGGGGGGGGGGGGGGGGGGGGGGGGGGGGGGGGGGGGGGGGGGGGGGGGGGGGGGGGGGGGGGGGGGGGGGGGGGGGGGGGGGGGGGGGGGGGGGGGGGGGGGGGGGGGGGGGGGGGGGGGGGGGGGGGGGGGGGGGGGGGGGGGGGGGGGGGGGGGGGGGGGGGGGGGGGGGGGGGGGGGGGGGGGGGGGGGGGGGGGGGGGGGGGGGGGGGGGGGGGGGGGGGGGGGGGGGGGGGGGGGGGGGGGGGGGGGGGGGGGGGGGGGGGGGGGGGGGGGGGGGGGGGGGGGGGGGGGGGGGGGGGGGGGGGGGGGGGGGGGGGGGGGGGGGGGGGGGGGGGGGGGGGGGGGGGGGGGGGGGGGGGGGGGGGGGGGGGGGGGGGGGGGGGGGGGGGGGGAAGAAATGTAGAAAACCCTTGATTTTTGGAATAGAAATTCCATCACTCTTGGGTTTGTCCTTGAATGCATGAAATGAAATCATGACCAATATTGTAGGAAAACAATAAGAAACCTGGTAAAGTAGTTCACCAGATAGGAATTGGACGACGCAGGCGAAAAGAGAAGACATCAAGACAATAAACGAGAAGAACTAAAGAAGCAAGCGCTGAAAGTTGTTTCGTTAAATAGTTAAAAGCTGAGAATTATAATAGCTAAGAGTCTTGAAGTTGTTAAGGGTAACTATCAAAGATTAAAATCTAATTAGTTTCTTGGCAGTTTTGATAGTTGTGATCATAATAAATTTGCAATACCAAATAAACATTCCCACAAATATTTGGAATATTATAATAGCAAATTGAAATAAATCAAGAGTCGAGATTGTTTAGGGTTGAAAAGTTATTTTTTTGTGCCATATATTATTTTTGGGTCCAATGAAACTGATGATGCACAAAATTAATTTGCACAACACCTATCAATTAAGTAATATAAAATACAGTAAAGTAGAAGGAGAGAGAAGACAATATTTATAGTGGTTCGGTCAATATGACTTACGTCCACTTTGAATGGCAAGGGTCGCCGAAATTTTATTATCTTCGGTGTGGAGGGAGAGCACAAGATTACAAACTTTGAGAGAGGACGAGAGAATTATGCTCAAATAAGTCTAATGCCCCCCAAGTGTTGGTGGGGCTTACAATTTATAGTGGCTTAGTGTAGTAATTAAGTAGATAGTCTGGCGGTCATAACAGGTTGAAGCCGTTTAATAGTGATTAAATTGCTTGGCAACCTCTCCTCTCCTTAACCGGCATGAAAGTTATGATGCTCTCCAAAAGACTTGGTCAAAGGATGAGAGAAGGTTGACTCTCTCCAACCGGCGAGGGTGAAGCTCCTAGATGCTCCCTTGGTGGCGTAGGGAGGCTCTTCATTGACCCTTGCTCCAAGGTGATAAAGGTGGAGACTCTTGAATGACCTTGTCTGCTCCTTGCTGGTGTAGTAGCTCCTCGAGCCTAATGAGCTTGACCGGGTTGACCACATCGTGCTGGATTTGTTGGATCGCTTGGAGTTGGGCTATAAACTCGGACCGAGCTTATAACATGAGTTGGACCTTTAGGCTTGGTCCATCATTTACCTCCCAATGCCCTGTGTCCAATGAAACTTGAAAATGAGGCATTTTATTAAGTTTGAATTTTCGGCTGACCGGCACAACTGAAAAAACTTTGGGAGGTCAAAATATCTGCTTCTAAGCTTTTTTTGGACTTTTAACCGCATTAGTTACAACCAAAGGCTGTGCATCTTGTACGGCTCGCCGAAAGTTTCGATTTGATATATTATAAGCCTTATTTCGAGTAACTGAGCAAAAGTTATAGTCAAAATTTTGAGTAAAAAGCTGGGCACTGTTTCGGGCGAGCAGACATTGTTCTAGGCGAGCAGGATTTTTTTTTTTTTTTGAAACTTTGGAAGGCCAAAACACTTATTTCTGAGCTTTTTTTGGACTTTTTTTTGAAAAGCTCATTACCTAAGGTAATGAGTTTTGCTCAGACCGTTGACAGCTTCAATTTGGTATATAATAAGTTATATTTTGAGTTTTGGATCAAGAGTTGATGGTTAAAATAACGTGCAGGGAGCTGGGCGCTCAGTTTGGGCCACCAGGGAGCTTCTGGGCAAGCAAAGAATGTCCTGGGAGAGCATGCAGCATCTTGGGCGAGCAGTAATTTTTTTTTTTTTTTTACTTTGAGAGACCAAAACACATCTTTTTGGGCCTTTTTTGGACTGTTTTTGAAAAGCTTATTACTTAGTAATGAGTTTTGCTCAGCTCGTCGAGAGCTTCGATTTAGCATATAATAAGCTCAATTTTAAATTATAAAGCAAAATTTATGGTCAAAATAGTGAGCAGGTGTGCTGGGCACGCGATTTTGGGCGAGCAGCAGCTTCTGGGCGAGCTTAGGGTTACCTTGGGAGAGCCTGGGGCTTTCTTGGACATCTTAGGCGAGCCTGGGGCTACCTTGGGCTCCTTAGGCAAGCTTGGGCTGCCTTGAGTGAGTTAAACATGGAGGTGGGTGCACCTTTGGAGGCCTTGAGCGAGCTGACAATGGAGGTGGGTGCGCCTTTGGAAGCCTTGGGCTAGCTGACCAAGTAGATGGGCGCGCATGTTGTGCTAGGCAGGAAGTTAGGCGAGCTGAGGGAGGAGACCAAGGAGGCGCTTCGAGCGCCCATTGTTCAGGAGCAACCCGCTGCCGTAGGTGGAGGCGAGGCCTTGGGTGCCTCTTGCTACTTTTGTAGATGGCTTGATAGGGGAGGTTGCACATGCTAAGGAGTTGGGCGCCTATGCAGGCGAGGCGAGGAAGGAGAACCAGCTAAGCGAGCTGGCTATTTGCGCTAAGGGGCTAGGTACCGGGACCTGCTGGGCGCTAGTGTGGAGGTATCCCAGGTGCTAGGCGCTGCTATCGAGTCGTCCTACGAGCTGGGCGCCACTGTGGAGGGGTCCCAGGCGCTGGGCGCCATTGCTGAGGAGTCCCATGCGCTGGGCGCCACTACTGAGATGCCCTTGGTGTTTGGCACCGAGGTCGGGGTGATCCAGGTAGTAAGCAAGGAGTTGTTGGGCGATGTACCGCTGGCTAGCAACTTTACCGATCGCGACGGAGAAGCGCTTTTTGGAGAAAAGCACAATCAGAGCTTGTTTGCGCTTGGTGTTAAGCGCAAGGGTGCTGCGACAGCGAGGTGGCGATGCCGCATGGACACAAAAGGATGAGACTCGATTGTTGACATTCAATTTAATGTTGTCCTTTGGGTTGCAGACGACTTGAATTTCAAGAGCCTGGCTAGAGATGGCAAAAACAATGTTATTCTAAACATTTAAAATATCTAGCATAATTACCTGGAGGGAGAGGTAGGCTGCTTGCACGAGAGCAAAGACTGAGTTTGAGGACTGCTCATGAGAGAGCTTCATCTTTTGAGATAGAGCTTTTGGCGACCCGGGAGAGAGTCCTTAAGCTTGAGATATAGACTACGTGTTTGAGAACAGTGCAGAGGCCAAGCTTTTGAGCGACCCGTGAAAGAGCCGCTAAGCTAGGGATGTAGGCTGCATGTGTTGACAATAGTGCAGAGGCCGAGCTTTTGGGCGACCTGCGAGAGAGCCGCTAAGCTAGGGATGTAAGCTGCTTGTGTTAAGAACAATGCAGAGGCCAAGCTTTTGGGCAACCCGCGAGAGAGCCGCTAAGCTGTGGATGTAGACTACCTGTTTGAGAGTAGTGCAGAGGTCAAGCTTTTGGTGATCCGTGAGATGATTTACCTCGCCTAAACCTATTGATTTCCTCAGCATTCATATATTTTTGAGCTTTTGCCAATAGTTCTGGCATGCTCGTTGGTGGTCACTTCATCATTGAGAAGAGAAAGCTTGACGAGTGGAGGCCTCCCAAGAAGGTGGTCATAATTACTTTGTCATCGGGCTCCTCAACCTAGAGGATATCTTCGTTAAAATGAGTGAGGTAGCTCTTTAGGCTCTCGTCTCAGTCCTACTTTATGCTGAGCAGGTGGGTAACAGGCTTCTGGTGGCGACGCCCTTTGATAAATTGTGACACGAAAGACCTGCTCAGCTCAGCAAAAGAAGCAATGGAAGCTAGGGAGAGCTTGGCAACCATTGTCTGGCGGATCCCTTCAAGGTGGTCGGGAACGCCCTATACATGATCTCATTGGGGACATTGTGCAACTGCATTAGAGTTTTGTAGGTTTCGAGGTGATCAAATGGGTCTTTCGTACCGTGAAAGGTTTCGACGGATGGCATTTTGAACTTCTGGGGAAGCGGGTAGTTCGCCACATCAGGTACGAAGGGTGTGTCGGTTCGCCTAACAAGGTAGTCCACTCTCTCGGGCCCTTGTGCCTTCATAGCGTTGAAGATGTCACCCAATTGATTTTGCACCTCTTTTATTTTTTCGTCCCAGTGGTTAAGAGCTTCTTTGAAATTATCTTGGAAATGACTTCCATGCTCCATGCTCCATGCTCTGGTTCTCACCCTTGACCTCTTGGAAGAGAAGGTCTCCACCATGAGAAAGGGGAGCTGGAGGAGGAGGTGGAGGTCCTTCGTGGGGAGCTCCCGTGTTGGGCGCCCAGATGAGGAGCACCCATGTGGGGAGCTCCTTGACGCCCAGGGCGTGGAGCTCTTCGTGTTTAAGGTCCAAGTTATGCTCCTCCTTTCCAGCGAGCATCAGTTGTAGGATCTGCTAGTTCTGGTCCGCAAATTGCTGCAGGGTCTCTAGCATCTGCTGCATACTTGGGGCAGGATTGGTTGGTTGAGGAGCAACCTCCTCCTCTCTTGGTGGTGGGTTATCTTCAGGTTGATTCATGAATCTAGTGGTGATCGTCATTGGTTCAACAAATGAAGTGTTTAGAAGTAAGAATTTTGTCATTCCCACAGACGACGCCAAACTGATGATGCACAAAATTAATTTGCACAACACTTGTCAATTAAGTAATATAAAATGCAGTAAAGTAGAGGGAGAGATAAGATAATTTTTATAGTGGTTCGGTCAATATGACCTACGTCAACTTTGAATGGCAAGGGTCGCCAGAATTTTATTATCTCCATTGTGGAGGGAGAGCACAAGATTACAAGCTTTGAGAGAGGATGAGAGAATTATGCTCAAATGAGTCTGATGCCCCCCAAGTGTTGATGGAGCTTATAATTTATAGTGGCTTAGTGTAGTAATTGAGTAGCTAGTCTAGCAGTTATAACGAGTTGGGGCCGTTTAATAGTGATTAAATAGTTTGGTGACCTCTCCTCTCCTCAACTGGCATGGAAGTTATGATGCTCTCCAAAAGACTTGGTCAAAGGATGAGGGAATGTTGACTCTCTCCAACCGGCGAGGGTGAGGCTTCTAGATGCTCCCTTAGTGGCATAAAGGAGGCTCTTTGATGACTCTTGTTCCAAGGTAGTAGAGGATGAGACTCTTGAATGACCTTGCCTGCTCCTTGCTGATGTAGTAGCTCCTCAAACCTGATGAGCTTGACCGGGTTGACCACATCGGGCTGGATTTGTTGGACCTCTTGGAGTTGGGCTATAAACTCGGACCGGGCTTATAACATGAGTTGGGTCTTTGGGCTTGGCCCATCAGAAACTATTGAATTAAGAATAAAAATACGAAAATTTTGGCCGAAAGAACAATTCATCACCACTCCTTAGAATCCTTCTCACATCCAGTTATCTCGGGATCCTCAAATTTCAGGTAATCCCGTGTTCACCAAAGGAGAGATCTGTCATTCTTTTTTTTATTGTGTGAAAATTATCTCGTATAGTATCTAAATAGATAATTATCTGTTTAATCATGGTATCATCAAACACTAATATCATTTTGATGCATATTTTCCGCCCATTAGCATATTGTGAGTTAGCTGCCAGGTTGTTGATAGTGGAAAAGCCATAGTAAGCTCAGCCACAAATTATTATTCTGGTTGTCTTATCAGCAATTCCAATGGCTGGACAAGAAAAGAGGTGGAGACCAGTAGAAAAGATGAAGTGATTAGAATCTAAGATGACGACGATCACAATTGTACCAAGCAGAAAATAGGATTTGATATTTATTTGAAATTTTTGATACATGTTGTGTTTGTGTCAATATTTTATGTTAATAACAAATTATTTAATTTTAAATTATGAATCACGTTTCACGTTTGATATTCAAATGTTCGCAGTCACTTTGAAAGTGCCTGTGGTAACGAAAAAAATAAACTTTTTCACACCCAACTTTTATCAACACCTTCTTAATGTTGTGGGCGGCGTTTTGCAGACGACAATGAAAACAAGCAGGAAAACCACATCTTCACTATGGGTCCGTTTGTTTGGGACAAAAAAAATGATGAAAAGTGAAAATAATATAAATTAAAGTGAAAGAAAAAAAAAATGATAAAAAATATATTTTTATGTATGTATTTGGTTAGAATGAAAAATTTGAGGGAAAGTTTTAAAACTGATGGTGCAAACTAACGTGAGTGAACAGAGTGCATGAGACTAAAGGTGAATCTAGGTTGTCAACTTTATAATGATAGAGATGAAGTGTTCTTAGAGGGTAGGGGAATTTTTACAATAAGAATATAGTGGTTCACCGGCTCTAGAGCTCGGCTAATCCACTCTCTAATGGAGGCTCTTGCTCATTTATTTTCTCTCTTGATTTCTTGAATGTATTACAGTACAATGCATGATCTAATTAGGGTTTTTCTAGGGGCCTCTTCTCTTGATGAGGTGTTATATAGTATTTATAAGGTTACACCCTATTCTGTGGGATTTCAGCCAAGATCTTTGCCAATTATTCATGGGATCCTCCTTGATTTTAGGAGAGAATCTTTGTTGGTTGAGAGTTTCATGCATTGGGCTCAATTTTCGCAGTCACCTAGCTGTCTCCTAGTCGGTCCTGCTACAACCTCCCCAAGGGGAGCTCTACCCCTGGTTCTCTGAGTTCTCTGTGTCTTTCCTGATCTCCTGACCTGACTTCCTTTCTTGAGCTTACAGCTAGGGTTTGTTTGAGGTATTATCAGTTGCCCCCAGCCCCTGGTTCAAGCCGGCTTGGGCAAGGGTTGAGCTATTTTTTTTTTAAACTGAGCTGGATCTACACGTGGTTGACCTTGGCTTGCACGTGAGTGAGGCCTTTTTGACGGTTTTCAGTAATCATGGCTTCCTCATTTTCCATGCACGTTCCAGCCCATGTCTCTCAAGCTTTAAATGCTCAAACGGCTATCTGAACCGCCCTTTTCCACTGCTCAAATTCTCTGCTACTTCTCTCTTCTTGTGATTTCCTAGCTTTCTGGTTTGGAGTTCCCTGATTTCTTGTTCAAGATCGAGTTTCGTGGGTTCGATTTGAAGATTCACATTGCTCCCTTTCTTCTATTTCGCTCTAGGCTGTTGTTCGTTGCTCTTTCCTAACTAGGTACGCCCTTTTGTTCCTTTTTCACCTATTCTCGTTCTGGATCCCTCGAATTTGTGGTGGCCATTGCATTTTTTAACTTTTCGGTTCTTTTACTTTTGGAATCGAAACTACTGCTTGTCTCCTCTTCCCCACTTCGTGGATTGGTCCTCTATCATGTGAATCCTTGCTGTTGGAAGCTACTGTGTTGACCCTAGGGTTATCAGGGAGTGCTTAATTAGTATTCCTCTTTTCTACCATTCTTTCAATTTACCTTTCACTTGTCCAATCATGTCTACTCCTTCTAGAGCTACTCGTTCCTTTACTACTTTCTTGGGGGAAAGGTCTGCTGAAGAGGACACTGATTCAGGAGATTTGGGTGAGGAAATAGATAATTTTCCCGATGTAGATGCTGTCGATGCCGNTTAAACTGAGCTGGATCTACACGTGGTTGACCTTGGCTTGCACGTGAGTGAGGCCTTTTTGACGGTTTTTAGTAATCATGGCTTCCTCATTTTCCATGCACGTTCCAGCCCATGTCTCTCAAGCTTTAAATGCTCAAACGGCTATCTGAACCGCCCTTTTCCACTACTCAAATTCTCTGCTACTTCTCTCTTCTTGTGATTTCCTAGCTTTCTGGTTTGGAGTTCCCTGATTTCTTGTTCAAGATCGAGTTTCGTGGGTTCGATTTGAAGATTCACATTGCTCCCTTTCTTCTATTTCGCTCTAGGCTGTTGTTCGTTGCTCTTTCCTAACTAGGTACGCCCTTTTGTTCCTTTTTCACCTATTCTCGTTCTGGATCCCTCGAATTTGTGGTGGCCATTGCATTTTTTAACTTTTCGGTTCTTTTACTTTTGGAATCGAAACTACTGCTTGTCTCCTCTTCCCCACTTCGTGGATTGGTCCTCTATCATGTGAATCCTTGCTGTTGGAAGCTACTGTGTTGACCCTAGGGTTATCAGGGAGTGCTTAATTAGTATTCCTCTTTTCTACCATTCTTTCAATTTAACTTTCACTTGTCCAATCATGTTTACTCCTTCTAGAGCTACTCGTTCCTTTACTACTTTCTTGGGGGAAAGGTCTGCTGAAGAGGACACTGATTTAGGAGATTTGGGTGAGGAAATAGATAATTTTCCCGATGTAGATGCTGTCGATGCCGAGGAAAATATTGAGGAACCACCCCCATCGTCTTCTTTTATGCCCCCTAATCCTAACAAAGGTAAGGGCAAGGTAAGTGGGGTAGGAGTCTCTAACAGTGCATCGCACACAAGGGCTGCCATTAGGCATGCTGAGCTAGTAGGACCCAGTGAGGTCGACTCTTTTCTTATGAAAATTCACAGTGCTCGTTACAGTTTTCCTCCTGGTGTCCAGATATATACACCCCATATGTTGCCCAAGTTCATAAGAAAGTCTATTTCTTTGTGGCCACTTTTGAGAATGACTTTTGCTTCCCTATGCATCCCTTCATCAAGAGTGTTTTGCAACACTTCAATGTTTGCCCTGCTCAGCTCTCCCCCAATTTCTGGGGTGTACTGGTGGGTCTTCTAGTTTTATTTAAGAAACATGAGTTCGGGGTTCCCAACTTTTTCTTGCTTGTGGATCTTTTTAATGTCAAGCTCATCTCATCAGAGATTTTCTTATATATCTCCAAGCGAACCTCGGCTAGGCAGATCATTACTCATCTCCCGAGCTCCCATAAGAGTTGGAAGAAACAGTTCTTTTCGTTGGGGGCACCAATTGGGAGTACAACCTTGTTGACAGGATTGACACTCTGGGTATCCCTAGAACTTGGTCTGCCCCTGATAACTTAGGTGAGTCCTTGTTCGAATTGATTGAGCTCTGGTTTGGAAATTATCGAGTTGCCTTTTTGACCTTTTCTCTCCTTATTTTATTTTTCAGGCTCAGTGCTGAGGACGAGAGGGTGAAGCAAAAGTTGGAGAAGTGTAGTCCAGAGAAGTACTTTGAGTTCATCAAGCCCTAGGTTTTAGTGACACAGGTATTTAGTCTTCCTGAGGTATCGATAGAAGCTCCGCTCCCCATCTCAGTTGTTAGACCTGAAGACATAGAGGTAACACTTTCTGAGTTAGTTCCCCTGTCTTCCCTTCTTTTTCCTCTCTCCTGTTTAACTTGCTTGGTTCAAATCTCCTAGGCTCCTCCATAATGAAATCTACCCCTGAGGAACTCCAGGCTAAGGTTGACCTACTGAAGAAGATTCAAAAAAGTGGCAAATGGAAGACTGAGATCAGCTCTAGAGGCAGCCTTGTTGACAGGGCTAAAGTGCAGAAATTGGGAGTGTCATTTTCTCCTGCCTTGAGCAAAGGAGGACAAACTCCCTCATCTCAATCCTTGGCCCCTTCTCCTCTTCAAGGGGCCCAGTTTGCCCCCAATAAGGCTTCTGAGCCAGGGGCTGGCTTCCCCCACCTCTTCTGAGGTTGAGGGAGCTTTGGGGCTGATTATTGGAATTAAGCCAGACTTTGCACCTCCTGGACCACCTGAGCAACCATCCCAGTTGTCTCTCCAGAATCTCAAAGTTGAAAAGATGGAGAACCAAGAAACTGATGAAGACTCCTTCTTCGACAACACTGAGTTGGCTGCTGGGGCCATTCCATCCATTCTCCCTGAATTCGATATTCGGAGGGCCTCTACCATGCCCCCTGAGGCCTCTTTCTACTCAGCTCTCCAAAGAGCAGCCACTGTAAGTATTTTTACACTTACTCTTAGCTCGGCGCGATCGAATTGTGCTAATCTATATCTGTTTCTTTTTTTGTCCACAAATGGCTCTCCATTTGAAGAACTTGATGGGTAGGGTCCGATCTTCGGAGGACTCTGCCAAAGCTTTGAAGACACACGAGTTTAAGGTCGCTAAACTGACCTTTGGCAATGAGAGCCTCAAAGTTCAAGTGCAAAAGCTCGAGGAACAAATGGAGAAGCAGGCCTCTGACTACGAAGGCCTTCAAGCTACTAAGGATAGGGCTGAGGAAAGAGAAAAGAATGTCAGGGATGAGCTGAGGATGACCAGGGAAGAGCTGCTACTCAAAACCAACACCTGGACCAAAGCTAGCCAAGAAGCCTTTGATGTTCGGGGCTCCCTCGAGAGCCTTAGAAAGGAGTATGTTACCCTGATTGAGGCGAACGAGAGCTTATGTGGTGAGCTCGAGGTGCAGAAGACAACTATTAGGGAGAGGGATGACATAATAGACGAGCTGAAGGATAATGTCACCACCAAGTGGGCCTTAGGATGGCTGGCCTTTCAACGCAAAGTGGAGAAGGCCTATCCAGACCTCGATTTCGACTTTGCTATCCTCACTGAGGAGGAGTTGGAGGAGACTGTCTCAGAGGGTGATGATAACCCCTTGGCTCCTGCCGCCTCTGTTTGGGCTCTAGAAGGCACTGAAATGTCCTCTCCTGTAGCTGTTCTTATTAATACTCCCTTCTCTGCTGACCTCGTGACTGAGGCCCTTGCCGAAGATTCGCTAATAGCTAGGGTGGAGGCTCCTAGGACTAGCACCCTTGAGAATTCTGCTCCTCTGCCATCTGGGCCCTTATCTTCTGAGCTGCCGGGCTCCGTTCCTGTTATTAAAACTTCATCTACTGATCTACAAGACCATTCACTTACTCTGTCCTCAGAAACTTAGGATCTTAGGCTATAATTTCTGGTTTTGTTTTGTACAACTCAAATTCTTGGACCGTAACTTCTGTTTTTGCACATCTGATTCATGATCTTTTCTAAACTGTTGTTGTGATGCTGGTGCCAATGTCCAGTATTTTTTGAATGTAAGCTCCAATTTTGTGCTTTGAAATATAACCCTTGTTTTGAAAAGCTGCACACCATTCTTTCAGCCTGTTTGAGTTATAATTGTGATACTGGCACACATTTAGAACTTAAAGATCAAAAAACTTATGCAGAGATACAAGTAGACCTCAACCCCAAAGGGAGCATTGGATGGTGGACTTAACATTCCTCACAGTGACAAGANCCTGTCTTCCCTTCTTTTTCCTCTCTCCTGTTTAACTTGCTTGGTTCAAATCTCCTAGGCTCCTCCATAATAAAATCTACCCCTGAGGAACTCCAGGCTAAGGTTGACCTACTGAAGAAGATTCAAAAAAGTGGCAAATGGAAGACTGAGACCAGCTCTAGAGGCAGCCTTGTTGACAGGGCTAAAGTGCAGAAATTGGGAGTGTCATTTTCTCCTGCCTTGAGCAAAGGAGAACAAACTCCCTCATCTCAATCCTTGGCCCCTTCTCCTCTTCAAGGGGCCCAGTTTGCCCCCAATAAGGCTTCTGAGCCAGGGGCTGGCTTCCCCCACCTCTTCTGAGGTTGAGGGAGCTTTGGGGCTGATTATTGGAATTAAGCCAGACTTTGCACCTCCTGGACCACCTGAGCAACCATCCCAGTTGTCTCTCCAGAATCTCAAAGTTGAAAAGATGGAGAACCAAGAAACTGATGAAGACTCCTTCTTCGACAACACTGAGTTGGCTGCTGGGGCCATTCCATCCATTCTCCCTGAATTCGATATTCGGAGGGCCTCTACCATGCCCCCTGAGGCCTCTTTCTACTCAGCTCTCCAAAGAGCAGCCACTGTAAGTATTTTTACACTTACTCTTAGCTCGGCGCGATCGAATTGTGCTAATCTATATCTGTTTCTTTTTTTGTCCACAAATGGCTCTCCATTTGAAGAACTTGATGGGTAGGGTCCGATCTTCGNTGTAGCCATACGAGCTACACTTAGCTCAGAAATACCCGAATGTTTGGGATCTCAGAGAGTCTTCCAGGACTGCCGAGCTTTATCGTGGACCCACAGTTAATCTCCCATGTTATATTACAGCTTATTGTCCTGAACGTCTGCTGGACAGTCGAGGGCTATTATTGCTTGAGGTGGATGAGGAGTATCTGAGAAATGTTGAGGTTATTATTTCCTTTTGCTAATCTAAACTCACCACAAGAAGTCTCTTTCTCTAAGCGCTCCTAGATACTGGCCTTGTACGAACCTCTATCAAGAAGCCCCTATTTCCTTAGGGCTTGCCTATTGTCTCATTTTTGCTAAGTTACATAACTGTTTGTATTCCTCTTTCCCCTTCTTTCCCCCTGCCCCTTTGCTTCAAGGAGTCGTTTAGATCTCCTTTAGGCAACGGGGCTCAGAGCTGCCATGTATACCCCTGACTAAGCTCTTACTTTCCCGGAGTTTGAAAACCCTTGGTGCAGATCTCCCTGAACTCCATTAGGGTCTGCAGAGCTTATTGACCCCTAGAAATCTAGTTTCATTGTTGGAAGGTTTCTCCTTATTGTTGGGTGTAAAGACTAGAGTGTGGTTGCTTCTAGTACATCTGCTAGCTTTGCTGGGGATATGGTTCTAGTAGCTGCTTATACTCATGAAGCCTTGTTGTGCCTCATGAATAGAGTTCCCCTTTTAGTCAGCCCAAAGAAATCTTTGAAGTCTCTTTTGGGGATGTGATCCAACTATTTAAATTATTAAACCCTGTCATACCTGAGGAAANAGTGGAGAAGGCCTATCCAGACCTCGATTTCGACTTTGCTATCCTCACTGAGGAGGAGTTGGAGGAGACTGTCTCAGAGGGTGATGATAACCCCTTGGCTCCTGCCGCCTCTGTTTGGGCTCTAGAAGGCACTGAAATGTCCTCTCCTGTAACTGTTCTTATTAATACTCCCTTCTCTGCTGACCTCGTGACTGAGGCCCTTGCCGAAGATTCGCTAATAGCTAGGGTGGAGGCTCCTAGGACTAGCACCCTTGAGAATTCTGCTCCTCTGCCATCTGGGCCCTTATCTTCTGAGCTGCCGGGCTCCGTTCCTGTTATTAAAACTTCATCTACTGATCTACAAGACCATTCACTTACTCTGTCCTCAGAAACTTAGGATCTTAGGCTATAATTTCTGGTTTTGTTTTGTACAACTCAAATTCTTGGACCGTAACTTCTGTTTTTGCACATCTGATTCATGATCTTTTCTAAACTGTTGTTGTGATGCTGGTGCCAATGTCCAGTATTTTTTGAATGTAAGCTCCAATTTTGTGCTTTGAAATATAACCCTTGTTTTGAAAAGCTGCACACCATTCTTTCAGCCTGTTTGAGTTATAATTATGATACTGGCACACATTTAGAACTCAAAGATCAAAAAACTTATGCAGAGATACAAGTAGACCTCAACCCCAAAGGGAGCATTGGATGGTGGAATTAACATTCCTCGCAGTGACAAGAAGTTTGCTGGATTTGGGAAAGAGAATAAGAAACTTGACGTTGAGGTCCATCACAAGTACATCTATGGAGGCCATGTTGCTGCATACATGAGAGCTTTGTTGGAAGAAGAGCTTTTCTGGAAGTCTAACCTGAGGTCCACATAAGGCATTTTCGAGGAGATGTATCAGAAGGTCCGTGCAACCATACGAGCTGACCTCTCTAAAAAGGCATCTTACCTCCCCAATCAGAAGTTGAGTTCTGCCTTATTTCTCAAATTGTGCTGCACCTCATGCTGTTTGTTTTTTTTTTTAAATTGTTCTCTAACATAATCTAACTTGCTCTGTAATGTAGTCTACTCTGCTCTAACACAATAATACAATCCAACTTGTTCTTCAATGCAGTCTACTCTGCTCTAACACAATAATACAATCCAACTTGCTTTTTAATGCAGTCTACTCTAATTATTCTGTGGTTAATTGCTTTGTACTCCCCTTTCCCCCTTGTTTTAAGGGGAACTGAGTTCCTCTGAAAGCAAATTTGTTAGAACTGCAAGTCTGCTGGCTTCCTGAACTCCTTCGAGAGGGAAGGAATTGAGATCTGACTTTAGGTGATTATTATGCTTGTGTTTGGTCGAAGAGAATATGTTTCTTGTTTGAAAAGTTGGGAGCTACCTTGGAAAGTACATGTAGCCATACGAGCTACACTTAGCTCAGAAATACCCGAATGTTTGGGATCTCAGAGAGTCTTCCAGGACTGCCGAGCTTTATCGTGGACCCACAGTTAAACTCCCATGTTATATTACAGCTTATTGTCCTGAACTTCTGCTGGACAATCGAGGGCTATTATTGCTTGAGGTGGATGAGGAGTATCTGAGAAATGTTGAGGTTANTAACATTCCTCACAGTGACAAGAAGTTTGCTGGATTTGGGAAAGAGAATAAGAAACTTGACGTTGAGGTCCATCACAAGTACATCTATGGAGGCCATGTTGTTGCATACATGAGAGCTTTGTTGGAAGAAGAGCTTTTCTGGAAGTCTAACCTGAGGTCCACATAAGGCATTTTCGAGGAGATGTATCAGAAGGTCCGTGCAACCATACGAGCTGACCTCTCTAAAAAGGCATCTTACCTCCCCAATCAGAAGTTGAGTTCTGCCTTATTTCTCAAATTGTGCTGCACCTCATGCTGTTTGTTTTTTTTTTTAAATTGTTCTCTAACATAATCTAACTTGCTCTGTAATGTAGTCTACTCTGCTCTAACACAATAATACAATCCAACTTGTTCTTCAATGCAGTCTACTCTGCTCTAACACAATAATACAATCCAACTTGCTTTTTAATGCAGTCTACTCTAATTATTCTGTGGTTAATTGCTTTGTACTCCCCTTTCCCCCTTGTTTTAAGGGGAACTGAGTTCCTCTGAAAGCAAATTTGTTAGAACTGCAAGTCTGCTGGCTTCCTGAACTCCTTCGAGAGGGAAGGAATTGAGATCTGACTTTAGGTGATTATTATGCTTGTGTTTGGTCGAAGAGAATATGTTTCTTGTTTGAAAAGTTGGGAGCTACCTTGGAAAGTACATGTAGCCATACGAGCTACACTTAGCTCAGAAATACCCGAATGTTTGGGATCTCAGAGAGTCTTCCAGGACTGCCGAGCTTTATCGTGGACCCACAGTTAATCTCCCATGTTATATTACAGCTTATTGTCCTGAACGTCTGCTGGACAATCGAGGGCTATTATTGCTTGAGGTGGATGAGGAGTATCTGAGAAATGTTGAGGTTATTATTTCCTTTTGCTAATCTAAACTCACCACAAGAAGTCTCTTTCTCTAAGCGCTCCTAGATACTGGCCTTGTACGAACCTCTATCAAGAAGCCCCTATTTCCTTAGGGCTTGCCTATTGTCTCATTTTTGCTAAGTTACATAACTGTTTGTATTCCTCTTTCCCCTTCTTTCCCCCTGCCCCCTTGCTTCAAGGAGTCGTTTAGATCTCCTTTAGGCAACGGGGCTCAGAGCTGCCATGTATACCCCTGACTAAGCTCTTACTTTCCCGGAGTTTGAAAACCCTTGGTGCAGATCTCCCTGAACTCCATTAGAGTCTGCAGAGCTTATTGACCCCTAGAAATCTAGTTTCATTCTTGGAAGGTTTCTCCTTATTGTTGGGTGTAAAGACTAGAGTGTGGTTGCTTCTAGTACATCTGCTAGCTTTGCTGGGGATATGGTTCTAGTAGCTGCTTATACTCATGAAGCCTTGTTGTGCCTCTTGAATAGAGTTCCCCTTTTAGTCAGCCCAAAGAAATCTTTGAAGTCTCTTTTGGGGATGTGATCCAACTATTTAAATTATTAAACCCTGTCATACCTGAGGAAATAATCCGACCTCCTAGGCTTGTCCAAGGTTGTACCAAGCTTTCCTTGGCTATTTAATGGTTCATGATTGATAGAATCTGTCATTAACTCCTCTTGTATTGTTCACGTTTTATTGCCTTCCTTAAACATATCCGCTACCTTAATTTGGAAAACGAAAGGTCCGTCGCCTTTGGGTTCGGCGTGTTTCTTGATTCTTTAATATCTTGACTTCTTGATTCCGTGGACATTCATTCCCTCCAAAAGCTTTTCATCTTTGTTATCTTCTTCCTACGTCTCCTCTTTGCCTTCCTACAACTCCAATGGCTGTCCCAATCTCCCCCCTATTCAGGGAATGAAGCTCCTGCGGAATTGAGTGGGAGTGACAGACCCGTTACTTAGTGCCTTCATCATTGTCTTCCTCAGACTTAGTCAAGATAAAGAAGAAGTTCTTTTTTGATGTGGAACTAGCTTTGCGAGCCCCATCTTCTGACGAGCCCCTGCAATTATTTCCCTCGAGAGGAGACTTGATTCTTTGAGGGGGCTTTGGACATGGGCTGTGTCTCTCCATTCATCCCGCTGTTGGTTACATCTTGGCTTATTGTGGGTTATGTCATTCTCGTCTCTCTCCCAAGGGTGGGCCATCATGATCAGTTTCTTTCTGTTTTGACGCTTGCGTGGTGATGACAAGTTTCCCACTATAGGAGAATTCTTCTACTTTTTTTACGTCGAGGAAGATGAGGTCTCTTGCTTTGTCTATTTTCGATGGAGGCACTTCAAGCTACGGCGTCTGGTGTTTGACCTTCCTTCTCCTCTTGAGGGATGGGTCAATCGCTTCTTTTATGTTGCTGGGGATTCTTGGAGGTCTATAGAGCTTCACTATAGTGAGTGCAGAGTTCCCAGATCTTAGAGGAGCTATTCTTCTTCAGGTAAGCATCTCGATAACTTGCATTTGTTAAGGTCCTTTGATATAGTCTCCTAATCGTAGGATTTAATTTGGTTCGTAGGTCCTCCTGAATTGGATCTGTTAGAGGAGATGCGAATTGATCAGATGATTGAAGTTGAGCCTGTGCGCTACTTTGAGTTGGTGACGCCAGATAACTTGTTTCTGTTCAGTGCTGCCAGTGCCACTATGGACTTTGTTTCTTACACAGATTCTGCTGACTCCAATCCTTCTGAATCTGATGAGGTTGAGGTTAAGGTTGTTGGTACTTCCTCTAGGAAATGTAAAAGTAGTCATGTCAGTGATTGCTCTTCCTCATCTGGATCTTCTTTGGCTACAATATTGTTCTCCTCATCTAGGCAGAAACTTGTAAATCTTCTGACAGAAGCCCAAAAGGACAGAGATGAGCTAAAAGAAGAAAATGCCCGCCTGAAGGAGGAAGTTGCTGAGCTTCGGAGACGTTTAAAGGGTGAATAAGGACTGAGAATATCTCTTGTAGTTTATTTTTTTGCCTTTGTACTGCTGCTGGATATATGAGCCTTTGTTCTTATTTGATGGTTACTGATTCTTCTGTAGACTCTTGAACTTGTAATTTTAAATCTAGTTATATGTCTCTATTCTCAGGCTTCTAGACCCTTTTGAGTGAACTGGTAGAGTAAGCTGTGAGCTATAAGACTCTTTTTATGAACCAANGTCCACATAAGGCATTTTCGAGGAGATGTATCAGAAGGTCCGTGCAACCATACGAGCTGACCTCTCTAAAAAGGCATCTTACCTCCCCAATCAGAAGTTGAGTTCTGCCTTATTTCTCAAATTGTGCTGCACCTCATGCTGTTTGTTTTTTTTTTNCTTTGCTGGGGATATGGTTCTAGTAGCTGCTTATACTCATGAAGCCTTGTTGTGCCTCATGAATAGAGTTCCCCTTTTAGTCAGCCCAAAGAAATCTTTGAAGTCTCTTTTGGGGATGTGATCCAACTATTTAAATTATTAAACCCTGTCATACCTGAGGAAATAATCCGACCTCCTAGGCTTGTCCAAGGTTGTACCAAGCTTTCCTTGGCTATTTAATGGTTCATGATTGATAGAATCTGTCATTAACTCCTCTTGTATTGTTCACGTTTTATTGCCTTCCTTAAACATATCCGCTACCTTAATTTGGAAAACGAAAGGTCCGTCGCCTTTGGGTTCGGCGTGTTTCTTGATTCTTTAATATCTTGACTTCTTGATTCCGTGGACATTCATTCCCTCCAAAAGCTTTTCATCTTTGTTATCTTCTTCCTACGTCTCCTCTTTGCCTTCCTACAACTCCAATGGCTGTCCCAATCTCCCCCCTATTCAGGGAATGAAGCTCCTGCGGAATTGAGTGGGAGTGACAGACCCGTTACTTAGTGCCTTCATCATTGTCTTCCTCAGACTTAGTCAAGATAAAGAAGAAGTTCTTTTTTGATGTGGAACTAGCTTTGCGAGCCCCATCTTCTGACGAGCCCCTGCAATTATTTCCCTCGAGAGGAGACTTGATTCTTTGAGGGGGCTTTGGACATGGGCTGTGTCTCTCCATTCATCCCGCTGTTGGTTACATCTTGGCTTATTGTGGGTTATGTCATTCTCGTCTCTCTCCCAAGGGTGGGCCATCATGATCAGTTTCTTTCTGTTTTGACGCTTGCGTGGTGATGACAAGTTTCCCACTATAGGAGAATTCTTCTACTTTTTTTACGTCGAGGAAGATGAGGTCTCTTGCTTTGTCTATTTTCGATGGAGGCACTTCAAGCTACGGCGTCTGGTGTTTGACCTTCCTTCTCCTCTTGAGGGATGGGTCAATCGCTTCTTTTATGTTGCTGGGGATTCTTGGAGGTCCATAGAGCTTCACTATAGTGAGTGCAGAGTTCCCAGATCTTAGAGGAGCTATTCTTCTTCAGGTAAGCATCTCGGTAACTTGCATTTGTTAAGGTCCTTTGATATAGTCTCCTAATCGTAGGATTTAATTTGGTTCGTAGGTCCTCCTGAATTGGATCTGTTAGAGGAGATGTGAATTGATCAGATGATTGAAGTTGAGCCTGTTCGCTACTTTGAGTTGGTGACGCCAGATAACTTGTTTCTGTTCAGTGCTGCCAGTGCCACTATGGACTTTGTTTCTTACACAGATTCTGCTGACTCCAATCCTTCTGAATCTGATGAGGTTGAGGTTAAGGTTGTTGGTACTTCCTCTAGGAAATGTAAAAGTAGTCATGTCAGTGATTGCTCTTCCTTATCTGGATCTTCTTTGGCTACAATATTGTTCTCCTCATCTAGGCAGAAACTTGTAAATCTTCTGACAGAAGCCCAAAAGGACAGAGATGAGCTAAAAGAAGAAAATGCCCGCCTGAAGGAGGAAGTTGCTGAGCTTCGGAGACGTTTAAAGGGTGAATAAGGACTGAGAATATCTCTTGTAGTTTATTTTTTTGCCTTTGTACTGCTGCTGGATATATGAGCCTTTGTTCTTATTTGATGGTTACTGATTCTTCTGTAGACTCTTGAACTTGTAATTTTAAATCTAGTTATATGTCTCTATTCTCAGGCTTCTAGACCCTTTTGAGTGAACTGGTAGAGTAAGCTGTGAGCTATAAGACTCTTTTTATGAACCAAAGAGTCCATTCTGAGCTATAGAGCTCTTTTTATGAATTGCACTGTTCATATTGAGCAATAGAGCTCTTTTTACGAATTAAAGAGTTCATCATGAGCTGTAAAGCTCTTTTTAAGAACTGAAATGTTCATCGTGAGATATAGAGCTCTTTTTATGAACTGAGAAGTTTATCATGAGCTATAGAGCTCTTTTTAAGAACTGAGGTGTTCATCATGAGCTATAAAACTCTTTTTATGAACTGAAGAGCTCATTTTTACTTTATGAGCTGAGTGGCTCATCTTTATTCTATGAGCCGAAGAGCTCACCTTTGCTTTATGAGCCGAAGAGCTCATCTTCGTTTTATGAGCTGAAAAACTCATCTTAATTTTATGTGCTGAAAAGCTCATCTTAATTTTATGATCTGAAAAACTCATCTTAATTTTATGGGCTAGAGAGTTCTTCCTGGTTTTATGAGCTGGAAAACTCATCTTAATTTTCTGAGCTGGAGAAGTCATCTTGGTTTTATGAGCTGAATAGCTCATCTTTGAGTTGGAAGCGTTTTTTGCATACACATACATGAGAGGATCAAGAGTTCCCAGTTTGATTGAAAGAATAATTCTATTACAGAAAAACTTACTGAAAAAACCTCTTAAGGTGTTTTGCATTCCAAGNCTTGGTTTTATGAGCTGAATATCTCATCTTTGAGTTGGAAGCGTTTTTTGCATACACATACATGGGAGGATCAAGAGTTCTCAGTTTGATTGAAAGAATAATTCTATTACAGAAAAACTTACTGAAAAAACCTCTTAAGGTGTTTTGCATTCCAAGAATGAGGCAGGATTTTTCCTTTCTCAGTTTGCAACTCATATTTCTCGGGCCTGATAACCCTTGATATGATATAAGGACCTTTCCAGTTTGGGTCTAGTTTCCCATGGGAAGGGTCCTTCCTCGCGAGCAGTAGCTTTCTAAGCACTAGATCCACTACCTTGTAACTCCTGTGCTTTACTTTCTTGTCGTAGTACCTGACTGTCTTCCTCTGATAATGCTTTATGTGCTATAAGGCCTTGTCTCTCTTCTTATCCAGTAGATCAAGGTTGAGTAGCAGTGCCTCATCATTATACCTTGCGTCGCTAAACTCAGTTCTGGGGAACATGAGCCTTATCTCCACAAGAGTCACTGCTTCAATTCTAAAAGCCAAAGCAAATGGAGTTTCCTGAGTGGCGGTCTTGGCTGTGGTTCTGTAAGCCTATAACACCTTNAATAGATCAAGGTTGAGTAGCAGCGCCTCATCATTATACCTTGCGTCGCTAAACTCAGTTCTGGGGAACAGGAGCCTTATCTCCACAAGAGTCACTACTTCAATTCTAAAAGCCAAAGCAAATGGAGTTTCCTGAGTGGCGGTCTTGGCTGTGGTTCTGTAAGCCTATAACACCTTAGGGAGCTGTTCCACCTATTTTCCTTTCAGTGCTTCCAACTTGGTTTTCAGGGCGATCTTTATTGTTCGAATGGTGACCTCTGCCTGCCTGTTGGATTGGGGATGAGCTGGGGCCAAAAAGAAATTTTTTATCCCTAGCTCGGCACAAAAANGGGAGCTGTTCCACCTATTTTCCTTTCAGTGCTTCCAACTTGGTTTTCAGGGCGGTCTTTATTGTTCGAATGGTGACCTCTACCTGCCTGTTGGATTGGGGATGAGCTGGGGCCAAAAAGAAATTTTTTATCCCTAGCTCGGCACAAAAATTCCTGAACTTAGGGTTATCAAACTGCTTTCCATTTTCTGAAACAACTGTCNTCAATAATTTTATCAACATGTCGTCGATATAGACCTCTAAGGATGCCCCAATTTACTTCTGGAACATTCTATTCACTAGGCGCTGATAGGTGGGTCCAGCATTCTTCAATCCAAAAGGCATGACCTGGTAGCAGTAAGTTCTCTGTTCAGTCACAAATGATGTCTTCTCCTGATCCGCTGGGTCTATCTTGATCTGATNCATTGGAATCCCAAATCTGTCGATTATCGACTTTTAGACAAAGTTTTGGACTTTTTGTTTTTTGATTGTTACTAAAGGCTCTGCCTCTGCCCATTTTGTGAAGTGGTCCACCCCAATAATGACGAACTTGCATTGTCCAACCCCCGTAGGGAGGGGGCCAAGTANCCTTGGAATCCCAAACCTGCCGATTATCGACTTTTAGACAAAGTTTTGGACTTTTTGTTTTTTGATTGTTACTAAAGGCTCTGCCTCTGTCCATTTTGTGAAGTGGTCCACCCCAATAATGACGAACTTGCATTGTCCAACCCCCGTAGGGAGGGGGCCAAGTATATCTAAACCCCACTGTTGAAAAGGCCAGGGGCTCACCACCAATGTTAGGAGCTCTGGTGGACAGTGGGGAATGCTGGCGTGTACTTGGCAAGCTTTACATCTCTTGACCAGATTTGCGGCATCTTTGAGTAGAGGTGTCAAAAATCCCCCGTTTGTATAGGTTTCCCTATAAAATAGTAAATTTGGTTGACCTGACCCTTAGTTTTGCAGCTTCTTTGGAATCTTCCGGCAAAGTTTCATTTTGAAGATACCCTCTGATGGGGTCCATCCAGCTCGGTGGTGCTTGCACAAGTAGGACTTCTTCATCTTCAATGCATACAGATGGTTCTGCTAAATGCTCCACTGGAATTAAACTATCCAAATTCTACTACGAAACTGTTGCCAACCTTGTCAAGGCGTTTGCTCTCGAATTTTTGGCTCTAGGAACGTGCTTGAACTTAATTTGCACAAACTTCTTGATCAATTTCCTGTACCTTTCTGAGGTAGAGAACCATTTTCTCACCCTTAGCCTCGTATGATTCCTCTATCTGTTTCACAACAAGCTGGGAATCGCTGCTGATCTCCAGCTGCTCTGTCTCCATTGAATGAGCAAGGTTAAGCCCAATAATGACAGCTTCATATTCAACCTCGTTGTTTGAAGCCTTAAACCCAAACCTAAGGGCGTATTCCACGTCTACTCCATCCGGAGAGGTCAGGATCAATCCTGAACCGTTTCCTTGGGCATTGGCAGCTCCTTCTACCGAAAGTTTTCATACTGGAAGGTCAGGGATTAGCAGTGTGGCTTTCGCGGGTGTTACTGCGGTGAATTCTACGATGAAATTTNGGGAATGCTGGTGTGTACTTGGCAAGCTTTACATCTCTTGACCAGATTTGCGGCATCTTTGAGTAGAGGTGTCAAAAATCCCCCGTTTGTATAGGTTTCCCTATAAAATAGTAAATTTGGCTGACCTGACCCTTAGTTTTGCAGCTTCTTTGGAATCTTCCGGCAAAGTATCATTTTGAAGATACCCTCTGATGGGGTCCATCCAGCTCGGTGGTGCTTGCACAAGTAGGACTTCTTCATCTTCAATGCATACAGATGGTTCTGCTAAATGCTCCACTGGAATTAAACTATCCAAATTCTACTACGAAACTGTTGCCAACCTTGTCAAGGCGTTTGCTCTCGAATTTTTGGCTCTAGGAACGTGCTTGAACTTAATTTGCACAAACTTCTTGATCAATTTCCTGTACCTTTCTGAGGTAGAGAACCATTTTCTCACCCTTAGCCTCGTATGATTCCTCTATCTGTTTCACAACAAGCTGGGAATCGCTGCTGATCTCCAGCTGCTCTGTCTCCATTGAATGAGCAAGGTTAAGCCCAATAATGACAGCTTCATATTCAACCTCGTTGTTTGAAGCCTTAAACCCAAACCTAAGGGCGTATTCCACGTCTACTCCATCCGGAGAGGTCAGGATCAATCCTGAACCATTTCCTTGGGCATTGGCAGCTTCGTCTACCGAAAGTTTTCATACTGGAAGGTCAGGGATTAGCAGTGTGGCTTTCGCGGGTGTTACTGCGGTGAATTCTACGATGAAATTTGCCAAGATTTGCCCTTTGATTGTAGCCCTTGGCTTATACCTAATATCAAATTCGCTGAGCTCTATTGCCCACTTAACTAGCCTTCCCGAAGACTCTGGTTTATGCAGCACTTGCTTCATTGGCTGATTTGTTGGAACTTCTATAGTATGAGCCTAGAAATATGGTCTAAGTCTCTTGGCCATAGTCACCAGGGCCAAAACTAGTTTTTTCATCTTCGGATATCTCTCCACTGCCCCCCCTTCAGAGCTCTGCTATAGTAGTAAACTGGTTGCAGAGCTCTGTCTCGCTTCTTAACTAGTGCTGCGCTGGTTGAGAAATCCGAGATAGCTAAATAAAGAGTCAGCACTTCTCCTTCTAAGGGGCTTACCNTTAGGGGTAGCACCCTTTCCCCTAAGAATCCCATTAAGTGAGCACTTACTGGCTCAAGCTTCTCCCTTCCTATGCCCATTTTGTCAAAGGCAGAGGTGAAAATGATGTCGGCCAAGCTCCTATTGTCAACTAGAACTCGATGAGCCGTTAGGTTAGCCACAATGACCTTTGCCACCAATGGGTCATCATGGGGATGCTGACAGCCTTCCAAGTCTGAATCCAAAAAAGTGATGGTTATGCTTAGCTGATGTATTTTGGACACGGTGTGCACTTCCAGCGCTTCACCAGCTCTGATCCTGTGCAGATGCGCTTTCCTGGCTGCACTAGATTCTCCATCACTAGCAAATCCTCCAGATATCACTCTGATCTCCCCTAAGGGTTGTTGGTGCTATGCAGAGGCTAGCTGTTGAGGTGCTGGTAGTGGTGGAGCCCTGTTTTGGTTGTCATGGGCGACAAATCGTCGCAACTGCCCCCTCTGGATCAAGAACTTGATCTCCTTCTTTAGCTAAATGCAATCGTTAGTGTGATGACCATGATCCCTATGATACTCCCAATACTTTGTAGGGTCTCTTTTAGTTGGATCTGCTTTCATTCGTGGAGGCCACCTTAGGAATTTCTCGTTCTGTACCTTGTATAGGATCTGGGACACTGTTGTAGTGAGAGGGGTATATTGCTGAGGTGCATACCTCGGCTGTAGTTCAGGCTGCGGGGGTCCTAATCGGTCCCCAATGTTCCCCCTTCTTTTTGGGGATCACTCGTTATCTCTTCTAGGAGATCTATCTCTCTTTGGAGATCTGTTTCTTTCCCTCTCTCTCTTGGGACTTTGNACCTTTTATGGGTTAGCCTCGATTCCTCTACTGTTGACTATGAATCCCAGAAACTTCCTTGCTGATACCCCAAAGATGCACTTTGCAAGGTTGAGTTTCATCTTGTACTCCTTGAGGATTTGGAATGATTCTGCTAGGTGCTCGATGTGCAGCTCTGCCTTCAATGATTTTATCAACATGTCGTCGATATAGACCTCTAAGGATGCCCCAATTTACTTCTGGAACATTCTATTCACTAGGCGCTGATAGGTGGGTCCAGCATTCTTTAATCCAAAAGGCATGACCTGGTAGCAGTAAGTTCCCTGTTCAGTCACAAATGATGTCTTCTCCTGATCCGCTGGGTCTATCTTGATCTGATTATAACCTGAGAAAGGATCTAGGAAGCTGAGGAGCTCATGCCCTGCAGTGGCATCCACGATCAAGTTGATTCGAGGTAAAGGAAAGCTATTCTTGGGGCATGCTAGATTGAGATCGGTGAAATCAATGCAGTCGCCATTTCCCATTGGTCTTCTTGATCAGCACCATATTAACCAACCAGGTAGGGTAGTCCACCTCTCTGATTGCTTTGGCATGGAGGAGTTTATTGACCTCCTCGTTAATTGCCTTCTGGCGTTTTGGAGCAAAAATTCTCCACTTCTGTTTAACAGGTTTGCAAATGGGATTCATGCTTACCTTGTGTGTGATGACTGAGGGGTCAATGCCTTCCATGTCCTCTTGCTTCCAAGCGAGCACCCCCATGTTCTTCCTTAGGAACTAGGTAAGTAGGTATTGCATTTCTCTGCTCAACTTAGATCCCATGTAAACAATATGTTCAGGCTCCTCATTGAGCTAGATTGGCTCTAGCTCTTTTGACGGCATGGGCCTGGTGTCCAGCTCGTCCCTCATGTCAAGCTCATTTAGCTAGATATTTTCAACCTCTTTTTGCTTCACCAAGGCCATGTAGTACTGCCTGGTTATTCGCTGGTCTCCTCGGACCATTCCAACTCCATTTTCTATAGAAAATTTTATGAACAAGTGATATGCTGAGGGGATAGCCTTCATTGCGTTGAGGGATAGTCTCCCAAGTAGCATATTGTACACAGAAGGGGCATTAACTACCAGGAATTTCACAGTGGTGGTGGCTTGGCAAGGAGGGTCCCCCATAGTGAGCACGAGTTGGATGGATCCTAGGGGTAGCACCCTTTCCCCTAAGAATCCCATTAAGTGAGCACTTACTGGCTCAAGCTTCTCCCTTCCTATGCCCATTTTGTCAAAGGCAGAGGTGAAAATGATGTCGGCCAAGCTCCTATTGTCAACTAGAACTCGATGAGCCGTTAGGTTAGCCACAATGACCTTTGCCACCAATGGGTCATCATGGGGATGCTGACAGCCTTCCAAGTCTGAATCCAAAAAAGTGATGGTTATGCTTAGCTGATGTATTTTGGACACGGTGTGCACTTCCAGCGCTTCACCAGCTCTGATCCTGTGCAGATGTGCTTTCCTGGCTGCACTAGATTCTCCATCACTAGCAAATCCTCCAGATATCACTCTGATCTCCCCTAAGGGTTGTTGGTGCTATGCAGAGGCTAGCTGTTGAGGTGCTGGTAGTGGTGGAGCCCTGTTTTGGTTGTCATGGGCGACAAATCGTCGCAACTGCCCCCTCTGGATCAAGAACTTGATCTCCTTCTTTAGCTAAATGCAATCGTTAGTGTGATGACCATGATCCCTATGATACTCCCAATACTTTGTAGGGTCTCTTTTAGTTGGATCTGCTTTCATTCGTGGAGGCCACCTTAGGAATTTCTCGTTCTGTACCTTGTATAGGATCTGGGACACTGTTGTAGTGAGAGGGGTATATTGCTGAGGTGCATACCTCGGCTGTAGTTCAGGCTGCGGGGGTCCTAATCGGTCCCCAATGTTCCCCCTTCTTTTTGGGGATCACTCGTTATCTCTTCTAGGAGATCTATCTCTCTTTGGAGATCTGTTTCTTTCCCTCTCTCTCTTGGGACTTTGGTTCCTCTTTTTCTCTTCCTTTCCCTTATCTCTATCTACAGAAAAGTTCCCTACCTTGGAGAGAAGAGCTTCTTCGCCCTTTATATATTTCTCTGCTTTGGCAAGCACCTCGGCTATGCTTGCTTGGGGATTTTTTGATATGGTGAACATCAAATCTTTAGATTGCACCCATAGACCAGCTATGAAGGCAGTGATGGCAAAATTTTCGTCTGGGACATCCACCTTTAACGACTCCGAATTAAATCTTTGGACATAAGAGCTGAGGTTTTCTTGAGGTTCCTATTTCACATTCAAAAGGTGATAGTTCGGCTTTCTATAGGTCCAAGCCCCTATGAAGTGGGATACGAAGGAAATGGAAAATTCTTTGAACGAAGAGATTAAGGCCGGGGGGAGCCTGTTAAACCACGCCAAGGCTGAACCCTTCAAAATGATGGCAAAGGCTCGACAACGTACGGGATCCTGGTACCCATGCAACTCCATCTGGTTCTTATAAGTGTTGAAGTGGTCCATGGGATCCCTGGCTCCATCAAATGACTCTATCTGTGGCATCCTGAATTTTGGGGGAGGAAAAAATGCAACACCCCAGGCGTGAATGGAGATTCAGTCTGCTGCATCAAGACATCCATTGTAACTAGAGCTTTACATCTGACCGTTTCCTTCATGTGGCTGAGCTCTTGTTGGATGCCTTTGAAGCGTTGCTCCTAATATTGTTCCCTTCTCTCCTACTGATAAGGAAAGACATCATTCTTTTCACCTTCATAGTTTTGACTTTGTAGTTCTTTATTGTGGCCATTCCTAGGGGGTAGTTGGGGAACCTGCCCCAAGTTCTGACTGTTCTTCCCTCCTTCATTGTCTTCTCTAAGTGGATCAAGGTGTTGTTGATCCCTGTGACGGGGACTGTTCTGACCTTCTTGGGCCCGACGTGCCTCCTGTGGGTGCTGCAACAGCTTTAAGAGCTCTTCGTTTATCTTTATCAANCTAGGAGATCTATCTCTCTTTGGAGATCTGTTTCTTTCCCTCTCTCTCTTGGGACTTTGGTTCCTCTTTTTCTCTTCCTTTCCCTTATCTCTATCTACAGAAAAGTTCCCTACCTTGGAGAGAAGAGCTTCTTCGCCCTTTATATATTTCTCTGCTTTGGCAAGCACCTCGGCTATGCTTGCTTGGGGATTTTTTGATATGGTGAACATCAAATCTTTAGATTGCACCCATAGACCAGCTATGAAGGCAGTGATGGCAAAATTTTCGTCTGGGACATCCACCTTTAACGACTCCGAATTAAATCTTTGGACATAAGAGCTGAGGTTTTCTTGAGGTTCCTATTTCACATTCAAAAGGTGATAGTTCGGCTTTCTATAGGTCCAAGCCCCTATGAAGTGGGATACAAAGGAAATGGAAAATTCTTTGAACGAAGAGATTAAGGCCGGGGGGAGCCTGTTAAACCACGCCAAGGCTGAACCCTTCAAAATGATGGCAAAGGCTCGACAACGTACGGGATCCTGGTACCCATGCAACTCCATCTGGTTCTTATAAGTGTTGAAGTGGTCCATGGGATCCCTGGCTCCATCAAAGGACTCTATCTGTGGCATCCTGAATTTTGGGGGAGGAAAAAATGCAACACCCCAGGCGTGAATGGAGATTCAGTCTGCTGCATCAAGACATCCATTGTAACTAGAGCTTTACATCTGACCGTTTCCTTCATGTGGCTGAGCTCCTGTTGGATGCCTTTGAAGCGTTGCTCCTAATATTGTTCCCTTCTCTCCTACTGATAAGGAAAGACATCATTCTTTTCACCTTCATAGTTTTGACTTTGTAGTTCTTTATTGTGGCCATTCCTAGGGGGTAGTTGGGGAACCTGCCCCAAGTTCTGACTGTTCTTCCCTCCTTCATTGTCTTCTCTAAGTGGATCAAGGTGTTGTTGATCCCTGTGACGGGGACTGTTCTGACCTTCTTGGGCCCGACGTGCCTCCTGTGGGTGCTGCAACAGCTTTAAGAGCTCTTCGTTTATCTTTATCAAGCATTGATTGATGAGGCATAAAGCCTCCATCTCGTTGTTTGTGGGGGGATTCCCCATGGAAGGATCAGTCTCTAGGACGTTCTCGGGTTGTCTGCCATTGGTGGCTTCCTGTTGGTCCTGCATCCGAGGTGGGTTTGTTTGGCTTCTGCTCATGTTTCATGTTGATACCATCAGTCACTGAAAAATCAGTTTATTTGTAACAGGAACAGTCGTTCCCACAGACGGCGCCAAATTAATGGTGCAAACTAATGTGGGTGAACAGAGTGTGTGGGAACAAAGGTGAATCTAGGCTGCCAACTTTATAATGACAGAGATGAAGTGTTTTTTAGAGGGTAGGAGAATTTTCACAGTAAGAATATAGTGGTTCACCGGCTCTGGAGCTTGGCTAATCCANTTTGCTCATGTTTCATGTTGATACCATCAGTCACTGAAAAATCAGTTTATTTGTAACAGGAACAATCGTTCCCACAGACGGCGCCAAATTAATGGTGCAAACTAATGTGGGTGAACAGAGTGTGTGGGAACAAAGGTGAATCTAGGCTGCCAACTTTATAATGACAGAGATGAAGTGTTTTTTAGAGGGTAGGAGAATTTTCACAGTAAGAATATAGTGGTTCACCGGCTCTGGAGCTTGGCTAATCCACTCTCTAATGGAGGCTCTTGCTCCTTTATTTTCTCTCTTGATTTCTCGAATGTATTACAATACAATGCATGATCTATTTAGGGTTTTTCTAGGAGCCTCTTCTTTTGATGAGGCGTTACATAGTATTTATAAGGTTGGTCCCTATTCTATGAGATTTTAGCCGAGATCTTTGCCAATTATTCATGGGATCCTCCTTGATTTTAGGAGAGAATCTTGGTTGGTTGAGAGTTTCATTTATTGGGCTCAATTTTCGCAGTCACCCAGCTGTTTTCTGGTCGGTTCTGCTACGACCTCCCCAAGGGGAGCTCTACCCCTAGTTCTCTTAATTTTTCGTGTCTTTCCTGACCTCCTGACCTGACCTCCTTTCTTGAGCTCACAGCTAGAGCTTGTTTGAGATATCATAAAAAATAATTTTATTTTATTGTTTGAAAGAAAGTAAAGTTATAAGAATTTTTTTATAATTGTCTAAATTACCCTTAATTATATTAAATCAGTCTAAAAAAGAAAAAAATATATATAATTACAATTGAAAGTTAAATTTTTTTAAATAAGTGGCTCGAAACCTAATTTTAAGACAATTACCTACACAAAAGTCTTTGGACCAAATTATGTGATTAATTAAATTCAGACCAAAATTTTTTAAAATTAATAACCAATAAAATATTTTAAGAAAAATAAGGATAAAATGAGAATTTAATTATATAAGACAACTTTCTTGTATTTTCTTGTGTTTTTTATAAGAAAAAAAAGTTGGTTATTTGTGAAAAAATTCAAGGATGAAAGAAAATTATTTTTTCTATTATTTTCTTTTTCATACTAACCAAACACATGAAAATTTTTAAAATTTTATCTTTCTTGTATTTTCTAACATTCTTCCGCTAAACAAACGAATCTTATTGTGTTCATTTACCATTTTTTAAGTTTAAATACCACTATTTTAGAGAATTTACTATTTTTTGAGGTTTTTTTTCCATGTTTTAATATAGGATAAGACTGTAGTATCCACAAGTAAATGATTATGGGTGGTATATTTTGATTTGTTTATTTGTAATAAGTAATAATAAAAATAATAAAATAATTTTACATGTGTTGCTTTTTGATTGGATAAAAAAAGAGTTATGGTATCAAAGAATATTTTTTTAGTGTTATTATCTAACCCCTTTTAATATTTCATCATCCAATATTAAGACTTGTTATCAATCCAATGTGGACACAAGTGAATGCATTGTATGACTATTGTGCTCAAGAAATTCAACTTCATTTCTAGATGCATCACACCAAAAAAAAAAAATAGTTCAAGTGGTCGGGTTTGTGTAACCCGCCATCTCCAGGGTCCATTGGGGGACATCGGACCATGACCCGTTAGGCCATTACTTTTTTAAAATTATTTGAGTAATGTTATTTAAATTTAAAAGTATGATTTAATTGTTAACCTAATAATGTAATAGCGACATGGGTCAATAGCTCTAATTATTAAAAATTTTTATTAAAACTCTATTATTTAACACATCATTAAATTAATAAATTAGATCAAATTCAACTGCTGAACAATCCGTAAGGGTTCGAGTTCATTAGAATCATGTTGATTACATGGAGAGAAAAGGAGCACATAGTTCCGAGAAAACAAGCATGGACCGTCAACATGGAAATATGCTTGTTTGTGTCAAGTGGTTTTGTTTTTGGTTAGACACCTACCTCACTTCAAATCCACATAAAATCACACAAATTTGTGGGAGCAGCTACGTGAAAATTTGAGAGGGCACAAAAGTCTATATATGGATCGTCATGTATTCGTAGCGATATAATTGATCCGACTAATAGAGATGTCTTGAACATAAAATTGAAAAAAACAATAGTTTTAGATTCCATCCTATGACGGAGCCAAGAGGGACCGGGGGCCCATAATAAAATTTTTGGCTCCGCATTTAGTTCCATCTTTTTATTTTTGTCTACATTATAGTATAAACTAAGGATCCACGGCTCTTACAAAAAGGCCTAAAAAAATCTAAATTGAACAATTATTGTGTCCAAAAAAAAAAAAAATACACAAAGGGAACTTTAAAAGTCATGCACAGTCACAATTGATCCTGAAGCAATATAAGAGAAAGTTTCAAAAATAGAACAAAAAATTTCAATTGAAATGTTGAAATTAAAAAAGAAGATCACATTTTTATTTTAAAATTCAATGACTACGTATAGAATACTATTGATAATACATGTCTATGCTATTTATGTAGAAAAAAGTTTTTCAAATTTAAAAAAATAATAAAATTTTATTTAAGAATAATTATCTCATAACAAAGATTGACTGAATTAGCCACACATTAAATTGAAAAATATAGTTTAGCAAAACTAATAAGTAATAATTTTACATCTTAAAAATCCAAGAAAATAAAGTAGTGGGTTTGTATCTAAATACGTTTCGAGCTGCCCCGCCCACCAATATAGGAGCACTATAAATGGAATAAAATGAGAATTAATACTTTTGTTATGCTTTGAGAAGAAATTAAGTAAAGCCACAAACAGTTCAGTACTGATATAATTGCGCATAACAAGGTAAGTTATTTTTGACACGGTCTTCCAAGACTGCTTACGATGGAGACTCAGGTTGCTGTCTTGTCCTCTTAATGAGAAACCCTCTCAAGTCAATGGCTCTAGAAGAGAGACTTCACCGAATGACTCTTTTCAAACCTATATTTAAACCTTACCAGATAAGTGTAAGCATGGAGTGTACCCTACTGACATTTGTGGACCAAGACTTAAATATAATTGCAAAAGGCAGCAGTCTATTTGTTGCAAGCTAACTTGAAGAAAAATTACCTAGCTAGCATTTTGGCGGGACTCTAGGCGGTTTTGTAGTCTCCAGATTGACACATAAAAAGATAGAGTTGTTGTGATATTCAAAAGGTGTCGAAAAAGTAAACTGAAAGATGATGTCTCAGAGAAACCGAGTACGATCATTGATACTGCATTGAATACAATGTTAACGCTCATTTATGACGAAATGAGTGATGGTGACAAGACTATTAATGGGCGCCTGCATCCTCAGAGCCTAGGCCTATTATCATGATGACTAGATATTGATGGCTACTATGCCGAATATATACATTTGACTGTCTCCGAAGAACTGTTCCTCTGAGTATTCAATGCTCAGTTGCGGGTGTCAGAAGTCGATCTGAGGGATGTGGATACTCGGAGGCAAGCATAAATGCTCGGCATGATGCTGAGTATCATGCCGAGCATTCATCCTATCGATCCTAGCTTTGAGTAGGAGAAGACTTGAGTGGAGAACACTCATTTTGTAGGAGGAGGTGTCAGACATTGAATGTCCAGATGGAACTTGAGGTTTATGGCACTTAGTGCTAATCTAGGTATAAATACTCTTTAGAAAAGTGAACAAATGTATGCAATATTGAGCCCAAAATATTGGATACATTGAGCTGTAGCCTCCCATGTTATAACTTAAACTTCGGAGGGTATAAGCCGAGTGTTCACTTAGCCCCCATTTCTAACCTCATGATTGTTGTAGGTCCACCAGTTTGAAGGTCTCTATCTCAAACTATTGCAGGAATTCTCCTGTGCAATTTGGCGCTATTTGTGAGAATCGTTATGAATATTTCCCCGTAGTGACCGCATTATGGTGAACACTCGATCTTAGGGTGGCGGAAGTGGAAGCTTATGCATGTAAAATGCAGGGGCTGTCCAGCTCCTAGTGGTTACGGAACTGGGCCCCTTGAGCCAGTCAGGCGAAGAGGAACAATCCTCACAACGAACGCTCCCTATGGATCAAGACCTTTTGGCTCGTGATATCGTGGAGATGGTTGCGAAGCGGATGGACAAACGCATCAAGCAACTTGAGAGGGAAAATGCCCAGGTTTGATGATGGCTTGACAGTTTTGAGCAATCGACGAATGTGAGCAGGCAGAGTCGCGAGCGGGGGGACAGGGATCTCAGTTGAGGCTACTCTCGGAGTGCCAGGCAAGAAGCCCCTAGAAGGGGCTCACATGAGTGCACCCTCGAGTGGCATAACCACTGAAGCGGTAGGCCAGCCCCTGAGGAGATTTCAGAGTGGGATTATAAGGTCGGATTGTCCCGGTAGGACCTCCGCCAAGGGATACTTGGAAACACCGTGGCTGTCGAGTCCCAGACGGAGTCCACGACGAGAATGCCAGGAAATGGGAAGCCCTGTGGCAACCCCCGGGAGCGCCTTCACAACGCACATCACAGATTTGAACCAATAGAGAATGCCGACGACGATGATCAAATCATTTCCCCATTCGTTCAAGATATCAGGGAACCCGAGATGCTAAAAATGTTCACTGTCCCATGGTTTAAGGTCTACAATGAGAGGACAAATCCCGAGAGTCACTTACGACAATATAAGCAATTGATGTCCATCTATGACACCGATTAAAGGGTGTTATGCCGAGTTTTCCCCATGAGCTTGGGGGATACAGCCATGGAGTGGTATGAGGGCTTGGCTCCCAAGAGCATCAGATCCTGGAAATAACTGACTGAGCTCTTTGCAGCTCGATTCATTGCCAGCAGTAAAAAGCCGAAGGACATCGTCGCTTTACTAATGCTTAGAAGGAAAAGTGGAGAATCCCTTTGACAGTACGTCATCTGGTACTAGGAAGAGGTTAATGAGGTCGAGGCGTGCTCGGAGATAATAGTTGCGGCATCATTCAGGCTAGGGTTTTCCCAAGACACTGATCTTTACAAATCACTTACTAAGAGAGCTCCAGGGAACTTGAAAGATTTGATAGCTCGGATAAACAAGTACGCCTGAGTGGAGGAAGAATCTAACACCCTTGAGAATAAAGCTCCTATGCCAAAGAAGAAAGAGAGGGAGCCAACGTTCCGGAGGGGGGCTCTTGTGCCACCCCCAAGTCGTTTGTCCTTCCAGGGGGTGAACAAGGTCTTTAAAGAGCCCATTTACAAGATGCTACACAAGATAAAAAACAAGCCCTACTTTAAATGGCCCCTCAGGATGCAAGGAGACCTGCCAATGAGGGATTCAACTTTCCATTGTTCTTATCATAAGGATATAGGTCATTTGATAGAGGATTATAGGGTATATAAATTCTTCCTTGAACAGCTGGTACGAGATGGACATCTCGGGGAATTCATCGATAGAGGGGCTCCCGGGGGATCGACGAGGAAAGGAACCGAGGCGTCTGCTGAGGTGGCACCCGTGATTGATGTCATACATGCCTGCACCATGGGAAGGTCGACATATAACTCCCTCCATGCTGAGCTGCAGAAGGTCTCTTAAGCAATAAGGGTGGAAGAAAGGGGTAAAGAGTGACCCTCTAAGAAGCTACGATACAGCGCTGAGATTATTCAACTTTCTAACACCGACTTAGGCAGGATAGTCCTCCCCCATGAAGATGCATTGGTGATCACTTTGTGGGTTGACAAATTTGATGTCAAGAGAATCTTGGTAGACTCAGGAAGTTCTTCTGAGGTGATGTATGATCACCTCTTCTANGCGACCCTCTAAGAAGCTACGATACAGCGCTGAGATTATTCAACTTTCTAACGCCGACTTAGGCAGGATAGTCCTCCCCCATGAAGATGCATTGGTGATCACTTTGTGGGTTGACAAATTTGATGTCAAGAGAATCTTGGTAGACTCAGGAAGTTCTTCTGAGGTGATGTATGATCACCTCTTCTACAAAATGGGGTTTTCACAAAGAGATCTGGAACCTATAAAGACCCCCCTCATAGGCTTCAATGGTTCCAGTGTCCTTCCCCTTGGGAAGATCACTCTTATGGTATGTGCAGGGATTGTCACTATCACAGTTGAGTTCATGGTAATAAACTCTAACTCTCAATATAATTTCATTATGGGCAGGGCATGGTTGCATGCGATGAAGACGGTCCACTCATTCTATCATNTGCAAAATGGGGTTTTCACAAAGAGATCTGGAACCTATAAAGACCCCCCTCATAGGCTTCAATGGTTCCAGTGCCCTTCCCCTTGGGAAGATCACTCTTACAGTATGTGCAGGGATTGTCACAATCACAGTTGAGTTCATGGTAATAAACTCTAACTCTCAATACAATGTCATTATGGGCAGGGCATGGTTGCATGCGATGAAGACGGTCCACTCATTCTATCATCAAAAGGTCAAGTTCCCTACCTCGTAGGGCATAATGAAAGTCCAGGGTGATCAGGCGACAAAAAGCTGTTTCTACACCGCAGTGAAGACTGAGGTTAGTGGCCAAATAAGGACGTGATCCCGAAGCAGTGGTTGCCAAATAAAAATCACAGTTCAGTCGGCCAGGGGTGGATAAGTCCATTACGAAACTGGCCCATTGGTCCACTGAAGCCTTGGTTAAAGTTCTCCTGGGCCCAGATAGCGATGAGAAGTACTTTTTAATAGGGGAATCACTTGATGATGCTGAGAAGACTGGCATGGCTTCATTTCTCTGCTAGAGCTTTGACGTCTTTGCATAGACCCAAGCTGAGATGACGGGGATAAGCACCGAGGTGATGACCCATCGGCTCCATGTTGGCCCATCATTTAAACCTATTCGGCAAAAAGCTCAGAGGATAGCACCCCATCATGCGAAAGCCGTGGATGAAGAGGTGGATAAGTTGTTGGGAGCCAGTTCCATCAAGGAGGTGCAATTCCCCTAGTGGTTGTTCAACACGGTGTGTGCTAAGAAAAAGGAAGGGAAATGATGGGTATGTGTGAATTTCATGGACTTGAACAAGGTATGCCCCAAGGACGAGTATCCATTACCAAAGGTTGATCAGCCAGTGGATGGAACCGTCGGCCACAAACGAATCACCTTTATGGATGCTCAGGTGGGGTAACACCAGATTCCCTTACATGAATCAGATTAAGAAAAGATGGTGTTCATTACGCCCCCGTGGGATTTACTGCTACACGGTGATGCCATTTAGGTTAAAGAATGTAGGGGCGACTTACCAGCGCTTAATGAATAAGATTTTCAAACAACAACTTGGTGAAACTATGGAGGTGTATATTGATGATATTTTAGTCAAGAGCAAAGAAAGCGCCAACCATCTTTGTGATCTCAGGAAAATGTTCGCCATCCTCCAGAGGTATGGTCTGAAGCTGAATGCCTCAAAATGCTCCTTCGGGATAAGCTTGGGAAAATTTTTGGGATATTTAGTTATTCACAGGGGCATTGAGGCAAACCCTGAGTAGATACAAGCTGTACAAAACATTCAGGCGTCGAAGAATATCAAGGACATCTAGAAGTTAACTGGGATGTTGGCAGCCCTTAACCGATTTATTTTCAAATCTTCAGATAAATGCAAGCCATTTTTCATCAAGTTGAAGAGGGCGGCTAAAGGAACCTAGAATGAGGAATATGGCTGAGCTCTTGAGGGGATCAAGGAGTACCTAAGATATCCTCTGACCTCATCTGTCTCGGCGACTGGCGAGATGCTCAACCTCTACTTATTTGTATCCAAAAGGGTCGTGAGTGGGGCGTTGGTCAAGGAAAGTGAAAGGGCACAAAGACCCGTTTACTTCATAAGCAAGACTTTACTTGACGCTGAGATTAGGTATTTTCCAATGGAGAAATTGGATCTAGCATTAGTGGTCTCAGTGAGGAAACTCAAGCATTAGTTCCAAGCTCATACCATATAATTCCTGACTGATCAGCCTCTCAAGTCGATCCTTCACAAAGTTAACATGTCAGGAAGGGTCACCAAGTAGGCTATGGAGCTTGGGGATTTCGAGATCAGGTACAAACCTCGTACTTCAATAAAGGGGCAGGTCCTCGCAGACTTCATCACCGAGTTCTCTACATTCGAGTCCCCACAAGAGATGTGAGCTTTGGGTGACGATATTTGAGACCTTCATGTTAATGGATCATCGAATGCAAAGGGGCAGAGATAGGTGTAGTACTAGCCAACTCATGAGGGTTTTTCATAGAAAGGACAATCAGATTAATGTTCAAGGCATCAAATAATAAGGCCGAGTATGAGGCGCTATTGGCAGGACTCGATATTGCATACTCGATCGGCATCAGGCACCTTTGAGTCTTATGCAATTCCCAGCTGGTCGTGAACCATGTTAATGGGGACTTTGAGGCCCGGGATAGCAGAATGAAGGCATGCCACCAGAAGGCAAAATTCATAATGGAGAAGTTAGAAAAAGTGAAAATTTCCCAAATTTTTAGGGATCACAACACCCATGCCGACGCATTGGCATGTCTAGCTTTAGCATTGGCCTTGGAGGTAACTTAGCATATCATCATTGAAAATCGGGAAAGGTCGAGTATAAAAGAAACGAAAGTTGAACAAGTATTGCCAACTCAGATACAAGCACCCTCGGAGTGGATGAACCCTATAATTACATACCTAATGGAAGGGGGTGCTTTCGGAGGATATTAAAAAAGCCAGGAAGATCAAACTCAAGGCTCTCAAGTTCTGGATGTCTGCCAACCATCAACTATAGAGGAAATCATTTTCGGGACCACTTTTGCTCTATGTCCCTAAGGATAAGGTGGAGCCCTTGCTGTACGAGATTTACGAGGGTGTATATGGGAGCCATACATGAGGAAGGTCCCTGGCACATCGAGCAATGAACCAAGGATATTGGTGGCCATATATGCAGAAGGACGACAAGAGCTATGTTCAAAAGTGTGGCAAATACCAGAAGTTTGCTCCCATTATCTGACAACCAATAGGAGATTTGAACTTACATATGAGTCCTTGGCCGTTTTCTTAGTGGGGGATGGACATTGTCGGACCTTTCTTGAGGGCCCCACTGGGCAAGAAATTCTTGTTAGTGGCAACTGATTACTTCACTAAGTGGATCGAGGCCGAACCCCTGAGCCGTATTCGGGATGTGAAAATAAAGAAATTTGTATGCCAGAACATTATCACTCGGTTTAGAATCCCTCAGGCTATTATCTCTGACAACGACACTCAATTCAATAGTGATCCATTTAGAGAGTTTTGTTCGGGGTTTGGAATACGTAATTACTATTCTACGCCAGCTTATCCCCAAAATAATGGACAAGCAGAGGTTTCCAACAAAACTATGTTGGCGGGAATCAAGAAGAGACTTAAGGAGGCAAAGGGGAGATGGACTAAGGAATTAATCAATGTGTTTTGGGCCTACAGAACCACGCTAAGGACATCTACAGGAGAAACTCCATGTGCCTTGACGTATGGGGTTGAAGTTGTCATCCCATTGGAAGTGGGACTCCTAACAATACGAAGNCCTAATGGAAAGGGGTGCTTTCGGAGGATATTAAAAAAGCCAGGAAGATCAAACTCAAGGCTCTCAGGTTCTGGATGTCTGCCGACCATCAACTATATTGGAAATCATTTTCGGGATCACTTTTGCTCTATGTCCCTGAGGATAAGGTGGAGCCCTTGCTGTACGAGATTTACGAGGGTGTATATGGGAGCCATACATGAGGAAGGTCCCTGGCACATCGAGCAATGAACCAAGGACATTGGTGGGCATATATGCAGAAGGACGACAAGAGCTATGTTCAAAAGTGTGGCAAATACCAGAAGTTTGCTCCCATTATCCGACAACCAATAGGAGATTTGAACTTACATACGAGTCATTGGCCATTTTCTCAGTGGGGGATGGACATTGTCGGACCTTTCTTGAGGGCCCCACTGGGCAAGAAATTCTTGTTAGTGACAACTGATTACTTCACTAAGTGGATCGAGGCCGAACCCCTGAGCCGTATTCGGGATGTGAAAATAAAGAAATTTGTATGCCAGAACATTATCACTCGGTTTAGAATCCCTCAGGCTATTATCTCTGACAACGACACTCAATTCAATAGTGATCCATTTAGAGAGTTTTGTTCGGGGTTTGGAATACGTAATTACTATTCTACGCCAGCTTATCCCCAAAATAACGGACAAGCAGAGGTTTCCAACAAAACTATGTTGGCGGGAATCAAGAAGAGACTTAAGGAGGCAAAGGGGAGATGGACTAAGGAATTAATCAATGTGTTTTGGGCCTACAGAACCACGCTAAGGACATCTACAGGAGAAACTCCATGTGCCTTGACGTATGGGGTTGAAGTTGTCATCCCATTGGAAGTGGGACTCCTAACAATACGAAGTCAAGCCTTTGAGTTGGGAAATAATGATCAGACACTTGCCAGAGATCTCGACTTAGTCAAAGAAAGGAGAGCACTGGCGTCTATCAGATTAGCAAGATACCAAGGGGAATTATCAAGAAAACACTAGAAGAAGGTCCAAACAAGGAATTTCTAAGTCAGAGATTTGGTATTACGAAAAATGGTGGGCAATGCTTGGGAACCCACGGATGGGAAACTTGGTTCCAATTGGGAAATCCCTTATAGAGTGATCTTTGTGGGGGGCACAGGTGAGTATAGGTTGCAAGGTATGGATGGTAATGATGTAATCCGACCATAGAATGTATCAAATTTAAAGAAATACTACTACTAAATTAGACTTCAGGATTTGCTTATGGTTGAAGTATTAACACGAGTCAAGCGCTCGATCGTTAGGGGTACGAACCCAATGGGTGTAAGACTCCACCCTTGGAGCAACGCTTTCAAATTATTAACACGAGTCAAGCGCTTGGTCATTAGGAGTACAGCCCCGAGGGGTGTAAGACTCCACCCTTGGAGCAACGCCTTCAAATTATTAACACGAGCCAAGCGCTTGGTCGTTAGGGGTACGGCCTCGAGGGGTGTAAGACTCAACCCTTGGGGCAACGCCTTCAAATTATAAATGAGCCAAGCGCTCGGTCGTTAGGGGTACGGACCCAAGGGGTTTAAGCCCATCCTTGAAATTAAAGTGAAATTCTCAGTTATCATATACTCGGTCCTGAGGGGTGTAAAACCCAGACAAGCAAGTTCAACGCGAGTTTGCTCATTTTTCACTTACTGGGAATTTCTCTTTCCTTATGGATTCGACGTGAAGCCTTACTTCCTTAGTTCTACCATTCATGCTACTTTTGAAGGTCATTACTGACTTATAACGTTAAGGCCGCTTCCTAGAAACAAAGTGGTATGATCCTTTAGCAGTTAGTAAGGGAAGAAGAGAGAGAACACATGTAGGGAAAAAGAAGTTTCATTACATTCAAAAAAAAAAAAGGGGGGGTTTGTGTCCCTAGGTAGTACAAAAAAGGTAAACAAAGAAATTATAGAACACAAGTCACAAAAACAAAGGACATAGAAGTTACAAAAATCCTCGAGCAGCTAAGGACCCTCGGCTCCCTCATCCCCGGTATCTCCCCCGCCAAGGCCACCACACCACCTTGATAGCTTCTCTCCAACCTCCAATATCTCGTCAAGTTCAGTATCATGTCCTCCAGTGATGATGGGGGACAGAGGAAGGGGAACATTATCTTCTTGTTTCGCGGGTGGAAGGGAAGGAAGAGTAGGAGAAGGCTGGTCAGAACTGTCACTAAGGGTGATGGGTTCATTCTCACCCTCGGCCCCCATCGCCTTTTCAACGTGAACTTGGTCGCTTGGATCGGCTTGGAATTGTCCCTCAAGAACCTCTTCATCGACCTCCCTTCGAAGACTGTGCATGACGAACAAATCCGAGTCTACCTTGACATGGCAGGCATGAAGGGCGGTGTCCTAACCTTCTTTAAAAGACCTTTCTTAGCTTCCTCGAAGGCGGGAACCATCTGGTCTTGGGTGGCCAATCACACCCTTAGTCACTTTGTCTCCAGCCTTTCCTGCTCTCCTGCCCTCTCTACTGTTAGGGAGTCCACTTTGGCAGTTAAATCATTGATGATGGACTTGGAGTCCTGCAGCTTGACCTCGGTAGAGGAGACTCGAAGTTCGTACTCTTCGACCTTTTTGATTGTCGCAGTTCGCCCGCCTTCGCCTTCGCCTTCGCCTTCGCCTTCGCCTTTTCAACCTCGTCATCAAGGGCGTTGCGTTGGTGGATGAGCTTGGTGATGTGCCGAGTCTGATCGCTGAGGGTCTTCTCCACTACTCGATTGTGTTCATCTTTAGCAGTCGTGGCTCGCTCAGCATTCCTCGTCGCCTCCTTGTACTCCCAAAAATGCTCAATGATAGCCCCCACCTACTGGCTAGCCTGGAAAGAGAAAGTACTTAGGTCAGAATTGGCCAAATATGCAAAGAATAATACTCGGGAAAGTATCCCACTTACCACTAGGTTGCTTTGAATGGTGCTCATTAGGAGCCGGTTATCTATATAGCCTTTATACATGACCATATCGGCTTCGAATTGAAAAGTCCCTGCAACGGCGAGTGCCATGTCGGGGGATTAGAGGATGGATTCTACCTCTAAGATAAGATGGCCCCTCTTGGTTTCTGCTCGGGGGGCCCATTACGCGAATGTGGCCGGGCCTAGGGCGTCCTGTCGGCGTTTTACTCGGCACTCTTCTGACTCCTCGAACTCCTGAGCATGTTGTTCCCTCTACCGATCTCCAGAGGGGGGGACTTGGTGAGATGGGACCCTTTCCCTAGGCGACACAATCGGGTCCCTGGATGGCTGAGGTGCGGCGGTGACAAAGGTGGTTGTCTCTAGGGAGAGGTCGACAGTGGAATGATGGGAGCCCTGCTGGAAGGCCCAGCCAACCCGACGAGCCTGACTCTCCTAGCCACCGTCGCGGCGTCCATTGTTGCGGTAGTGATTAGGGGAGGGTTGAACATTTATTTAGAAGGGGCAGGGAGCTCAGGAGGAGTGTGCTCGAACTCTTGTTTGGAATCTTCCTTTTTTGACGAAGAGTGGTCTTCCCAAAGAGAAGGGTTGAACGGTGAGGGGATCTGGGAGAATCTACTGCACGTCAGCAAGTAGTCGAGCAGTGTATGTGCTGTTCGCTCAGCAGGGTCGTGGGACCAAACTCTTATAAGGTCAACAAACCTAACTTGAGACCTCAGGGGGTTGAGCTATGTCTTGGCGATATCCTTCTGCAAAAACAAGTAGCTGAGGTGAGTACTAATAATAGCAAGGGACCAAACAAGTCTAGAATAGGGCAAAACACACCTTCATCTCTTGGCACTTTAGGGCAATACAATCCGACATACTCGGGCCCCTATCCCTTCTCCCAACTGCCGCCAAGCATGATCAGATCATCTACATACCCTTTATCTGAGTCGGGCATGTGAGTTACCAAATACATCGAGGTATCCCGTGCCTGGAGGTAATATCTCCCCCTGGCAACTAGCCTTAGGTTATAGCAGAACAAAATTTCGTCTACCCTTTAGTCTGTCCCCAATTGAGCATTCAAGGCGACTATGCCCCATCATAATCCTAAAGAAATTAACCCTGCATTGAAGGGGGAAAAGTTTCAGTTGCATCAACATCTTCAACAACAGGGGGTGAAGAGGGAAGGTTAAACCCCCTCCATGATGGTCTTGGTCTAGAAAGGCATCATGTCTACGTTTTCCATGTCCCTTCTGTGGTGAGTGAGGTTGAAAGGGAAGGTGAATATGGGTTCAGGGATATTGTATTTAACCCTAAAGGCATTGATGTTTTCATCAGTCACTTGGGTTCTCCTCAGTTTACGATTTGCCCTAGCCCTAACAAGTACCTCCCCCTGGTTCTAGCCATTGGTGGGTTCTAAAAGAAAGAAATGTAGAAGAAATGAGAAAGAAGCTCGAGAGGAAGTACTTACAGGAAGGTGGTCTTCAAAGAGGGAACTTGAAGTAGAATATAGGAGTGCTCGGGGGCTGATTGCTGAAGAGAAGCTTAGGATACAAAAGTTTTGAGAAGGCATAAACACCTCTTATTTATACTCTTGCAGGGGGGCGGGAATCGAAGCGATAAGCCATCATTAGGAAATTTGAAAAGGCTGGCGCTAGACGTGCAAGTAACCGTCGCTATTAATGAAGGCATTTTTGCTGAGCCTCCAATCTCTTTACGCCACCTGTCCCACGTAGCAAAAAGAATGGAAGCTGGGGGGCAATTGGCGAGACTCTAGGCGGCTTTGCATCCTCCAGATTGACATGTGGAAAGACGGAGCCATTGTGATGCCCAAAAGGCGCCTCAGAGGTAAGCCGAGAGATGATCTTCGGAGGAGCCGAGTACGACGGTTAGCACTGCATTTAATACTATGTGACCACTCTTTTATAGCGAAATGAGTTATGGTGACAAGGCCATTAATGACCGCCTGCATCCTCAGAACCTAGGCCTACTATCATGATGGCTAGACATTGATAGCTACTATGCCGAATATATACGTTCAGCTCTCTCCGAGGAACTGTTTCCCTGAGTATTCAATGCTCAGTTGTAGGTGTCAGACGCCAATCTGAGGGATGTGGATAGTTGGGGGCAAGCATAAATGCTCGGCATGACGCCGAACATTTATCCTATCGATCCTAGCTTTGAGTAGGAGAAAACTTGAGTGGAGAACATTCATTGCGCAGGAGGAGGTGTCAGACATTGAATGTCCAGATGGGACTTGAGATCTTTGGCACTCATTGCTAATTCAGGTATAAATACTCCTCAGAAAAGTGAACAAAGGTACGCAATATTGAGCCCAAAATATTGGATACATTGAGTTGTAGCCTCCCATCTTATACTGACTTAAGCATCAAAGAGGATAAGCCGGGTGTTCACCTGATCTCCATTTCTGACCCTGTGATTGTTGCAGGTCCACTATTCTGAAGGCCGCTATCTCAAACTGTTGTAGGAATNCGAAGGGGATAAGCCGGGTGTTCACTTGATCTCCATTTCTGACCCTGTGACTATTGCAGGTCCACTATTCTGAAGGCCGCTATCTCAAACTGTTGTAGGAATTCTTCCGTGCACATTTGATAACACTTTTTTTAGTTATATTTTTAAGCAAAAATAATACATAAAAATCAATTTGTGCCATCTCAATTTTATTTTGGGAGAATTATATAGAAATTTCTTAAAGTTTATTACTTAATCATTTAAACTTTTGATATTTAAACTATTACACACAAATCCCCTAAAATTTTTACGCACGCAACAGTTAGACCCCAGCCGTCAATGTCCATTAATATATTTATTAGTAAATTATACTCAGACCCCTAAAATTTTTAGACGTGGAATATTTAGATCCCTTAAATTTTAAAATATTATACTTAAATNTGAGAAGTGGTATCTGTGAAACAACCAAAAGGATTGCAAAAAAAAGAAAATCCTTGATTGATGATGCACAAATCGGTATTGCACAAAATCAATAGTCAAGAATGTGAACGAGGGGCAATCAATAAGCAGTAAATAGGCAATTAATGATAAAAAAGTAAATAATGAGCAAAATACAAAGATATATAGTGGTTCGGTCTGGGTGACCTACTCCACTCTCGGGAACGGCAGCGGTTACCTGAGTTTTGTATTAATGAATGAAGTTGCCGGAGAGAGTATTCTCCAAAAGTATTACAATGGTTAGAGGGAAGAGGGATAGAGAGAAGAAGTATGTGTAGAGATCTTGTAGNAGTATAATTTATAAACAGATATACTAACAAACACTGATGACAGATGTCTTAATATTACACGCGTACAAACTTTAAGAGATCTGTGTATAATATTTTAAATATTAGGAGGTTTAAGTGATTAAGTGACAAATTTTAAAGAGTCTTAATGTAATTCTCCTTTTTATTTTTGTCGATCATGTTTTATCATCTCCTTTTATAACATATGGAGAGAGAGCGAATACATTATCTAGTAACAAAACGAAAATTATTCATAGTTTATCCTTAATTTGGTTACATTATTGACGAGGGCAACTTTGAAAAACAAAAAATTGTCATTAACAATTCTAGTTGGTCACACTGATAAGGGGTCACAGTATAATATTCAAAAACAAAGAAGGAATCATTTTATTTGTCAAACATGTGAATGGGTGGGTAACAGTATGGTTGACCCTATTTACAATTATTTCAAATTTCTAATTATATTCTATTGGATTAATTGAAACAAGTGAAAATTGGAAGTGAGTCCCCCTAGATGTACTTGTTTGGAGATATGTCTTGTAAGGAAACTTATAAGGGGTTAAGTCCATGTTTAAAATTATATGTAATGACTTAAATCCACTTTTTTTTTTTTTTTTTATCTCAAAAATTCCCTTTCTTGAAAGGAAGTTAATTTTTTCTCTTTTATATCTATCTATATTCATATATAGGTTAAGAGTTTGACTAACATTAAAAAATTTTCTCTCTTATCTATCTATATCCATATATAGGTTAGGCATACATATATATATCAAATACAAAAAACAAAAAAAGTTACTATGAATTTAAATAGTAAAATTCAAATTCATATTACTATTTTTTTTATTATGTTACTGTTCATGTAACTGTTTTTGTTAAATATGTTACTGTTCATGTACTATTATTTTTGAGCATGTTACTGTTTTTGTTGACTATATTATTACTATTATTTTCTTAAATATTAATATTCAATGTTACTATTTTTTTTTTTTTTTGCATATTACTATTTTTTGCATTTGAATTTGAGAGAAATAATTATTGTTAAGTATGTTACAGTTTTTGTTAAGCATGTTACTATTTTTGTTTAACATGTTAATATTTTTGTAGAATATGTTATTGTTGTTATTTTTTAAAAATATTAATATTGAATGTCTCAATTTTTTTATGTTTAAATGTTACTATTTTTTTGTGTTTAAATGTATTATTTTTTGTGTCCAAATGATAATTTTTTTTTATATTTGAATGTTACTATTTTTTATTTTTAATGTTACTATATATATATACATATATAACCTATATATAGATAGATAAGAGAGAGAAAAATTTTTAATGTTAGTCAAACTCTTAACCTATATATGGATATAAATAGATATGAGAGAGAAAAGATTTTAATATTAGTCAAACTCCTAAAATTTATGAGTTTTTAATTCTTAATTTTATTTCACTTCTAAAGGGAAGAGATAGTATGGTAAAATTGACAAAAAACGGACTTCATAACAAATAAGTTTTCTTGACAGACTTAAATTCAAACAAGTCTATATAGGGTGATCGGCCTCCAAATTTCCCTTGAAACAAAACCAGCATTGTTGCACAAAGATAAAACCAAGTTGTAGAATACGCTTTGATGAAACTTTTACACCGATAGTTAGGCATAATTCGTGAGATTACCCTTTGTTATCACTTGTCACATGAAATTAAAATTATATCAAATAGATGTAAAACATATTTTTTTAAATAGATTCTTTTGAGAAGTGGTATCTGTGAAACAACCAAAAGGATTGCAAAAAAAAGAAAATCCTTGATTGATGATGCACAAATCGGTATTGCACAAAATCAATAGTCAAGAATGTGAACGAGGGGCAATCAATAAGCAGTAAATAGGCAATTAATGATAAAAAAGTAAATAATGAGCAAAATACAAAGATATATAGTGGTTCGGTCTGGGTGACCTACTCCACTCTCGGGAACGGCAGCGGTTACCTGAGTTTTGTATTAATGAATGAAGTTGCCGGAGAGAGTATTCTCCAAAAGTATTACAATGGTTAGAGGGAAGAGGGATAGAGAGAAGAAGTATGTGTAGAGATCTTGTAGAGGACTCAAGGTCATAAGGAGATGATGCCCTCTTTGTGGAGATGACTTACATTATATAGGTTTTGTAAGGCGGTGAGGTGGTGACGTGAGAGGAGGGATTTTACCATTTTGGTATGTATAATCTTAATAGGATTGGATCTCCGTATTCCAATATTTTTTCCTTGTGCTCCTATTTTGTTGGAGGAGGATCCTGAGATGGACTGAGCTTGGTCTTGACCTTGGACTTGACTTGGCTTGGACTTGCTATGGAGTTAGGAGGACAAAGGAGAAAGAACCAAGAGGGCCAAGCCATGGACGACGCCCCCTTGGGCGTTGGCCTTTGGTGTCTTGGCTCCACTTGACTCCTTGTTAATTTACGGCGTCATGACTCCTTGTTGATTTATGAGCAGGTCTAACTCCCTTTGGGCTCCCATGACTTGGACTCCTCGGTTGATCCAGCCCAGGTTGGATTTTTCTTGGGCCTTCTCGGTTCATTTAAATTGGGCTTGGCCCAATAAAATTCGGGCTTATCATTTGCCCCCCATGTCTCAAACCTCTAACTTTCTTTGCAAGGAAGGGGTCGAAGGCATGTGCTTCATTTCATCCGGGTGAGTCAGAATTTTCTTGCTTCCCACAGTATTTGTTTTTATCCTCGGGGACTCGCTGAATTTTTTGATATTGATTTTTTTTTGGCTTTAGCTTGGCCTTGGCGCCACTTTCTATTTTGTTTCTTCCTTGGCTTGGGCGCTGGCCTTTTTTTTTTTTTTTTTTTGGCTGGGTGCGGCCCCTTGTTCTTTCTCTTTACTTTTTTTTTTCTTTTCTTGGTCTGGGTTGAGCGCCACCCTTTCTTCCTCTTTTCCTTTTTTTTTTCTTGTTCAGGGCTGGGTGCTGCCCCTTCTTCTTTCTCTTTTCTTTTTTTTTCTTTCTTGGTTTGGGCTGGGCGCCGCCCCTTCTTCTTTGTCTTTTCTTTTTCTTTTCTTTCTTGTTCTGGGCTGGGTACCGCCCCTTCTTCTTTCTCTTTAATTTTTTTTTTCTTTTCTTGGTCTGGGCTGGGCGCCACCCCTTCTTCTTTCTCTTTTCCTTTTTTTTTCTTTCTTGGTATGGGTTGGGCGCTGCCCCTTCTTCTTTCTCTTTTTCCTTTTTTTTTTCTTTCTTGGTCCGGGCTGGGCGCTGCCCCTTCTTCTTTCTCTTTTTTTTTTTTTTCCCTTTCTTGGTTTGGGCTGGGCTCTGCCCCTTCTTCTTTCTCTCTCTTTTTTTTTCTTTCTTGGTCTTGGCTGGGCGCCGCCCCTTCTTCTTTCTATTTTCTTTTTTTTTTTCCTTTCTTGGTCTGTGCTGGGCGTCGCCCCTTCATTCCTTCTCTCTTTTTTTTTCTTTGGCTTCCTTGGGCGTTGACTTGCTCCCTTCTTTCTCTTTTTTTTCTTTTCTTCTTTGGCTTCCTTCCTTGGGCGCTAACTTGCTCCTTTTTTTTTTTCCATCTTCGTCTATAAATAGAGAGCTACTACTTCATTAAGCTTTTCCAAGAATCTAACTTACCAAGCTACCTCAAGAAGCTTTGTTAAGGCTTCCTCAAGAAGCCATCCCTTCCCATTTAAAGACTCCTAAGGCAACTATTCATTTCATTCTCCACTTCTCACTTCCATTTCTCCCTCTTTGGTTTTCCTTCTTTATTACCCAAATCAAAGGTCATGGATATGAGGGGTTCAAAGATTCGTAACGAAAAGGAGGCAAGAGGAGGTGGCGTCCAAAGGGCTGCTAGGGGCAACGCTAGGCTCGCGAGATCAGGTGGATCAGGTTTGGGCGGCGCCCATTGCGTGGTTACAATTACCCTGGGGTGTTCTGGCTAGGGACCATGGTGGGGGGCTGCCTGGCGCCCAGAAAGGATAGGGTGTTGCTCTCTTCTTGTTGGAGGGAGTGGGGCTCCTTCCATAGGGTGAGGGGCGACGCCTCCTTGGGCGAGCATCAACTAGATGATCTGCTGGTTTTGGTTCACCAATAGTTGCATCGTTTGGAGGAGCTGTTGTTGCTGTCCGGCAGGAGTGGTAGTAACAAATGGTTCAGATGGTATGAGGGGAGTCGGAGCCTCCTCCCGATGAGTCGGGTTATTGTCTCCCGGCTATTGGCTCATTGATCGGGTAGTGATTGCCATGTATTGGAAGAGTATGAAAACTAATCATTCCCATAGATGGTGCCAAACTGATGATGCACAAATCGGTATTGCTCAAAATCAACAGTCAAGAATGTGAACGGGAGCAATCAGTGAGCAGTAAATAGACAATTACTGATAAAAAAGTAAATAATGAGCAAAACACAAAGATATATAGTGGTTCGGTCCGGGTGACCTACTCCACTCTCGGGAACGGTAGCGGTTGCCTGGATTTTTTTATTAATGAATGAAGTCCCCAAAGAGAGTATTCTCCATAAGTATTACAATGCTTAGAGGGAAAAGGGAGAGAGAGAAGAAGTATATGTAGAGATCTTGTAGAGGACTTAAGGTCATAAGGAGATGATACCCTTTTTTGTGGAGAGGGCTTACATTATATAGGTTTTGTAAGACGGTGACGTGAGAAATGGGGTTTCTACCATTTTGGTAAGTATAATCTTAATAGGATTGGATCTCCGTATCTCGATATTTTTTCCTCGTGCTCCTATTTTGTCGGAGAAGGATACTGAGATGGACTGGGCTTGGTCTTGACCTTGGACTTGATTTGGCTTGGACAGTTGGACTTGCTTTGGAGTTAGGAGGACAAAGGAGAAAGAACCAAGAGGGCCAGGCCATGGGTGGCGCCCCCTTGGGCGTTGGCCTTTGGTGTCTTGGCTCCACTTGACTGCTTGTTAATTTACGGCTTCATGACTCTTTGTTGATTTACGAGCAGGTCCAACTCCATTTGGGCTCCCGTGACTTGGACTCCTCGGTTGATCCAGCCCCGATTGAATTTTTCTTGGGCCTTCTCGGTTAATTTAAATTGGACTTGGTCCAATGAAATTCGGGTTCATCATTGATTTATGGAATAGAAATTATATCACTCTTGGGTCAATCCTTGATGAATCACGTTTTTATTTCTCAATAACATTAGTCAAATGTTCGCAATCACCTAGAAAGTGCATGTGGTAACGAAAAAAATGACCATTTTCACACCCAACTTTCAATGGGGGTGTTATCAACACCTTCTGAATGTTGTGGGCGGCGTTTTGCACACGGCAATGGAAACAAGCAGGAAAGCCACATCTTCCCGCGTCAAATAACTCATACTCATTTACCAGCAAAAAAAAAAAGAAAAAACTCATCCTCATTTACGGTATTGAAAAAATATTTTCGAATTGTAAAATTTATTATTTTTTTGAGGAATATATATTATTTTTTGGACGAAAGTTACAAATTTTTGGAGTGCACTCACTTTTGTGTTCATTTACCTTTTTTTTTAGTTCAAATACCACTTTTTTAGAGAATTTACTATTTTTTGACCTTTTTTTTTGCAGTTTTCATTGTTTTAATATAGAATAAAACTGTGTTATCCACAAGTATGATACTACAAGCTGAACCACCTCTAAGGGTTCTAGTCCATTAGAATCATGTGTATCAAAAAATTTCAATTTTATTCGTTTCATATACTATGACTTGATTACATGGAGGGAAAAGGAGCACATGGTTTCGAGAAAACAAGCATATAGTGACCGTCAACATGGAAATTTGCTTGTTCGTGTCAAGTGGTTGTGTTTTTGGATAGACACCTACCTCACTTCAAATCCACATAAAATGACACAAATTTGTGGGAGCAGCTACGTGAAAATATGAGAGGGAACAAAAGTCGATATATGGATTGTCATGTATTCGTAGTGATATAATTGATCCGACTAACAGAGATGATTTGAACATAAAATTAAAAAAAGCAATAGCTTTAGGTTCCATCCTACGGCAGATCCACGAGGGACTGGGGGACGCAAGCCCTTTTTGGAATTTTTTTAAAAAATCTATTACTTGTATATTTTCATTTATTTGTTAGGTATATTTAAATGTGTTTGTCCTGTCATTTTCTTATCATATTAATTAGTATGAACTATAATTAAATTACTATAAACTTGCGCTCACCCTTCGAACACATTGTGTACATATTTAGATAAATTGTTGATACATTCAAGGATCAAAATATCGTTTTGAAAAAGTCGAAACATCTGAGACGTTTTTGTTTCCAAGGAGACCGAAACAAATCAATGATGAAATTGAAATTCTAATACTTCAAGGTGTTTCATAATATTTCAAAATATTTTGTTATATTTCAATGTATTTGCACAATTATTTCGGAATGTTTTAAGGTATTTCAAGAGATTTTTATATATTTCGACCACAGTTTTGAAAAAATAATTTTTATTTTTTTATTTTTTTCATTTTATTTTCGAAACGGGTCGAAATGTTTTCGAAACATATCAAAACGTTTCCATTTTCTAGGTGACCGAAATAATACACTGAAACAAAATTTTAATCCTCGGATATATTGGACTTATTTTGTAGTTATTTAAGTTATGAAGATTGTGAAAACTTGGTGAATTGTTTGAATATGTTTTCAAACTATAAAAGTTTGTTGGGGTCAACTGTAAATTATTGCAACTAACTTTATTTTTTGTGAAGGGTTCGCTAATTAATCTCTTTTTTATTTTTTTGTGTATATGTACTACGTACATTGGCATTTAACCCTTTTTGTATTTAATGAATATACAATAAATTTAAATATTTTCTTTTACTTTCATTAATTGTTGAAAAAAAAATTAAAACTTCTGGTTAGGATGTCCACCTAGAATAAAATTTCTGGCTCCTCTTTTAGTTCCATCCTTACAAAAAGGCCTAAAAAGTCTAAATTGAACAATTATTGTGTCCAAAAAAAAAAAACACACAAAGTCAACTTTTAAAGTCATGCACAGTCACAGTTGATCCTGAAGCAATATAAGAGAAACGGTTCAAAAATAAAACAAAACGTTCCAATTGAGATGTCAAAGTATAAAAAGAAAATACAATGACTATGTATAGAATACTATTGATAATACATGTATGTGCTATTTATATAAAAAAAAAATTCAAAATTAAAAAAGCAATAAACTTTTATTTAAGAATAACAATCTCACAACAAGATTGAATGGATTAGCCACACAATAAATTGAAAAATATAGTTTAGTAAAACTAATATTTAAATTTTTAATTAATAATTTTGCATCTCAAAAATCCAAGAAAATAAAGTAGTGGGTTTGTATCTAGGAACACTATAAATGGAATAAAATGAGAATTAAGACTTTTGTTATGCTTTGAGAAGAATTTAAGTAAATCCACAGACAGTTCAGATTGCGCATAACAAGGAAAGTTATTTTTGACATGGTCTTACAAGACTGCTTACGATGGAGACTCAGGTTGCTGTCCTTTGAAATCAAATTTGTCACCTTTGATTTCTTTGATAATTGTGTCGAGCAGTGGGAGCTCGTAGGATGAAAGAGGCTCAGACGACGACGACAGTGGTGGGTGGGTGGTGGTTGTGGCTCGATGGACAATGGTGGGGGTGGAGGGGTCTCGACAGACATAGCTAATGCTTTAAAGAAATGAAGAGAGAGAGAGAGAGAGAGAGAGAGAGAGTTCTTTTGGATAAGGTTTTTCCCGAACCTAGCCTCTCCAAAAATTTATTCCCCTAAAATCCAGTTGATTTGAGAAATTTGGGGTCTGATTATAAGTCGTAGAAATCATGCAAAAAATTGGGGTTTGACTATAAGTCATAGAAAAACATCATTAACATTGACGTTTTCTACCCACTAATTTTTTTAATATTTGTTGTATTGCCCTTTTTAATTCACATTTTTAACATCATTCTCACTGAAACCTTTAAAGATGTCATTTTAAATGACGATTTAAATAAAAAAATTTAATTTGAAATCGTTATTCTAAATGACGTTTTAACCATTAAGACATCATTTGGAATTACGTGTTTTTAAAAATATTGAGTTTAAAAAATAAGTTTAAAATAAATTGGGTTTGGGGAAAAGCTCAAATATTAGGACTTTTTATCAATTTAAGGGGTTCCCTATTGCATTACACGGCAACAGAAATTAAGATTCTAAATATGAGCAGATACGAATGAATGGCATAACTTGAGTACACAAGAATCCAACTTTCTAAAAGCATCACCTACAGGCATAGTTCAGGTGGTTGGTTTATATAACCAGCTGCCATCTCCGAGGGTCAATTGGTGGAGCCATGTTGAGGCCTCAGATCATGGCTTATGCCCCCTTTATCTAACCCCTCAATATATTGATTCGATGATGGAGAAATTCAATATTGAAACGTGTTATCAATTCAACTGAGTGTGGCCTGTTCCTTATTTATCAATTAAAGATTGTAAATGTGGACACAAGTAAATGCATGGTATAACTTGTGTGTTGATCTAATGATAAGACAGCGACATATATTTAGAAATATCAAGTGTCTAAATAACTTGATCTTGCATGTTCAAACTCACTGATATTGGAGTATGAATCGAGCTCATCTCGTATTTTGAACTACGCCTGAACAAGAAATGTAATTAGGTGTACAAAGCTCGAATCGAATTTAAACACCATAATATACTTTGGAGTTGAACTCAAGCATACTCATATTGTGGAAGCTGACTCAATTTACACCCCTTAATAGCATTGTGTCAATTTTTACCCACTGTCTTAAAAACGACATGAACTCGATTTGACACAAAATTGTCATTAACAATTCTAGTTGGTCACACTGATAAGGGGTCGCAGTATATTATTCAAAAACAAAGATGAAATCACTTTATTTGTCAAACTCGTGAATGGGTCACAGTGTGATTGACCCTACTAATTGAAACAAAATTAGGTTAGTTGCACAAGGATAAACCCAAATTGTAGAATAGACTTTAATGAGTTTTGCACCAATAGTCTGGCTTGAATCCGTGAGATTATTCTTTGTTATCGCTTGTCACGTAAAATTAAAATTATATAAAATAGATGAAAAAAATATATTTTTCAATGGATTTTTTCAAAAAGTGGTCTACATGAAACAATAAAAAAGGTTGAAGAAAAAAAAAATATAGAAAAACCTTGATTTTTGGAATATAAATTGTATCACTCTTGGGTCAATCCTTGAATGAGATCAGAAATCTTGACCAATATTGTACCAAAACAAATAAAAAATCTGGTTAAGTATTGCGCCAGATAGGAATTGGAGGACCAAGACAAGAAACAATGATAAGGAAGCGGCTTCGTTAGGCAGTTGAAAGTTGAAAATTATAATAACGAATAAGAAGAACATCCAAGTTGTCAAGTAGTGGTGGTTATCAAACATTGAAATCTGATTAATTTTTAAGATTGGCAGATATGGTTGTTGTGATCATAATAAATTTGCTACACCAAATAAACATTCCCCTAGACATCTTTATAAATGTGGTGGGCGGCGCTTTGCAGACGGCGATGTAAACAAACATAGTAATATTATAGTGACCAAATTTTAAGATCAAATTTGGAGTCCGAATGACAAGAGTTGACTGAGGTATTCGGATCCATCCGCAGTAAAATAAATCATCCTTTTTTACAGTAACACTAGGTTCAATGACGAAAATCCATATTTAATGTAGGATAAGACTGTTGGACCTACAAATAATGGGTAAATCCAATTTTGTCCCCTAAAACATTAAAAAATTCTCATTGTGTCCCTTAAATAATTAACTTTTTTTATATTTTCTCCTCAAAAAATAAAAATGTTGTAATGTGGTCACCATCTTATTTCATTTGATCTTCCGTTTGTTTTATGATTTTTGATTGGTTGATTTGATACAAAGAAGACGAATAATTAAACGGAAATAAGACGGTGAATCACATTACAACATTTTTATTTTTTTAAGAAAGTAATGTAAAAAAATTAATCACTCGAAAGGCAAACTGAGAATTTTTTGTGTCTTTGAAGGGACAAAATGAAATTTTCCCACAAGTAAATGATTTTGGGTCCTATATTTTGATTTGTTTATTTCTAATAAATATTCATAAAAATAATAAAATAACTTGATATATGTTGTATTTTGATTGGATAAAGAAAGAGTTATGGTATTAAAAATTATTTTTTTAGTGTCATGATTTAACCCCATATATTATTTGATTGTTTCGATAACAAATGCATCTAATATTATGACTTATTATCAATTCAACGAATGTGGCGTGTTATCTATTGCATTACACGGCAACAGAAATTAAGATTCTCAATGTGAGCAGATCTGAATGAATGGTATGACTTAAGTGCTCAAGAATCCAACTTTGTCAAAGCATCAACTGCAGAAAAAGACATGGTTCAGGTGGTTGGTTTATATAACCAGCTGCCATCTCCAAGGGTCAATTGGTGGAGCCATGTTGAGGCCTCCGACCATGGTTTATGCCCCCTTTATCTAACCCCTCAATATATGGATTCGATGATGGAGATATTCAATATTGAAACTTGTTATCAATTCAAGTGAGTGTGGCGTGTTCCCTATTTGCCTCGCATGGCAACAGAAAAGATTGTAAATGTGGACACAGGTGAATGCATGGTATGACTTGTCTGTTCATCTAATGATAAGGCAACGACATATATTTAGAAATATTAAGCGTATAAGTAACTTGACCTTGCTTGTTCGAACTCACTAATATTGGAGTATGAATCGAGCTCATATCACATTTTGAACTATGCTAGAACAAGACATGTAATTAGGTGTACAAAGCTCGAGTCAAATTTAAACACCATAATATACTTTGGAGTTGAACTTAAGGATACTCATATTTTGGAAGCTGACTCAATTTATACCCCTTGATAGCATTGTGTCAATTTTTACTTACTGTCGTGAACACGACATGAACTTGATCTGACACAAAATTTGAAAATGACATGATAAATTGAAACAAATAATAAATGAATCAAATTAAAGTTAAGACATAACATGATTAATAAGTGTTGTAAGTAGAAAATATGAATTTTATAATTTTTGATATTTTTTTATATAAGATCATATGAATTATTTTAAAATTAAATAATTTATTATTAACATAAATGTTGACACAAACACGTCACGCATTAAAAATGACAAATAAATGCCAATTACTCTTTTCTGCTTGTTACAATTGTCATCATCGTCATCTTAGATGCTAATCACTTCATCTTTTCTGCTGGACTCCCCCTCCTTTCTTGTCCAGCCATTGGAATTGTTGATAAGACAACCAGAATAATAACTAGTGGTTGAGCTTACTATGGCTTTTCCACTATCAACAACCTGGCAGCAAACTCAACAATATGCTTATGGGCAAAAAACAAGTATCTAAAAGATATTAGTGATCGATGATACTGAATGGGAATAGGTCCATACAAAGAGTAACCACTTTATATAGACAGAGAGGGTGATGAGTAAGTCTTGAGTAACCTGCAAAACAAGTGAATGCATAGGTGAACCGAAAGCCGGAGGCAGCTAAAGGGACTCTGATACTTAAGTCAGTAAGTAAGTCGAAAAAAAATGTATATGGTGAATGAGTTAGGATTGAATGACATACTTGGTACTCGTAACCTTTATTTATAGTGACATAGGTAGCCGTGTTCCAAGTAGAATCGAACTTTAGGTTGTGATAGAATAGACCTCATCACCAATTCTCTAGATGTTCGAGATAGAATTTAAGACGTTGAGTTCTAACTTGTAAGAAGGGCTGGGAGGCTTTGTTTATCAATGTTCACTTGATAGTCGGAGTAGAGTTTTGCTAGGACTCTAGGTCCTGAGTCAATCCTTAGCCAAGTAGCAAGCTAGGCGCTAGACAGGGGCAACGCCAAAACAAGGGGCATGGCGGCGCCAGGTGCGATAACAAGGCCAGGCACAAGGCTCTCAGGCGATGGAGGCAGGGCAAATATGTGACGTCGTGGAGGACTGGTAGGGCGACGCTGTGCCAGCTGAGCGGTGCCAGGGCGCCAGGCACTCTGTTGGCTAGGCGTTGGGATGGTTGGCTATGGACGTTGCTGGGTTGGCTGGCTATAGGCGTTGCTAAAGTGCTACTTGAAGACAGCTGTGGTGGGCGACGCCTAGAGCTACTAGAAGCCCCTTGTTCTTGTTATGTGGGCGACGTCAGCCCCACGATTGCCCCCATACCTCCTTTAATGGAGTAAATTAAATGAGGTATAAACTTGGCTCTCTTTTTCGAGTGAGGTAAATCTATAACTCCCCTCCCTCTTCTTTCATCCTTCACTTGTCTTTGAGCTTTTTTGAGAGGATCTACCACCACTGAAGTAGTGGCTAGCTAGAAATTTCCTTTCTGTGTAATTTTCGAAAAAATTTCTATAGGCCCCAAGAGTAAATCTTTGAATGTTCTTAATCATTTTGAAGTTTTGAATGCCATTCATTTGTTCCTCATGTGTTCTAACTTAGTGCCAACACTTCCAGGATCCCAGGATGGATGGTGAGGTTAGCCGAGCTAATTGGTGTTAAGCTCACCCATTAGGATGTGCTTGATTAATACTGCCTTAAGGTCGTGCCTAATTCAAATGCCAAGTATTACCTCTTAAGTAGAAGGAACCATCTGCTTCACTGTATAGCTTCTTCGGCTAAGGGCTATGGGGATGAGTTCATTATTGTGACTGGGAGTTTGACCCTAATGCCACTAATGACCGTTCTTGCCCCCGCACCATTGGAGAGCTAGGTTGGTAACTAACACCTTCTTGTTGTTTCTATTCACTGCTTGATCTCTTGCTATTTTTTTAGAATTACTTTTTTGTGTGCCTGCTCAGCTACACTTGACATATGTATGATAAGGAAGCATAGTAACGGTGAGATTGTTAAATCCTTATACACCCCCTTGGAAGGTTTTGTGTATCAGTGTTTCCTACAGGTAAGTTTATTTTTTTATCTTAAGTCTTTGAATTGCAACCATGGAAGTTGGCGTAAGGGATGCAATCGTAGAGGTTGGCTTTAGAAATGCAACTGTGGAGGTTGGTTTTAAGAGGTGCACCCGTGGAAGTTGACTTTAAGAGGTGCAACCGTAGAGGTTGGCTTTAGGAGTGCAACCATGAAGGTTGACTTTAGGATTGCAACAGTGGAGGTTGGTTTTAGGAGTGCAACTGTGGAAGTTAGCTATAAGAGCTACAACCGCGGAGGTAGGCTTTGAACAGAGTTGTAAAGAACAAACTTCTCTTTATTGATGATACAGAACGAATGTCATTGTAGACTTATTGAAATGATAAGATATTATTATCTAGAAGTAAAACTTTCTAAGATTGATGATATTCCAAGTTAAGCGAACTGGTTTACCATCGAGCTCCTCCAGCTTATAGGCTTCTGTCCCTGCTCGTGTTGCGACCCTATATGGTCCTTCCTAGTTAGAGCCCAGCTTGCCATCCATAGGCTTCTTAGTCTGAGCAAGAACCTTATGAAGAACCAGGTCACTAGGTGTGAAGCTCCTTTCTTTGACCTTCTTGTTATAAGATCTGTCTAACTCTTGTTGATATGTTGCCAGCTGAACCATTGATTGGTCCTTTCTTTCTTCAATAAGATCCAAGTTATGTTCAAGGGTTTGATCATTGTTACCTTGCTCATAGACCTTAGTTCTTATAGTTGGTAAACCTACTTCAAGAGGAATAACGACCTCTGTACCGTATGAGAAGAGGAAAGGCGTCTCTTCTCATACGGTACAGAGGTCGTTATTCATCTTGCCCATTTGATTGAGGGTAAGCAGGGGAGGAATAATAATTACGGACCCCATATCCTGAACAGAATTCTTTGAACACTAAGCTATCAAATTGAGTGTCATTGTCAAATATAAGGGCACAAGGAATTCCATACCTTATGATTATATTCTCTCATACAAACTTCTTGGTATTAGTATCGTGGATGTTGGAGAGGGGCCTGGCCTCAACCCACTTTGTGAAATAATCTATTGCAGTGATGAGATATCTTTTGTTTGATGAAGCTAGAGGAAGGGGACCTACTATGTTGATACTCCATTGAGCGAATGGCCAATGACTTATGAGTGAGCTTAGGTCACCTACTGGCTGTCGAGGTATAGTAACAAACATTTGACACTTGTTACACTTCCTGACATATACTTGTGTATCCTTTTACATATACGACCACCAATACCCCTGGGAGATGGCCCTTAGGGTAAGGCTTCTTCCTCCAGTATGGGCACCGCATACTCCTTCGTAGATCTCATAGAGTAGATCCTCTACGTTACTAGGGTGGACACATAGTAAATACAACCCTGAGAATGACCTCTTGTAGAGCTTATGATTCGGTGACAACTAGTAATGGGCTGACTTTGATATGATGAGTCTTGCTTCCTTCTCATCTTTTGGGAGAGTCCCATTCTTAAGTTATTGGACAAGAGGGTCCATCCAACTCGGTTATCACTCTGCACAATTAACCTCTACTGGGTCCTCATGTATACTTGGTTTCTTGAGATACTTCTCCTCAATCGTTTGCTTTAAACCTTGTTTGTCAGCTGAAACTAGAGTAGCAAAAGCATCTGCATGTTCATTCTAGTCTCTTGGGATCTGGATCACCTTGTAGGACTTCAACCATTCAAGCAAGTCAGTTACTTTTTCTAGGTACGAGGTCATACTGTTTGAACAAGCATTATACTCCCCGAAAATTTGGTTAACAATCACCTGGGAATCGGAGTACATAGTCAACTCTTCTGCCCCCAGTCTCAATGTAGCCCATACATCAAAGATTAATGTTTCGTACTCAGCCTCGTTGTTGGTGACAGTGAACCCCAACTGAAGAGCCTGCTCCAAGACTTCCCCATGAGGGGAGAATAGGACAATACTGGCTCTGAATCCTTTCTGGGTTGAGGGTCCATCAACTTGTAACTCCCAAGGTTGGGACCTGAGAGTCAAGCTCCATGCTATTACCTGTTCTTTTGGTAGTTCATACGTGAACTTTGCTATGAAGTCGGCTAAGACTTGAGCTTTAATCACCGTTCTTGGAATGGATTTGAGGTTGTACTGCCCGAGCTCAAGTAACCACTTTGCAATGCGACCAGAGAGATCTGCCTTACCAAGTAAACTCCTCAAAGGGTGCCTAGTGATTATCGCAATGGTATGTGCTTAGAAATAGTGGTTTAGCTTGCGAGAAGCTATAACCAAGGAAAAAATGAGTTTTTCGAGGGGGCTATATCTGGTCTCTGCCCCCAATAAAATCTTGCTTACAAAATAGATAGGCTATGATCCCTCCTTTCTGCCCATAGCAATACTCCACTTATAGTGTGTTCGGACACGGCTAAATAGAGTTGAAGCTCTTTCCCCTACGAAGGAGTGGAGAGTAAAAGAAATGTTTGAAGGTAGCTTTTCAAGTCATCAAGGGCCTTATCATACTCATCATCCTAGTGGAATGACTGACCTGCTCTAAGCAACTGAAAGAAGAGTCTCCATTGGTCTAAAGATTGACTGATAAATCAGTTGAGCGTCGCAGGCATGCACCAAGTGTCCAAGAACTTCCCGGAGCTCACTCCAAAGGCACACTTTGAGGCATTAAGCCTGAGCTTGTGATGCTTCAAGATATCAAATATGTCTTGAAGGTCAGAGAAGTGGTTCTTTAACTCCTTTCTCTTAACCACCATATCATCTATGTACACCTCTATCGTTTGGCCGATCATGGAGTCAAAGAGTTTTGTCACCATTTTTTTATAAGTAGTTCCTGCGTTCTTTAAGCCGAAAGGCATGACCTTGTAGCAATAGATCCCCTTTGGTGTCATAAACGTTGTCTTCTCCTCATCAGGCCCAAACATAGGAATTTGATGGTAGCCTTTATATGTCTCTAAAAAGCTCATCCTTGCATGGCCAGATGTTGCATCCACAAACTTATCAATTTTCGGGAGTGGGAAGGGGTCTTTTGGGCAGGCCTTGTTAAGGTCTGTGAAGTCGACGCATACTCACCACTTTTCATCCTTCTGCTTGACCACAACGGTGTTTGACAACCATTCTAGGTGTTGGACCTCCCTTGTAGCACTGGCCTCCAAGAGCTTGCCCACTTTTTCATCGACAGCTTCTGCATGCTGGAGGGCGGGCCTCCCACTCTTCTGAGTGACAGGCTTGCGAGTAGGGTCTACATTAAGATGATGGCTAGATAATGAGGGATCAATACCTAGCATCTCATAAGGTGTCCAAGCAAAGATCTCAATGTTCCTCCTTAGTAGCCCAATAAGAGACTCCTTCTTAGGTGTAAGTAGCTGTGACCCGACCAAGAAGTATCTATCCGAATTTGTTTGATCTACTGGTATGACCTGTAACTCTTCGATTGACTTTTCTTTGGGATTGACCCCCTACGTCCTTAACCAAGGGGAAACCTTCATAAGCTATGAGCACCTGTTATGACTTGCCCATCAATTTAGCCACTACATTAAGGCACTACTTAGATGTAGCTTGGTCTCGGTTAGGGAAGCGTAACATCTGATGGTAAGTGGAAGCTACCTCTCGTATCTGGTGAAGGCATGGTCTCCCAATGATGGCATTGTACAGTGACGGAACATCCACCGCTAGAAATTCTACACCAACCACTTGTATACCGGCCTTAACAGGGAGCCGCAATGTACCATGAGGCTAGACTTGCATGCCATTGAAGCCAACAAGTGAGATTGTCATTGGGAGGAGGTCAACTTGAGTTTTTCCCAACTTCTTGAACAGGTCATAATACATGATCTCCATTGAACTCCCAGGGTTAATGAGCACATGCCTTACTTCAGAGTCTCTTATGTTGAGAGTGAGAATGAGGGGGTCATTATGTGGGTGGACACCCTTCCAAGTCCACATCTGAGAATGTGATAGGAACACTCTCTGATTCTGACTTTCAGTGCTTGGACGTATGACCACCTTGGTGATCTACTTGCATAACATGCTGAAGATGGAGGACTTGAGAGACTTAGTCCAAGACTGAACCAAGTCAACTTGCATTAGAGGAGTGGTGCTAAAGATGACATTTATTACCTTGGGAGGCTGGTCTTCTCGAGGTTGATCTTCTTGTTGAGTTCGTTGTTCTGCCTGCTCCTTGCCAGGCTTCTCCTTGTTTATGTATTGGGATATATGACCTTACTTGACCAACTCCTCCAAGTGGCACATGAGAGAGCGAAAATTCTTCATTCGGTGGCCCTTATCCTTGTGGTAAGAGTAGTAAAGGTTTTGGTCTCTCTTGGAGGGGTCCCTTGTCATCTTTGGTGGCCACCTGAAATAATCCTTGTCTTTAATCTGATTCAAAATTTTATAAATTGGCTCTTTGAAAATAGTATCGAATCTTTGGGACGAGTCCTTCATCCCCTTTGACATTTCTCCCTGCTTTGATTGGTTCACAGAGCTACCTTCCTTTCTTTGATTATTCCTCAATGGAGATGGTAACCAATCAATTGACCCTTTGTCATCTTCCATTACATATCTCCGGATGTGCTCTTACAAGTGGGACACGCTATTGGGTGGCCACATAGTGAGATGTTTCCGCAACTCACTCTCCCTTGGGAAGCCCAAGCGAAAAGTGACAGCAACAGTCTTCTCGTCACATTCTTCAATGTCGACATAAGGCTCCAGGTACTTCGTGGGGGTACTCTCAGAGAGTTTCTCCTCGTTTTTGGTGTAATACCAAGATTGTATCAATCGTTATGGGTTCTCGGCTGTTAGTTATGAATCGAATGACAAACTCTACAATGAGTTGCTCCCAATAGTAGATTGAGTTCATGGGCATCCCATGAAACCACTTAAGTTCTGACTTCTCCAAATTGGAAGGGAACATCTTGCACATCAATGTCTCATAGCTTATTCAGAGGGCCATCTTGTTGATGTAAGCTCTTATGTGAAGCACGGGGTCGGACTGACCATTATATAACTCTAAAGTCTGAGGATTGAACTTCCATGTGGGTTTGGATTCTTGTATAGACTGAACGAAAGGTATGGTAGTCATCTTTGCGAGGGTCTGCCTAGTTCTCTTCTTTTATGAATAAACGGGGTTGTCATGAGCATAATCATGTTGCGCCCAGGTGGCCACATCACGTGCTAGATCAGAGCGCCTTCATTTTTCTCCTCTATAGTCGTCCCACCGGTCTTCTCTTTGATAGGGGGAATGACTCTCATGCAATTTCCTTCGCTCCCTAGGATGGTGTTATCTATGTGTTTCACCCCTTCCCATTCGATGAGGGTGATCATGCCTGGGAGAAAGGTCTCTGAGGGTGCAGTTAGTAACACTTCTCCTGGGCAAGTCCTTGCTTCGACTTTGATTATGATTCGAGTAACTCCTTGCTCAAGAATGGCTCCTATGTTGGGAAGAGTACGTTTCCTCAATGTGATCATTACGATGATCATGGTTATGGGTTAACCGCCTGACCTCGCTAGCAAGTTGTTTGCCACTTTGGGGTAAAAGGCCCTGCCTAAGAGCTTCTAGCTCCTCTGTTTGCTTCCTGATTGCCTCATGGTAATCAATCTCAGTGGTTAACCTTCCTTCTGCGCCGAGAGCAGGTAGGTTGTTGTGAGAAGGAGGATTTTCTCTTGAGTGGTCCTGCCCAACATGGGGCAGGACTTCTTCTGATAACTGGAGGTCATAGTTTGTTGGATTCTCGCAGATCGGGGATAGTGGAAGTAGTGAACGACTAGTTCTAGGAGCAAAGGCTCTCTCACAGGTCATGGTTTCAAGGCTTCTTGGTTAGTAGAAAATTTAATTGTTTCCCACAAACGACGCCAATAGTATGGGAATAGGTCCACACAAAGAGTAACCACCTTGTACAGACAGAGAGGGTGATGAGTAAGCCTTAAGAAACCAGCAAAACAAGAGAACCCCAAGGTGAACCGATGGCCGGAGATGGCCAAAGGGACTTTGATGCTTAAGTCACTAAGCAAGTCAAAGAAAATTGTATATGGTGAATGGGCTAGGATTGAATGACATAGCTAGTAATTGTAACCTTTATTTATAGCAACATAAGAAGCCGTGTTTCAAGTAGAATCGAATTCTAGGTTGTGCTAAGATAAACCTCATCATTAATCTTCTAGATATTCGAGGTAGAATCATGTTAAGACGTTGACGGAGGAAGGGCAAATGGGTGACACCATGGAAGATTGGATGGGCGATGCCGTGCTAGCTGGGTGGCGCCAGGCGCTGGGCATTGGGCTGGCTGGCTGTGGGTGTTGCTAGGTTGGGTGGCTGTGGGAGTTGCTGGAGTGCTACTTGAAGGCTGTTGTGGTGGGCGACGCCTGAAGCTACTAGAAGCCTCCAGCTCTTGCTATGTGGGCGACGCTTAGAGCCACTAGAAGTCTCCACAAATACCATGATTAAATAGATCATTATCTGTTCATCGTAGCTTTATTTCGAACACATCGACCTTCAAAAACTGGAATGGAGACAACCAATAAACAGCGTGACCTCCTCAATGGCAGAAGCAAGCCCAGCGTCATCCAACGCAGCTCGTGCTTGAAGACCTCCCGAGATGACTTCTTGCCATTAACAGGTTTCTCTGGAGGAAAGATCTTACAAATCACCAAACACAGCTCAACCCCTTCGTCAAATGACCTTAAGAGTTTAGCTTTCCTGAATGATGTTACCCTGTTTCTAGACAGGCACGTGGAGCATTGGAAGAGATATTCTAATAGAATGATATTTCCCTAGTGATTCTAACAAATTAAGAAGATCACACAATCTGGGATAAGGACAAAAAATTAACTCTTATAAATAGAAGTATACCCCTCAAGAAAGATATCAAAAAACTAACTGTAGCAACCCTCTTCTTCAAGTAATAGAAATTAGAGTCAAAGTTTCAATTAAAGTGGACTAGTTAAGCTTTTCAGCATTACAAACCACTATAATCGCTGTGTCATTGCATTTCTTTGAGCTTTTATACTTCTATTGTGCCTAAGAGCTCTTCAACTTTATATCTAGATCGATCACCCATACCCAAATACGCATCATCTAACAAACTCTAAATCCACTTGTGGTTCTTCTACACTTGTACCTTTATTTTACGCCATCAGTGATAATTAGTGGATACGGTTGTGTCATATCAAGTCATATTCGGGTCATATTAATTAGATTTTTATAGAGTACTAGTCAAACTTAACCCTACTCATTTAATTACTCTCGTCAAATATCATAGCACTAACTTGACATGCTTACTATTAAATTTTGTTCAATCTAACTCTTGTATAAACTATGAATTAAAAATTTAAGATTAAAACTTCATCTCTCAAACAAACCCACGCTAATAGATTTTTCTGAAACTTAAAAATTAAGAAAATCATTTTGAGAAGGATTCATGTCAATACTTGATAACACATGATAAAGTTTTGACATTTTACTCATAAAATACTAATTAAACGTGTTAATCATATAATTTTGAATTATTCGTGTTTGACACTAACTTGACCCGTTTATTAATCATATTGCTGGTCATATTATTTTTGGATTTGTGTCGCTACCACCTTCAGTGATAGTTCTTGATTGAATACAGAAAAAGGGTACTCCACATCCTTAACCGGTCGATCCCGAATATTTTCAAGCATAATTTCCTTGAAAACAAAGGGTTCTTTTCCCTATCCTAAGCCAGTCGACTTCTAATATATTCAAGGGTTAATTACAAAATACTCCCTTGAACTTTAGGTCTTATTTCAATCAGGGCCCTTTGATTTAAAATTGAACAATTTGCCCCATCAAGTTCTAAAATTGAACAATTTGCCCCTTAATGTTTGAATAATTTTCAATTAACTTTTACCATTAGTTGACCAATGTTAAAAATGACTTAAATTAATCAAAAACCCACAGCTACCCTTGTTTTAATATTTTGTATAAAAAAAAAATCAAAAGAAAAAAAAAAAAACCCAACTTCGGTGAAAATCCCAAATCCCTCCCCCTTCCACTGAAACCCACCCCCTCCCTTCTCTCAACCCCCTTATCCCTCCCCCTTTCATTGAACTAAAACCCAAATCCCTCCCACCTCTCCATTGAAACCGAAAACCCACCTCTATCCTTCCTTCAACTCCCTAATCCCTCCCCATCAACTGAACCCAAACTCAAATCCCTCCAACCCCTCTTACTGAAGTCGAAACCCACCCCTACCCTTCCGTCAACTACACTGAAACCGAAACCCACCCCACCGAAACTGTCTCCCACCACTGTGAATCTGGTGGTTTTGTCGCTAAGTGGTTAAGTGGTGGTTGCAGTGGTTTGTGGTTTGGGTGGCTAGGTAGTTGTTACAATGGTTTGTGGCTACGTTGGTATTTACGGTGGTTGTTGACTAGTTAGTTGGGTGGTGGCTGCGGTGGTTTGTGGTTGGGTGACTGGGTGGTTGGCTGGTGGCTACAATGGTTTGTTGGTTGGTTGATTGTGGCTGTTGTGGTTGATAGTTGCAGTGGTTGTGGCTATGGTGGTTTGTTGGCAAGTTGATTGTAGCTGTGTTAGCAGCTGCGGTGGTTGGTGGTTGCAGTGGATTGTGGATGGTGGCATTGGAGATTTTGGCTCAATTGGGTAAAGAGAGAGGAAAAAATGGAGATGAATAAAGGCTAAGGGTACAAAAGTAATTTTAAATTTTTTTTCTAATTAATTAGTCAACTTGTTAATTTTAGAACTTGAAGGAGACAAATTGTTTAATTTTAAACCAGAAGGCCTTGATTGAAATAAGACCTAAAGTTCAAAGGGGCATTTTGTAATTAACCCTATATTCAAACATACCTTTGTTTTATATATCACCACTGATTAGCTTGAACAGGACAATTTGCTTATAAAAGGTGGTGGTCACATATTGTCCCAAGATCAAGGCTGGCTACGAGTTGTCCACGGAAGAGAGAGTCATGTAGCTTGAGCTTGGTTTAATTAATGAACGAATTTAAAAAATTGATCATATTCGGTTCATTTTGTAATACAAAAAAGCTTAAAAAAGAACTAAAAACGAGCTTGTGGAATCAACAAAAATTTCTCATCAGTTCATCAACTTCATCCTGGTTTCAGCATCTTCAAACTTATTGACTTCATTTTTCCTTTGTCGCTTTCTATTCCTAACAGCTCCTGATGTATTCAACATTTAAATTTGAACCGAATCTGAATCATGTTCGATTAGCTTGGCTCGTTCAACATCTGACAACCTACTGGAGGAAAGAATTGTATCCACAGAGCTTGAAGAACAATTGAAGAGAGAGGAGGTACAATGAAAGCACAGACCCATAGTTCAATGGATGAAAGAAGGTGATGCCCAAACTAAATTTTTCCATGCAACGTTAAATCAGGGCCGTTAGTCACGTTGGCCAGGCCATTGACAAAGTATAAACGAACACAAGGAAAATTCGCCAACCACAGACATCCATTAACATTAAATAACGACTAAGTATAACCTTGACAAAGAATAAACAACTCGTTTGGTTTTATTTGTCCAGACATCCACCACCTTTTATAAGCAAATTGTCCGTTTGGTTTTATTTGTTTCCTAGAAGTGTGTTGGCTTTTCGTTAGAAATAGATGTGCAATGTGGCAGACTAACCTGAATTCAACTCAAATCTAACCTAAAAAAATAGTATTTGAGTTGAGGTTTTTAATACTTGAGTTAGGTCTAGGTTGAAAAATATCAACTTGAATTGAATTTGAACAATGCTCGGATTGAAGTCTCAGGTTATTAGTTCGAATCCGATTATTAAATCCGCGTCAACCTAAATATTATGGTTAAACATTGAGTCCAATATGTTTTTTTAATGTTAATTTGGCTATTATGGTTTTTATGTCTTTATGTTAAGAAAAGTACAATTTGATTTTTGTCCAGTGTGTTTTTTTTTTTTACTTTTTTTTACTTTAAATACTATGGTTTTTATATTAAACATTTGATTGAAGTTGTTGGTTGTTACTTCATATGAAGACTATATAATATGTACTAGATTTAGAGGAACATGCTGATTTTGAGCATGAACAAACCCAAACCGAATTCAAACCCGAAATAAGCCTAAATTGGGTAATTCGAATTCAATCCGAATTCGTCCGAAATCAACTTAGGTAACACTTGGGTTGACTACATCGGGTTAGGATTATGGTTTTATGCCTAGGATTGGGTTGAGACTGACCTCTCAACTCGCCCAAGTTACGCCCCTAGTTAAAACTAATAGTGTAAGACAATTCTTGTAGTCTATTAAAAAATATTCAAATGGATTTAAGTTTAATCCTTTAATATTGTTTCAAATTTTCTTGCGTTAGTGCCTAGTTGTCAACGGATTGGATTTTGATCTGTCCGAAACTGAATCTAATTTAAGGATTTTTTAGAAGTTGGTACACCAAATTAGACATAATTATAAAAAAGTACACATAAAAAATGTTTTGGAAAAAAGTATACAACTAATAAATAAAGGCGTAATTACCCATTTTGTAAAATTTTATTTCCTAAAAACTGTAACAAGGAATTTATTTTAACCGCTAAAATTTAGGGACATTTATTCTCAAATCTCTTCATTTCTTCATCCTAAAATTTACTTTCATAAAGCGGTTTTAGAAATATATATTAATTAATTAATTAGATACACAATAATAATGGTTAACTGTTGAAATTTAGGAATATTTATTCGCGAAGCACTTCATATTCAGAAAACATTTGGGCTTCTTCTTCCTCTCCAAAAACCACTTTATCTTCCTCGGCAATAAACCCTAAAATTATTCCCTGAACATCTATAGGGTTTCGTATTTGAAAGAAAAATCCTACTATTCAGCCCATTTGATGTAAGATCATCAACAACATCTATTTTTTGAAGATTTTTTTGTCATTTGAAGATACGCACAAACTTCGGCATTTGAAGAACATAACCAGTTGTTGAAAGTTGTTCATTGGCCTATGTGAAATACTATGTTTCTGCCATATGTTTCTGACATATTAATTCATTATGTGTGTATCTCCTAACTGTTGACTGTGTTTCCTTCATAATGTAACAAAAACAGTGTAACAATATACTGGAACAAATACAGTGCTCAATGATTTTGTGGATGTGGTAACAAATTCAAAATAGAGATGGACTATTTGAATAAAATTATATGCAAATATATGTTTGATTAAATGTAATAGCACAATATTTTGTGTAAGTGATTTGTTACACTATTATGGTGTTCATATATTAAAAAATAGAATAATTACCTTTAAAATGATAGACATAAACCTAATGGAATCATGAATTCAAACCTTGTAATTGTTTAGATTGAATGATAAGGATGAAATAATGTTTTCAGACTTGCACTGATAAATGGCTTCTAAGCCGAAGAATAAGAAGATAACAAAAGATACTGTTGCAAAATTTAAAATTCAAACCAACTGATTTATCCTCAAAATAAACAGAATAATTAAAGAATTAAATCTTCTATTAAATTAGGAAATTTTTAATTAAGACGTTTATTCTAAAAAAAAATGGAAGGATCAAATCTTCCATTAAATTAGGAGATTTTTAATGCATACATATAATCTGAAAAAAAAAAATCAGTTTTCCAAAATAAATCGCCTGAATTAATGAAGGATACAAATGTCAAAAAAAAAATCAAAAAATTTTAAATTATGAACTTGGACACTAATAAGAACTAAAGTTAAAGATTTTTTCTGTTACATTTTTTTCTGTGTACTTTTTTATAATTAACTCCAATTTGATATACTCCCTTCCAATTTATCGCTAATTTAAATACCTAATGGGCTTTATTTTGTGGTTCATATCCTGAATAGTTGAATCCTCAAAAAATGGGTAATCTATCTAATATAATAGTTAAAAAGTTAAAATTTTAAATTGTAAAAATATAACAACGGTTAAGATTAATCTAATTTTTATCTACTTTGATTCAATGGTACAAAATTCATCCTAAAATTATTTTTTCTACTCAAAACCATCATTTTCTCTAGACAACTTTCAACATCACACAACTCAATTATTATACTCTCTAATATCAAACAATCTCACCAATTTACACATACCTCTCTCTTCTCTCTCTCGGTGATATTTTATCTATATTCACTTTAATTTTAAATTGCATAATCAAAGAAAGAAAAAATTATTTAAAATTGTCACAAAAGACCTAAAAGATTTGTCATTAAAAGAGTAATAACATCACTAAAAGTACAAATATAGTTATAAAAATATATTGTCATTATAAGTTATGTTATAGTGACAAATGTTGCCGTCATTAAAAGTCGACTTCCATGGATGAATTTTAATTCATCACCAACAGTGGACCTTTAGTGTCAAATTAAGGTTGTCAAAAATTATATTCTTTAATTTTGTTACTATTAGCCATGAAAAAAATTTGTCACTAGAAGTGGAGATTAGAGACGAATTCTCATTTCGTCACTCAAACTCTTTCAAAAAATATTTTAATATTTTTTTTGCATAAAAATTGACCCATGAAAATAACCTGAAAAGAGACGTGTTGCAAACTCAATAATGTATTGTCTTGTCATTTACATCCAAACAATATATGACAATTAATATAATAACCCAACCAAAGAACTTAAAATTAATTTTTCTCAAATAAAAATATCATCCAAGCAAATACAAAATAGGTGTACCAATCAAGTGTTTTACAACTGAATAAAAGACATAAGTACAAAAAAAGAAAGAAATAAAAGAGGCATAAGTGTGGTTTTGTCCGTTGTATACAATTCGCACCACCAGCAATTAATTTGCACATAAGAATAAAATAAAATGATGTTAGTTTGTTTTCAACATACATAAAATAGTTGAACATAAGTGTAACTTTTGTATAACACACCTCATAAACGAGGTTCCTTTGTCTAGATAACATAAAAACAAAGAAAAAAGAATCATGACAACACCCAAACAAATGCTTCAAAATTTCAAATAAAAATGTGATAAATTCAAATCCGAGCCAATTCGGATCAACTCAAGCTAACATAACTAGATTCACAAATTATAACGCGAATTTGCCTTTGAGAGATAGTATGTTGTATACATGATAGTGTATGTGATGTCCACATCATTGAACCATTAATTGGTTATCCCATGTTTCTGTTGCTTCAAGTAAATTTAAAAGACGACAACAAAATATTTCAACACATCTAACAACAAAAATGACTAATCAAAATCAACTATAAAAGAAATTATTTTTTCAATAGGCCTCTAACCTCCAATTATTTTACACTAAACAAAAAAAGTCACAAGAAAAAAATATTACAATTTTCACATAGCAAACAACTTTTACTTAATCTTCACAATAAAAGTCTTAATAGATAAATTGAGGAACTATTTTGTATAAAATAAATTTTAACACACAAAATTTACACCCTAAAATAATGACAATTCTTCAATATGCATGATGTCTTGTAGAAGATATATCGGCTTGAAACATATAGCTTACCATGACATAGGAGGGCTAGGCACATGCCTTGCAGAAGACATATAGGCCTGAAACATATTCTTAAGCTGGATCGGTTGAATCCCCATCTCTTCAATTTGAGCTTGTTGGGACTCTATCATTTGATTCTGAAATTGTATCTTCAATTTGTATCATTTGATTCTAGATGATCTCTCTAAATAAGTTGAATTGCATTTTTTTGACTTCCATCCCATATCGATAGCATTGTGGGTTATAATTCCTTATATAAGATCTGTTTGTCCAATGGAAGAACACTGAGGTATTGGACACGTTGTTTGTAGAAAAAAATAATAAAAAAAACCACAGGAAATATAATAAATAATAAATAATAAATAAAACAAAATACCAACGACTAAAACAATTTCATTTTTCACAACGTGAATATACATGCTTGGCAATATATGAGAATTCAATTGAACAATGCCATATAAAAAGGTTAATAATTGGTGGAGAAATTCTTTGCTAGTTAAGAAAGGCATAAATGATATATGAATTTATAAGAGTTATCTCAAGCACATGAAGTGGAAAGTCATTTTCATTGAATATGTGAATAGAAGTGAGGGTCGATGCATCTAAATAAATTAAATGTTTTCTACCAACAACACCATATATGAAAAAAGAATTGCTGAAAAAGTGAACTATTTAGTTTAGTTTTTTTTTTTTTAAATATTGACTATGCAAGGAAAAGTTTTATTCTAAAATAAAAAAAAATTAACAACCTAGTTATGGGGGACTTTCGGCCTTACCCCATAATTTGACTACACTACCTTAAATTCAAAGCAATTTAAATTCAAAAGATTACTAATCTTTGGGGGGAAATTCCTCAAAAATAGCTTTGTTTCACCGAAACTTTAGGCAATAGGAATCTTTCGGCATTCTTACCTTCTCGATTGAAACTCTTGTTTTATCAATGGAAATAGTAACCCAGCAAAACTCTTGCTTGACTAATTCATGTGGGTCCCATATTTTGCATGCATCCCTTATAATATTCTTTCACCAATTTCTCTCCATGCATACTAAAGATTACCAACAATGTTATTCTAATCAAATTTGTCCTTTAATTGACGCAATGTAACTAAATTATAACAATTTTATTCTTATCAAATATATTCATTTAACTCAAATGATGCAACTAAAACTATTACAATTCGATTCTAATCATATTTTGTCATCAACTCAAGTGATACAACAAAAACTATAGAAGTCACAGCGACCCGCTAATTCAACATTTTATATTGATTGGCAGTACAAAAAAGTTGATAAGAAAAAATATTTTTAAACATCTTTATTGATTATCATTTTTTCATTTAAACCTAGATATAATGACAAAGCTAGATTATGAGACTAACTTGAATTTTGCTGCAATGAACGGTGCACTATATTAGTTTCTTCGCAAGAGAGAGATTGTTCTTCTAAAGAGAGAGGTTGTGAAAGAGAATGACGGCGAAAGAAAGGGGGAGTGGTGGCTATGAGCGGAGAAGGAGGGATCATGATCGTGGGAGTGGGAGACCAGAAAGAATAGGACTCATAAATTCCTATAATTGGATTGGCGGAAATGGATAGGCGTAAATGAAAGGAGATTCTTGACCAGGTAAACAAAAAATTGTAGGGCTAATTTTATTTTATACCCTGAAAGATACAATAATTCTCACTTTATGCCCTTAAAGAATTGAATTCTTAAATTGTGCCCTCAATGTTATAAAATATGTGCAATGTGGCCCAATCAAGGTAAAATTTAAGATTGAGGGTGTAATTTGAGCTTGAAATGGGGCCACATTGCATCTATTTCATAGCATTGAGGGTGTAATTTAAAAATCTAGTTCTTTAAGGGTGCAAGTTAAAAATTAGAGTATCTTGGTGCAAAAATAAGATTAACACTAAATATATGATTATTGGAAAAAAAAAAAAAAGGATCACATAAAATTCTAGAAAATATTTCAGTCACACCTTTTCTCGTTTACCATAAAATTTATTTAAAATTCGAATTGACTAAAATTTATTTTTCTATATATTAAAATTTGAATCGATTAAAATTTATTTTTCTACATATTAAAATTTGAGCCTAGTAAAATAGATTCGAGCTAATTAATATATATTTTTACATATTAAAATTTGAGCCTATTAAAATTTCTTTTTTTTTTTCCGTCTTAAAATTCAAGATGATTTGAGCTCAATCCTGAACTGCTATCATTGATTAAACTTCGATACAAGTCGATTAACATTTATATTTTTTTACGTATTAAATTTCAATTCAAACTGATTAAAATTCGTTTTTTACGCATTAAAATTCGTGTCAATTCAAATTTATATTTTTTTTACATATTAAAGTTCGAACTGATTAAAATGCAATTTAAATTGATTAAAATTCGATAGAATTGGCACACTATGTTTTATGTTGCATTTGGAGTGACCTTCTTTCATTTGTGCTAGCATCGGTAATTATGTGAGATATTTTAATATTTGAAATAACATTATTTTTGTCATCACAATCAAGCTCACCCAAGACGCCCAAACGAGGCAGGCAAGCAGAAGTGTCTGACACTCTATGCACCCCCAAACGAGGCAGCCCAACACCTAGAGAGGTGTCTGATCCTATGTGTTCGCCCAAACGAGGTAGCCCAGCATCTGAAAAGGTGCCTGATCCTACATGTTTGCCCAAATGAGGCCATCCAACACCTAGAGAGATGTCTGATCCTATGTGCTCCCCAAACGAGGTAGCCCAACAGCTGGAGAGGTGTCTGATCCTATGTGCTCGCCCAAACGAACCAGCCCAACACTTGGAGGGGTGCCTGACGTTCTATGCTCGCNCCAACAGCTGGAGAGGTGTCTGATCCTATGTGCTTGCCCAAATGAACCAGCCCAACACTTGGAGGGGTGCCTGACGTTCTATGCTCGCCCAAACGAAATAGCCCAGCATTTGAGCATTTGAAGAGATGTCTGACCACCTTTGCTCGCCCAAATGGAGGTAGCCCAAAGCTGCCTGACCCTCCAAAATTGCACAAAACAGCTCCAAAGGCTCCCAAATTAGCGTCTAAAGTGGCATCTCTGGCCCCTGATGACTAGGCATCCCAGTTGCACCCCTATTTCCTGAAGCCCAGACTGCACCTCCAACTCCTGATGCTCAGGCATCCCAGGCTGCACCTCTATCTCCTGATGCCTAAACATCCCAGGCTGCACCTCCATTACCTGATGCCCAAGCATTCTAGACTACACCTCCAGCTCCTGATGCCTAGGCTCGCGCCCAGTCAACCCCTACCAACGCCAAGGCTGCACCCCCAGGTCGCCCAAGACAGTCCCAGGCTCGCCCAAAACATTGTCTGCTCGCCCAAAACGCGCGCCTAGTTGCCTGCTCGAAGTTTTGACTGTAAATTTTACTCTGTAACTTCAAAAATGGGTTTTTATATCAAATCGAACCTCTCGACGAGCCCTATAAGACCTAAAGCCTTTGGCTGTGAATGATGGTGTAAAAGGTTCGAAAAAAGCCCAGAAACAAATGTTTTGGCCTCTCGAAATTTAGAAAAAAAAAAATCTACCCAACTCGCCCAGGACAGTACCCAACTCACCCTGAAGCTGCCTGCTCGCCCAAACTACTAGCCTAGCTCTTTGCTCGAAATTTTGACCGTAACTTCTGCTCCGTTACTCCAAATGAGGTTTATAATATATCAAAGTGAAGCTCTCGGCGAACCCTACAAGAATCATAGGCTTTTGGCTGTAATTGATTTTGTAAAAAGTCCAAAAAAGACTTGGAAGCAGATGTTTTGGCCTCCCGAAATTTTTTCAATTGTGCCGATCAACCGAAAATTCAAACTTAATCGAATGCCCTCTTTTCCAAGTTTCATTGGACACATGGCATTAGGGGACAAATGATGAGCCAAGCCCAAAGGCCCAACTCATGTTATAAGCTCAGTTCAAGTTTATAGTTCGACTCCAAGAGATCCAGCAAATCTCGCCCAGTGTGGCCAACTCGGTCAAGCTTATCAACTCAACCCGTTCAAGCTCATCAACTCTACCCGATCAAGCTCATTAGTGTGGTCAACCCAGTCAAGCTCAACTGCTCAAGGAGCTAAGGGAGCAAGCAATGTCATCCAAAGCCCTATCCTCGCTGTCCTGTAGATGGTCAACACCCCACCTTATTCTTTGACCGAATCTTATGGAGAGTACCACAACTGTCTAGCACGTTGAAAAGAACTTGTCAGATCCAATAAACTAGCCAACTACTTACTAATATCTTGTCCAAATCTGTTAGGAGGGCGACTATAAATTTTAAGTCCCACCAACACTTGAGGGACAAGTCATACTTTACCTGAGCATGACTTTCTCCTCTCCCTCAAAGCTTGTACTCTCTACTCCCCACACCCTTAAGTTAATAAAATACCCGGCAACCAGAGCCATTGAAAAGTGGATGTTGGTCGAGCTGACCGAACCAAGATAAATTGTCTGTGTCTCTCCATCTCCTGATATTATTTTCTGACATTTATTATTCACATTTGACAGACGGTGTGCAAAACTATTTTGTGCATCATCATTATTGAAAAATACTTTATAGTCATCAATTTTAGTTGAAAGAATAAAATATAACAACATTATGTGTCGTGGTGCTATTGATAGAGAAAAAAAAGGGAAAATATTATAATTAGCCTCTAAATTTTACCTTCGATTTCAGTTTGATCCATCACACAGAAAAATGGGAAGACTTACCTACAAATGATTACAAGTGGAATGTCCACGAAAGTGGTGGATTGGCAGAGCAAGAGTGAGATTTTTCATTTTTGGGTCTCGCCAACATGGAATTATTGTTTAACAATTAAAAGGTTATGGCAAGTATCCCACTAGCAAGTATAATGAGGTAGAAGAGGATTTTTGTGATATTTGACCAACCCATATTCAAATCAGATCTAGGTTTAGTTTATGAGTTAAGCCTATATCATCAAAAAAATAAGCCAGACTTAGTTCATTGTCTCAGTTCAATTCAAAATCCAAGAGTTTAAGGAAAGTCAACGCACGTGAAAGAGTAATNGTGGGTAGTGAAGGCTTAAAATTTTAGGAAGAATCAATGGCCTGAAATTGCACTACCGATAGTGTTTAACTCAAAAAAATCAAACAAAAAAATTGATGGGTATGCTTAGGGTTTATATAATATGAAAGATGGATGAGATTAGAGTTTTAAAAAAATATAAGAAATTACAAAGATGGAAGATGAAAAAAAAAAAAACCTTCTGCCTTCAAATGATTTGTGAAAACTTCAGTAATTGTCGACAATGAAAGCAGCGTAGTAGAGAGAGGTAAAAAGAGGCAGAGAACAAGTTGTCGAAGAATTCTTTTAATTTTGGATAAATTAAAAAGTTACCGTTAAAAATTTGGTATATAATTTGATTATGCTTCAATGTGGGTCTAGAATAAATTTTGCCTTGATTTGGTATAATTTTGAGTTCAAGGTTAGAGAAGGTTTTTGAGTCATTTTAACTCAAATTTAAATTTGAGTCTACATTTGAGTGAGTGTTGAAGATCTCTTAGTTGGACCTGTTAATGTGATGGAATTGAGTAAGCCATATTAATTATTTGGTAAGATAACCCATACAAACTTAAATTTTTTTTCTAAAATATAAGTGATTGGGTAAAATAAAACTAAGTGTTGAAATGGTAAGTACGTTCACCATATCAAAAAGACTAAATATAAATAAATAAGTTTATTATGGTTAAAAAATTAAAATATAAAATGCGCAATAAGTCGTCCCAACTTAAAGTTTCATCATCTACGGTAAAAAAGAAGTTATAAAAAAAGTGTTAATCGTAAATTGTATTCTGAAAGATTATTCGAATTTCAATTTATACCCTTAAAAATTAAAAATTTTAATTTATACCTTCAAAAATATAAATATGCATCGATGCACTTAAAACTAATAATTGTCAGTTTACCGTATAAATAAATTAAAAGACTTTCAGGTGATGCTACCGACAACTCTCCAGAAACCTAAAAACAAAACCATGAAGAACATTATTCAGATTGCATGCAAAAGTAGAGACACACTAGAAGCTTATTTGCATACCTCTTGTCCAGTTGTGAGCAAAGGAATGTGGTTCTGAGAGACCTCTTTATCATAGTTTGGAGCCCCATTATCTTCCCCTCGTCCATATGCCATTTGCTAGCTCAACATATGTTCTGCAACTTTCTGCTTCTCGCCTTGATTCCCTGAAGCGTAACGAAAATCACTGGCACCATCATTGGCATCGCCATCCTCTTTCCATTGCCACGGATAGCAGGGCTTCCATAGCTTTTTAAGTTTGTAAGGTGTCACCTATTCTCTAGTGAATCTAATTTCGAAAGAAATATTATTTTTACAGCTAATATCAGGGTTGTCGATCCAGTGAGGGAGTTTGGATCCCCAGGATTAGGTAACGTAGCATGAAAAGAGAGAGTTGATGGCTAGAAGATGAAGCAGGAGATGAATGTTTTTCCTATGACTACTGGCCATGCTGCTTTAGAAAGAGGTGGAGACATTGATGCCACTACAGACGTGTTGGTGGAAGACTAATTATTGTGAGTTCCAACTTGAGTATATTATCCCAAATTTCTGCTGCCATCAGAGTAATAGATGAACTCTAATGATGCACAAATTGGTATTACGCACCACCTACTAAGTGATTAGTAATTAATGCAGTAATTAAGGAGAGAAAGATAACTCAAGCAAGACACAGATATAGAGTGATTCGGTCAACGTAACCTACTCCACTACGAAGGGCTAGGATGACCTGGGTATTTTATTACTACAAGAGTGTAAGGAAATCAGACGAGAACAAAATGAGGTACAAGCTATGAGAAAGACAAGGGTGATACAAGATGTGATCGATGCCCCCATGCATTAGCGGGCTTACAATTTATAGAGCCTCTTAACAGACTGAGGCGCCTTTTCAATAACTAAGTAGCTAATTTTGTAGAGCTGGCATCTTCCTCGCACGGTTGAGGCAGTTACGAAGCTCTCCCCAAGACTTGGTCTAAGGAAGATATGGTCGACTTCTTCCAAGACGGCATGGATGAGACTCTTGGGATGACATTGCCTAATCCTTAATGATGTAGCTCTTACAGTCCTGATGAGCCTGACTGGGCGTGGATCTCTTTTGGGCTGGACCCACTAGGTGTCATCTAGTTGAAATGAGTGCTCAGATGTTGACTGAAGGAAAAGAGATGTGAGTTGCAGCAAGAGCCTAGCCGAACTCTGGCGAAATAGGGGGCTAGTCGGCATTGGAGAGGTAGGGACCCAAGGCAACACAAATGTCGGGGCAAGAGCTCAGGGCATCGGTGGAGTGAGGGCAGGCATCGATGAGGCGTCGTTAGATGAGACGCCATGGGCGTCCTCAAGCGGGGCGCCATGGGTGTCGTGCAATGAGCGGCCTGATTGTGGAAGGACAGGTACACCAGGGCCAGCTGGGCGCAGAGAGTGGAGCCCGCAGGTGGTATCACCAGGTGTTAGGCGCAGCCAGGTGAGCATGCCAATGGCGCCGCTGGGCGAAACTAGGCAGGCATGCTACACGACACAACAAAAACGTTGACGTTGGGGCGGGCCAGGCATGGTGGTGGAGGTTGGGCACGGAGCCACGGAGCTTGGGCACAAAATCATGGAGTTTGGGCACGGAGCCACGGAGGAGAGTAAGCCGAAAAGTGCTGGTATTTTCCACGGTAACGACTCCAGGCAGGTAGTGGATGGTTTGATTCGTTCAGTTGGAACCCCTCGGACCCCAACTTCTCAAGGCTCTCCTGGTATAGGTTCAAGCAGTGCCTCTCTTCATCTGCACTATAGTAAACACTAAGGAAATGTAGCTCTTAATGATGATGGATCCAAAGTAAGTACCATTTCTAGCACTCTTAACTCTGATGCTGATATTTCATGGAATGGATTTCATCCTGTGGTCTTATGCCATCCAGCTGAAATGGGGGAGCCTGCCTGTGATGACTCCTCTGGAGATATTTCTATTTATGAGGAGGTACTTGAGGGTGGGCTGAGGTTTCCCATCCCTCTTCTTTTTGTCTCATTCTCCATTTTTTTTTACTTGCACCAGTGTGCTTGGGGCCCAATGGTTGGAGAGTTTTACTGGGATTCCTTGCATTGTGAAGGAAGGTGCATCAGGAGGACGCTTCTTCTAAAGAGTTTTGTGCGGCTTATACTTTGAGTGAGACTTCTACTCCCAATCGTGGCTAGTACTACATCGTTCTGAAGGGAGGAAAATTGATCACTGAATTGCACTCCAATTGCCATAGCGAGAAAGCTCACTTTATGTTTGTTGGAAGAGAGTGGGTTTCAGAGGCTGACTGGGCTTTGGTACCAACAAGATGGGACACTCCCAAGATAATTGATATGCCCACTCTTATTCTTTTTCCTTTGTTTTTACGAATGTGTGCTCATCACATTTCTTTAGGCTCCTCGGTGCTCTCAAAAGACCAAGCATGGAAATTGCAAGTCGTGAAGGCCACCTTGTGAAGGACTTCAAAACCCTAATGCTTAAAAGGGGTGGAACTGTAGACTCTCCCACTGGAAGTGCTAGGGTTGGTGAACCTTCTTCCAGGCCCGACGGCTCTTCCTTGAGGAGAAAAGGCTTGTTGATTCCCTTAGGATTATCTTCTTTCACTTAGTTTTTTTTTTTTTGTTGGGTAACACTTTACTCCTCTGTAGTGGATAAGACAGTGGTGGTGTCCTGTTAGTCCACAAGGAGTACTCCTCAGCTTAAGATGGCTAGGGTGCGTGATGTTCTAGTGAGCCCTTCTCATATGACCCCTCCAATGGCGCCTTGCCAGTCCGTGAATCCTGCAGAGGTTATCATGGTGACTGCACCTTCAGGAACTCCTCAGGCAGCTACACCTCCCGCCCCCTATTCATCAAATCCTCACGTAGGGACTTCTATTGGGGCATCCACTCAAACTGGCTCCATGTTAGATGACGTGCGGATTGTTAGGGAGCAACTTGGGAGATTGTATTTCCTACAAATAGTAGTCAGGTTGGTGCTCAGGGCATTGAGGGTATCATCGACACTGTTCTGGAAGGCTTGGCCCAGGTAAGGGTCCTCTTCCTCCCTTGCTCTTGTCCCTTCCTTAGGTACTAACATTCTTTGTCCTCTTTAGGTTTCAGCTACTTCTGTTTGCCTTTTTTCAAGGGCCATTCAGATTAACAACCTGAGCTCGACTGTTAGGTAAGAGAGGCTTGTTTATGAAGCTGTGAAAGGGGAGCTACTAGCAGCTCAGGAGAAGATTGCTAAGCTCGAGGTTGATGGTAAGGCTTTCAAGGCTGAGCTTGTGGCAACACATGAGAGGGCAACGCTCAGAGAGGTTGCTTGCACAAGGGCTAAAGTAGAGCTTATTGCCACCCACGAGAGGGGCCGCTAAGCTTGAGGCGGAGCTTGTGACGACCCGTCAGAGGACCGCTAAGCTCGAGGCAAATGGTGAGGCTGCCTGCTTGAGAGCAGAAACAAAGGTGAAAGTAGCTCACGAAAGAGTTTCCTGTGCTGTGGCAGATCTGCAGTTGGCTTACGAGAGGGCCACCAAGGCCGAGGCTATTTCAGAGGGCGGCCTTGCAGATGCCTTTATTTATGGCTACGAGGAGCATCGGGGAAAAATTTCTACTGCTTTTCCTGATATTGAATTTTTAGGCTCTCCAAGCGTAGAGAGAATCTTGAAATGTCGTGTTTTACTTGGAATTAGTATTCCAAGGTCGTCTCAAGACCTTCCTCCAATGGTGCCTAGATGTTTGATTAATTCGTAGAAAACGTAGGACTAAAATAGAGGTGAAGATTAAAGCATACCCTGTGACAAGTCTACGGTGTATCAAGAACTCACAACCACATTCACATTCAACCTAGTCAAACCAAATCATCGTACACTACGAGGAGGAATGAAAATGGGTTACTTTGACATACCCAAGAAAAATTCTCCCTTTGATTAGCCAACTTAAAATCTAGCTACTCATAATAAAAGGAAAGACATGCATAATGTAAAGGGACATGATTACGAAATGAAACAAGGAACTAGTATTAATACAAGAAAAGAGTTAAACTATAAAGGAGAATTCATTTCATAACCAAAAACAAAGCTTAAAGATAAAACCTAGTTGAAAATATGAAAGTGCAAGAACATGAGATTAAACTTGAATACATTTGAAATAAAGGAGATTACAATACAAGAAATGAAGATTACAAGTGAAATTCAACTTACTACAACTAAAATGGAGAAGAAAATGCATAAACATAAATTTCTCTCTAGAACTTCATCTTCTTCATTGGGAACTTATCTCTCTAAAACTACTTCTAATCTTAGGTAGCCTCCTCCCTTAGAGCTTGTGTGAATGCTGCATATATGGTGTGTGAGAGACATCAAATTTCATCCATGAGGCTCCCCATAGCCTGTGTAAAGGCCTCCTATAAATGGGAGGTGAGTTGATTGGCTTTGGACAGGCTAGGACAAGCCTAGCCTAGACCCACCATGCCTCCATCCTTCTCTCTCCCCCTTTCTCATCCTCCATCTTCCAAGGCTGACTTTGGGGTGTAAGAGGCATGTATGTATGTAGAATATGTTAGGGGACAAGTGAGAGAATTATAGGTGAGACCCCTAAGCAAGTGGAGCATGAGTTGTAGGCATTCTGGGCAAAACCATCTAGAAGGTCGATGCAAACCTTCTAAAAGGTTCATTCCAGTAGGCTAAACCTTCTGGAATGTCTTCTGGAAGATGCCAGCTCAAGACCAGTTTTCGTAAAATTGTCATAACTTTTGATCTAACCGTCTGATTAAGATAAAATGTTGATGCAATATAGAGGACATCCATTTGTTCAAATTTGAAGTGTATCATGGTCAAAAATGGGAAAACAAAGGTATTGTGTCAAAAATAGGGAAAATAGTGGACTAAACCTTCCGGAAGGTTTTCATCTAAATTTTATTTTTCTTTGTTTCTTCACCTTCCAAGCCTCCCAATCCTCATGTAATGTGTCCATCTCTTCACCATTCATTCACACTTAGTTGCAGGGTTCCAAAAGTCAGCATTTACACTATGATTACTTGCAACATTAAAATTTTCATATTATTCACAACTTCGACTAACTCTAAGTAATTAAATACAAAGTTGAGTTAAAATGTATGTAATGAGGCCTTTAAATATGCAATATTATGCGCTCATCAATGATGGGACTCTGATGTTGCAAGGACGAGGAAGATGGCGGTCATGAGAGTAGTTGGAGTGCTGGGAACTTTTGATTTATTTATTTTTTTGTATAAAGGAAGTGTGTAGCTTTACTTTTTGTAAGAGTGGTTTTTTGCCACTGATATTCCAATATAATGCAAAGGACCTTTTGGACTAAATTTAAAAAAAAATTATTTGATAACTGCTCATGCCAAGCAATGGTGGGTGATAACCCAAAAAGGTACAAGTCTTTTGAAAAGATAAAATCAAGTCCCCTAAATTTATTAGTTTTGTCCTTCCTCAGTGTCATTGATAGTACCTCTTTAGGTTCTCGGCGTTCCATGGATGAGGTAAGATTTTTCCCCTAGAATTCTAGATCCTATAGGTACCTAGCATCACTCAAATTTCTGTTATGAGGTAGGGTCCTTCCCAATTTGGTCAAAGATTTTTTTCTTGTAAATCTTTGGTGGCGAGGATTACTTTCTTGAGAACTAAGTCTCCTGGTAGAAAGGAACGAGGCTTCACCCTCGAGTTGTAGTACCTTCTCATGCGGCGCTTGTTCCAGACCATGGCCATTTCTCTTTCCTCCCTCACCAAGTTGAGGTTAATGCGAAGTCCTATCTCATTGGTGATAGGATCATGGTGTTGTTGATGAGTGGGTTTTATCTACGAATTGAGTATTTTTGGCTTAATGAAATTGCAATTTTCTAATTATTTTTATGTTTCTTTTTATTTGTTTTGTGTGTTTTAATTTTGTTTTGTAGGGATCATGATTTGGAAGGAACCAAGGTCATTTGGTAGCCTAAGTGTTGAATTAATTGAGGATTAAGCAACAAGGGCAGTTGTGGGCATAAAAGGGGATTAGTGCCACAGCTCTACATGCAGCGCTGCAGCTCTAGAAGAGCACAAAGTCAGTGCAGTTGCACTGATTTGTGAGGCTGCACCGCATGTTTCAGCTTGGGACATGAATTCTGACTAGTTTTTGAGTAGAAATTAAACTCTAATGCTACATATATGCTAGAGTTTGAGCTGGGATATAAATGTACTGATATGAGGAGTTGCTAATAGAGGGTTAATCAAGGATTGATAGTGAATTGAAGGCAAGAATCAAAGGAAGCGACGCGAAGAAGATTGGACTTGAAGGATAAAGAGAGATTGAAGATTGCAACTAAGTTTTCATTCTTTTCTCTTACTTTTAGTTTTTGATTTTCTAAGATGTTGATTAATTTGAGAATGCATTTTTTCAATTACGTTATGAACTAAATTTTTATTAAGATTGCAATGGAACATGATGTTTACTTAAATTGATCTATTCTCATTTCTAGTTCTTATTGATCATATATAATTTGTTCATCACATTTTATGCTTAATATATGATTATGTGGTTAGTAATTAATTTGATTTCCTAAATGAAATTGGAAGATGAATTCTAAGTTTAGATCTGAATATGATGACATGCGTCTAGTTAATTTTTCTTAGGATTGAATAGCTGGGTTTGTGTATACGATAGGAATATATCTATATACCGTGTGTAATTTTTATGAGACGTTGAACTTAATGAATCTATTTTAATTTATTTTGCATAGGAATGTAGTGATTTAATTGGAACAATATTTTTATCTAACTATCGGAAGAGGTTTGATAAATAATTTTGAGTTCTCAGTTAACAACTTATTTTGACTAATTAACTAAAAAGAGAGTTAGAAAGATTTATACGAAGCATTAGGGGAAGTTGTAATTTTAAGTTCTTTTATCTGGTAAATTCAATCCTTGATTATTAAGTTTAGATTTAGTTTAAATTAGTCATTTTCCAGTTCAATTTCAATTGTTTAAATAAAATTGAATTGATACAAAGTTAGTACTTGAACATTATTACTAATAAATTTCTATGGGAATGATACTCTACTTATCACTTTATTACTTGTTGACTGTGTATACTTGCACGTAAATTGTCAATAACAAATTTGAACAACAGTTGTACCCTTAGAGAATGTATCTCAATCTCTACAGATATCACTTCTTCAGTTCCAAAGGCAAGTGAAAAAGGAGTTTCTCTAGTTGGGGCCATTGGAGTCGTTGTTCGATAGGCCCATAATACTCCTAGAAGTTCGTCTATTGCTTTTTTTGGCTTTGTCTTTAGGTTACACAGTATTGTCCTAACTGTGACCTCTGCCTGTCTATTTGCCTGCGGGTATGCTAGGCTGGAATGAGGCTGTTTTATCTGGAGGTCAGTGCAAAAAGTGTTTAGGATTTTGTTGTCGAATTGTTTGGCGTTATCACTGACTATGAAACGGGGTACTCCAAAGCAACAGAGTAGGTTTTTTTAGGTGAAGGACTTCACCTTTTAGTTTGTTATCTTGGCTAGGGCTCGGCTTCCGCCCACTTTGTGAAGTAGTCAATGGCCACCACCACAAACTTGCATTGTCCTTTGCTCAGAGGTAGAGGCCCAAGATGTTGATGCCCCACTTGAAAAAGGGTCAAGGCCTTGTGATGGCTGTCAAGTTCTCTGGTGGCTACTTGGGCACAATGGCGAAGCGTTGGCACTTATCACATTTCTTAGTGAATTCATGTGCATCCCTAACCATGCTAGGCTAGAAGTAACCTTTTATCACTACCTTATGGGCTAGGGAGTGTCCTCTAGAGTGATTTCCACAAACTCCTTCATAGATTTTTCATAGGGTATAGTTAGCTTCTTCTGGGGAAAGGTAACGTAGTAGTGGTAGGGAATAGCCCTTTTTGTATAGGATGCCTTATAGAATGGTGAACTTGGAGGCTCTCATCCTAAGCCTTGACTTGATCCAAAATGTGTACAACCAGGTGCAGGTAGTCAAGCTGTAGTAATAATCCGGTTAAGTTCGAAGTCAAATCCACAAGGAACTATGATTGGTGTTCTGAAGTAAGCAGTGACAGAGACCAAGTAACTGAAAATCTTGAGAGTTTGAAGCTATGGGATTTCTTTGAATAAAATATAAGATTCTTTCCAAGAGTTTTCTAGACAAAATATAAGATAAATTTAAATGTAAAACAGTCACACTTTAGCTTGAGGATCAGAACATGTAGTTGATCATCTGGTTTATTATACTTGTGCTTTATTACTCAATTAACTCTCATGTCAACAGCAAGTTAATCGGAAGATAAAGATGGACTGTGAGAATTAAGCACATAATTCAGATGTCTTTCTAGAAGTTTACAAGAATTGTCTGTGCCGAGATTTAACCCGTCTATAAACAAGTGTTTCTACAAGGCATCCAACCATGACTTTAATGTTCCGTTGTTTAGATAAAGTACAATAATGGTGAAGATTGAAATGTTGTCATGAAGATCTAGCCAGAGTACTTGTCTTGAACCAATGGGTCTTTCCATGCAAGAGTCATCCGTGACATAAAAAGAACCCATAGTTGTACAAAGTACCTTAGTTTTGCTAGATACAATCAATCATTCAATAAGCAAGTGGAATATAAAGCATTAAAGCATAAAGAAAATACACAAATATAACTTCCAGATAATCAATACATGTTCATCACCTCTTACTAAAGAATGAATGAGGAACTACTCACTCTTCATGATGTGGGTAAAGCTAGAAAAGTGAGTGCTACTCATCCTTCCAAGTAGATAACTTATAAGGTAAAGTACATTAAGCGAAGAGCCGATCTTCACCAGAAAATAAGTGAATCACATTCCACCCTTCACGGCTTTGGTAAAGCTCTAGAAAAGTAGAAGAGTTTCACTCCTCTAAGGAAGAAGGAAGCTAAAGCAATGGAAGTGAAAGACATGAACAATAGAAGTAAAAGAAAGCTAGTCATATTTGGAGGGTGGCTTCCTCAACCATGAAATAGAGGGTTTCTTCCTCAACCAACATATGAACTAACTCCCTTGATACAAGCAAATATAGCATACATCTAACTACATGAATGGGAGTCCAAGCCTCCATCAAGTTCTTGACTAGTTCTTGGTGAAGCCTAAGCCTTACAAACCAAGTTCTAGTCTTCTACAAGAACATCCTCCCCTTTTTAAAGGCTCTCCCAAGGGGAGTATTTATTGACAAGGAGGAAGCGAAGACAAGGGAGTGTGAAGGAATAGTGTATGCCGCCTAAGTCCAAGTGAAAAACCAACTACTCTGCAGCCTACTAGTGGTGGACGTTCGAACGTGATTTGGCGTTCGAACGTTGTCCCTATTTTTCCTTTATAGGCATTTGAACGTTGTATGGTGTTCAAACGTTTCTGTTGTTTTTGATTTGTGGGCGTTTGAACGCCAAATGGGGTTGACCTCCTCACTCGAGTTGTCTGTGGTCTTCTGTGGAAAACCATTTTCACACTCCATGCATATCTTGGCTCTTTGCACTCATCACTCTGGTCTTCAATCAAATCAAGTGGACATTCGAACATGGTACTCAAGTACTTCAGGGTCTTCCTTCTTGACTCCAACACTCTATGTCTCAGCAGTCTGGTCTTCTCATAGTTCAAGTGGACGTCCAAACGTGAGTTGGCATTCGAACGTTCTTGCTTTGTTCCAACCTTCTCTAATTTTGTTCCCTAATCACTGGTGTTACACTCAAGTATGATATTTGTTGTTCTTGGGCCTTTGTTCACTTTAGGACCTGAAATGTCATTACTTAAACTCCAACAAAGTACAATTAGTCCCAAAAAAGACATTGTAAAATGCTAATTGTAAGCACTAATCAAGCCTCTTGGCTTCCGATGGGTTATCCGATAGTGTGTCATCCTAGAGGTATGTCCTAATTGGGGTCATCCAATTTGACTCAAAAGATATGCAGCTAAGATTTGTGGCCTCCATGACTAGTCTACTTGGTTCGAACTAGTGACCAATGAATGATGGTTCTGGTGGAGCTCCTGAAGATGAAACCAGTCTGGCCAGTGCATCTGCTATTAAGTTGTCTTCTCTTGAAACATGATGAATTTGAAAATGGTGGAACTTGGTCAGTAAGGCTTGCACCATTGTCAAGTATTCTTGTAGCCTAGCCTCTTTTTATTCAAACTTGCCCTTCACTTGGTTGACTATCAACTGAGAGTCACTATAAGTAATGAGGTGTTAGGCTTCCATTTCAATTGCCAACCTTAAGCCAGAGAGGTGGGCTTCGTATTCTGCTTCATTGTTAGAGGCTGTGAAGTGAAGCTTTACGACATACTTGATTGGAGTGCCATCCGGGCTAGTCAAGATTAGGCCTACTCCAATTACTTCATTGGTTGAAGAGCCATCCACATAAAGCTTCCAGGGAGGTGGCAGAAAGGGGGCCTTAGAGGCAGTGGTGGATGCCAAGGCACCAGCTTTGGGTGCCTAGATGCCCTGGGAGCCAAGGCAAAGTGCCAGGTTGTCTTAGGCGCTAGGTCTAGGCACCTGTGTGTATGATTGGACTTCGGATGGGGCTTCCTAGGTCTCTTGCGGCGACGCCGAAGGTTCATCACATTCTTTTTCCACCGGTGTGAGCTTGACAACAAAGTTTGCCAAGGCTTGCGCTTTAATGGCTACCCTTGGTTGGTACTGCACATTGAACTCACCCAGTTCTAATGCCCATTTTAAGAGTATTCCAGAAACATTTGACTTCCCCATAACTCTTTTTAGAGGCTGATCTGTGACAACGATGATAATGTGACTTTGAAAGTAGTGGCAAAGATGCCCCGTTGTTGAGATTTGGGTGAGTGCTAACTTTTTCTAGCCTTGAATACCTCAAGTAATAAATGAGTCTTTATACTCCTTCATTATCTCTAATGAGGACAGAACTCACTGCCAAAGGGGGAAGCGGAGAGGTACAAGTATAAAGTTTTTCGTAGCATGGCATGTGAAATGAGGGGGGGCGCAGCTAAATAAGCATTTAATTTTTGAAAGGCTTCCTCTGCATCTAGGCCCCACTCAAAGGCTTTTTGAAGAATCATGAAGAAAGGTAAGCACTTGTCTTCTGACTTGAAGACAAATCTATTGAGGACTGCGATTCTTCCATTGAGATGTTGGAGCTCCTTATTTATGGTGGGCAATCTCATATACAGGATGGCTTTGATTTTATCAGGATTTGCCTCAATTCCTCTTTGGTTGACCATAAAATCCAAGAACTTTCCTGATCTGATGTCAAAGGCACACTTTTTAGGGTTCAGCTTCATGTGATATGATCTGAGAACATCTAAGGTTTCTTGTAGGTGGTCTATGTGGTCTGTTGCGGTGAGACTTTTTACCAGCATGTCGTCCACGTACACCTCCATTGTTCTTCCAATCTGTAACTAGAACATCTTATTCACCAATCATTGGTATGTTGCTCCTACATTCTTTAGTTCGAAGGGCATAACCCTGTAGCAGTAGGTGTCATTTGGAGTGATAAAGGATGTCTTCTCCTGATCTGGCATACATGCTAATCTAATTATATCTAGAGTATGCATCCAAGAAAGTGAGCAGCTCATGACCTACGGTAGCATTGATGAGAATGTCGATTCATGGCAATGTGTAGTTGTCTTTAGGGCACGCCTTATTAAGTTCGGTGAAGTCGACGCAGAGGCGCCACTTTCTACTAGCTTTGGTTACCATCACCACATTCAACAGCCAAAATAGATAGGCCACCTCTCTAATTGCCCTATTTTCTATAAGTTTTTCCACCTCTTTGTCCATTTCTTGCGCCTTTTCAATGGAGACGCTCCTCAACTTTTAGCTAATGGGCTTATAACGGCAGTCAACATTGAGGCAGTGGGTGGCAACCTCAAGGTCGATGCCCTCGAGGTCCTCGTTTGACCATGTAAAAACATCCATATTGTGTCTTAAAAAGTCCATGAGCTGGCGGTTGATTAACCCTAATTATGTAGGTTAAAAACAATTATATTCTATAAATTAGGGTTAGTGCATAAATTAGGGTTAATGCGTGGAATGTTGTTAATTTCAGGTTTGTGCAAAAATTACGGGGAGCAATCTATCAAAGCCTAAACCAGCAAAGGATGCAAATGTAATATCATCAAGAACCAAGCCAGAATAGTGTGGAAGATCACCACCACAATTCAGAAGGCTAGCACCATCCGGATGGTAGCCAAAGGCAAGTCACTCTTCTTCTTCATTCCAACATGTTCCCTTGGCCTATAAATAGGCTTGGCCAACTTTCATAATCGGGGGTTTTTTGGAGAGTTTTTGAAGAGCCTTGGAAAGGGAGTGAAGGCATAAATCTAAAGAGAAATTCAAGAAGAGAAAGAGAGAATCCAAAGGAAGATCCTGTCCAACCTACTCTCCAGCTAGAATTTCTGATATTTCTACATTTCTATTATATCTTTCTATTTGAAAGGTTGAATTTCTGCCACCTTTGTACCTTAATTGATATTAAGGGTGGTTGTATTTCAACTATTCCTCAGGGAAGGAATGTTCGTATTTTAGTTAGTATTGTAATGAAACTGTCTCACACTTCTTGTTTGTTTATAGCAATGAGGTGTGAGTAGTTCACTTTTACCCTTCAGTGAGGGGTGAACATATGTATATTATCGGTTAAGTTATGTAAACGTTGATATTCAATTATGCTTTATTGTTATATATGCCTCCCTTAATTGATGAATGGTTATATTATAATATGCTCATGAATATGAACATCAAGCAGTTCTTAATATTCTACATCATACTATTTATGTATTTCATGCATGATACAATGATGTATGTAATTGGGTGTTAAGTAAAAGTCGATTGATTGGTTATTGAAGGGTTAAGTCTCGGCATAGCCAAAGCTTTTGATTCAATGTGTAGCTCAGAATTGTGTTATAGATGAATCATCAACCTACTGGTTGAATAGCTAAAGTGATCAAACTGAATGGCTTGACCTTCTAGTTCACTAAGGATGTTTAAGTGATGCGTGGTACAAAGTTGTCGATTGAATAACTAAAGTGACCTTCTGGTTTACTTGGATTAGTCAATAGTTGCATATACCTTCCAGCTAACTTAAACAACTGTTGTGTTATGGTTTAATATACATCAAACCTACCATTGACTTTTCAGTGACCTGGAAGTTAATTATTGTACAGTGGCATTTCTAGTACTTAACCAATATAAAGCATATGATATCCTTAAACTAAAGGGTATGTTTCATATTATTATCGTTTAGCAGTTTACATACGCATTTTATTTATGTAGTTTATTTACCAGTTTATCACTCACACCACATTTTATCTCATGTTACACTGCTTTTATAATAACTTCACTATTCTTATTTTAAATTCCAATTATTAAAACTCTTCGTGGGATCAGTCTCGGACTTAAACTGAGAAAACTACAATTCAACCACTTATACATGAGTGTATGATATAAAGCAGGTCACGAAACAGTTCGAATCAAATTTTTGGCACCGTTTTTGGCTAGTTATGGTAATTTTAATTTGAATAGAGAAGTTGTTTACTTGTATTATATGTTTATATATTGTGTGTTTTCTTTTAATAGTTTATGTCTGTTCATTCATCAGTAGGGTCTATAAATCAATCATGTCCATCATCTTCATCTTCCCAAGCATCATTCAATTTAAATGTGGCTCCAAATGTTCCTAGGGAACAAGAAGTAGTTCAGAATGTCCGACCTTTAAGAGAATATTTGCATCCCACACGTACTAATGTCCCATCATGCTTTGCTTTTCCAACAAACACTCCAAATCTCAATATTAAGGCAGGGATAATACAATTACTACCACAATTCCATGGTTTGAAATCTGAAAATCCCTATGTGCATATGAAAGAATTTGAAGAAGTCTATGGAACTTTGTAGGATAACTCTGAAATGGCTCGACTAAAACTTTTTCCTAAACAATGGCTTAATTCTTTAAAAGCTAATTTTATCCCAAGTTGGCAAGCTTTGCAAATTGAGTTTTTCAAAAAAAAAAAAAAATTCTTGTGCACTGTACTAATGCATTAAGACGTCAAATAATGAATTTTTCTGTAAAAGAAGGGGAGACTTTTTATCAATGTTGAGAAAGATTTAAGAATCTTCTCTAGGCTTGTCCACATCATGCATTTGAAAATTGGACTTTAGTTGGTTTCTTTTATGACACCCTTCCATCAGCATTATGATAGTTTGTTGAAATAATGGCCCAAGGGGAATTTATGAGTAAAAACCCTAAGGAGGCGTTCCAATTTTTTGATACCATTTCTGAGAGTTCCCAGATGTGGGACTCGACCTCTTCAAATATCGTTGAACCAAAGTCATCTACATCCCAAGAAGGAAAGTATGTGTTAAAAGAAAATGACGATTTAAGAGCTAAAATGACTACTTTATCCTGAAAGCTTGAAGCCTTAGAGATGAAAAAAATTAAGCAAGTATCGGTTGTGTCTTTCACTAACCAAACATGTGAAATCTGTGCATTGTCAGGAAATCCTGCAGGGGAATGTCCAACTATACCTGCATTTAAAGAAGTTTTAATTCAACAATCTAATGCTATTCCAAATTATACTAAGCCTTATCCTAATCCATGTTCTGACACCTACAACCCACGATGGAGGAATCATCCAAATTTTAGTTGGAAAAATACACAATATATGAATCAGTCACAAGGTCCACCACTACCACAAACTCAACAACAATATCAACCTTATCAACTCCCACATAAAAGGATTCTAGAAGATACTATGAATCAATTTATTCAAAGTCAAATGAGTTTTAATACTCAAACATTCAATGATTTTAAAGCTCGAACTTCACAAAGTATTGAAGACATTAAGAGTCATCTATTCAAGTTGACCCAATCCCTTAGTACGTCAAAGAAGGAAAAATTCTCATATCAACCTAAACCTCCACAAAGTCAAAATTAGGCTAATGTTGTATTATTTGAACTTTCTCCGAGTCAAGCACAAGCAATTTTCACACTAAAATGTGGTAAGATGATTGACAAAACTATTAAACCTAAAATTTCTAAAAAAATACGTAAGTCAATTCCTGTAAATGAACCACTTGAACCTGAGTCTTCAGCTGAAAAGCAACTAGAATCACAAAATGAAAAAGATCATTCGTGTCCTATTCCATTACATTTTCCTCAAAGGGTCAAGAAGTATTCATCTTTGAAAGATCATTCTGAAATTCTTGAGTTGTTCAAACAAGTAAAGTTTAAAATTCCTTTGTTGGATGCAATTAAATAGGTTCCAGCTTATGCTAAGTTTTTAAAAGATCTTTGCACGGTAAAAAAATATATCAATGTACAAAATAAAGCATTTTTAACTGAGCAAGTTAGTGCTATAATACAACATAAAACTTTTCTTAAGTACAAATATCCTGGAAGTCCTATAGTCTCATGTATAATTGAAAATTTTTGAATTGAACAAGCTTTGCTTGATCTTGGAGTCGGTGTTAATTTAATTTCATACTTGGTGTATAAACAATTAGGGTTGGGTGAGTTGAAACCTACCAATATTACACTGCAACTAGTAGACCGATCTAAAAAAACTCCACAAGGAATTATGAAGGATATTTTTGTCCAAGTTGATCAATTCTACTTTTCAGTAGATTTTATTATTTTAGATACACAACCAATTTTTCATGCAAATGCATATATACCTGTTATTTTGGGTCAATCATTCATAACTACATCAAATGCATTGATTAATTGTAGGAATGGAGTCACGAAATTTTCATTTGCAAATATGACCTTGGAATTAAATATTTTTAATATTGCAAAACAACCCAGAGAAGAAGAAGAATTGTATGAAGTAAATTGTGTTGAGTTGTTAACTCAGAATCTATTTGAAAATGCTTGTACGAAAAAATTCATATATATTAGAGTCTATACCTAATGATGAGTCTGAGGATATATCAGCATAGAATCCAAATTGTGAAAAATTGTTGTCTAAGTCTATAGAATCCAACATCAAAGTTTTTAAGCCAGAATTGAAACCTCTCCCAACTAACTTAAAATGTCTTTTGGGGGGAAAATAAAATATATCCAGTCATAATATCCTTAAAAAGTAATTGACAAAAGTTCTAAAGAATCACCAAAGTGTTATTAGATGGACAATAGCAGATATAAAAGGTATAAGTCCACTTCTATGTACTCATTGTATATATTTAGAAGAAAATTCTAAACCATCTTGCCCGATGCAAAGAAGGTTAAACCCACACTTGAAAGAGGTAGTTCGTGCTAAAATACTTAAATTATTAGATACTAATATTATATATCCTATATCTGATAGTAAATGGATCAGTCTTACAAAGGTAGTCCCTAAAAATTCTGGTCTTACTGTAATAAAAAATCAAGAGAATGAATTAGTTTCTATGCGTACAATCACTGGTTGACGTATGTGTATTGATTATCAAAAGTTAAATTCCATCACCAGAAAAGATCATTTCCATTGCCTTTTCTAGATCAAGTTTTAGAAAAATAGCTGGTTATGCTTATTATTGTTTTTTACATGGATATTCTAGTTACAATCAAATTGAAATTGTAATAGTTGATCAAGAAAAAATCACATTTACATGTCTTTTTTGGTACTTTTACTTATAAAAGGATGTCTTTTGGATTATGTAATGCTCCAGCTACCTTTCAACACTACATGTTAAGTATTTTTAGTGATATGGTGAAACGATATTTAGAAGTTTTTTATGGACGATTTCTCAGTATATGGTGATTCATTTGACTTATGTCTAGAAAATCTTGAAAAAATTCTTATTCGATGTGAAGAAACAAACCTTGTTTTGAATTGAGAAAAATGTCATTTCATGGTTACACAAGGTATTGTTTTAGGTCATGTAGTTTCTGAAAAAGGAATTGAAGTTGATAAGTCTAAAATTGATTTGATAGTTAATCTTCATGCACCTAAACCTGTAAAATATGTTCAATCTTTTCTAGGTCATGCAGGATTCTATAGAAGATTTATTAAGAATTTCAATTCAATATCCAGACCTATATGTAATTTTCTATGTCAACATGTATTATTTGAATGGAATGATGCATGTCAACTAGCATTTAATAAATTGAAAAACATGCCTACTTCTGCACCTATTATTCAACCATTTGATTGGTCTTTATCTTTTGAACTAATGTGTGATGGTAGTGATTATGCAGTAGGAGTTGTGTTAGGTCCAAGAAAAGATTAAAAAAAACCTATGTTATTTACTATGCAAAGAAAACTTTAAATGATGCACAAATGAATTATTCTACTACATAGAAAGAATTACTTGTTTTTGTGTTTGCTTTAGATAAATTTCGTTCGTATGTGGCTGAATTGTTAATTTTTGTATTTACTGATCATGCAGCTTTAAAATATTTACTTACTAAGAAATATGCTAAACACGTCTCCTACGTTAGACACTGTTACTTCAAGAATTTGATCTTGTCATTAAAGAGAAGAAATGAGTTAAAAATGTGATAGCAGATCACTTGTCAAGGCTAAATTATGATATAAAGGGAGAATCAATTCCAACTAGAGAAACTTTTCCAAATGAGCAACTATTTGCAATAATAGAAGTATCATGGTATGCATATATAGCAAATTATTTAGCCACTGGTACTGTTTCTTCTCATTATACCCGGATTGATAAAAATAAGTTTCTGAGTGAGGTACACAATTTTGTGAAGATCCTTATGTGTTTTAAGTATTGTAAAGATCAGATAAGAAGACTTTGTGTACCTAATCATAAAATTAGTCAGATAATTGAATTTTGTCATTCTTAAGCTTGCGGAGGCCATTTTTCTTCAAAGAAAATCGCTCCTAAAATTTTGCAGTGTGGATTTTATTGGCCAACTTTTTTTTAAGATGTATATGTATTTTGTTTAAATTGTGATAGATGTCAAAGAATGAGAAATATTTCAAAAAGAAATATGATGTCTTTAAACCCTATTTTAATTATTAAAATTTTCGATTGTTGGGACATTTATTTTATGAGACCATTTCCCCCATCCTTTGAATATCTATACATTTTGATTGTAGTTGATTATTTTTCTAAATGGGTAGAGGCAATTCCATGTAGAAATAATGACCACCGAACAGTGGTCAAGTTTTTAAAATAAAATATTTTGTCTAGATTTGAAATTCCTTGAACCATTATCAATGATGGAGGATCACATTTTTACAATAAAATTTTGAAAAAATCTTATAAAAAAATACTCGATTTCTCACAAAATATTCACTCCTTATCATCCACAAACGAGTGAACAAGTTAAATTAGCTAATAGGGAGATAAAATATATTTTAGAAAAAATAGTGAATCCAAATCGTAAGGATCGGTCTTTAAGATTAACTAATGCGCTTTGAACTTATTGTACTGCATATAAAACTATCTTAGGAATATCTTCTTATCGGTTAGTTTTTTGGTAAACCATGTTATTTGCCTATGGAATTAGAACATCGAGCATATTGGGCAATCAAAATGATGAACTTTGATATGGATAAAGTCGGAGCGTCTTGCAAACTTCAAATCAATGAATTGGAAGAATTATGAAATGAAGCATATGAAAATGCAGAAATTGATAAGTCTAAAACAAAAAAATTTCATGATAAAAATATCATGCAAAAGTCTTTTGAACCTTCTTAGAAAGTTCTATTATATAATTCAAAACTTCGTCTATTTCTTAGAAAGTTAAGATCTAGATGGACAAGTTCTTACATTGTCAAGTAAATTTTTTAATATGGGGCAATTGAAATTGAGAATCCATTAACTGAAAATATTTTCAAAGTAAATTGTCAAAGACTTAAACCCTATTATGATAGATTTGGTCAAGATGTAACTTCTATACAACTTTTCGAACCAGTTTATGTGCTTTGAAAAATTTATATTGTTGTTTGATTATAAATTTTAGTACTAATTGTTTGTTTTTTGTTTTTAGGTATATTATGAGTTTTTCTACCTCCCACACCTGATTAGTATTTTTTTTATTTTCACTTTTTTATACATTGAGAACAATGTTTAAAATAGGTTGGGGAGGGAATCATTTCATATTTGTGTCTTTGTGATTTAAATTCATTTTTGTGACTAGTAGACGTTAAAGAATTGGATAGTGAGTCAATTTTTGAGTCGCTTTTCAAAGTTTTTCGAAAAAAATTGTAAATGAATGAGAAACTGCTTTGGTTAAGTTTAATTATAATGCACTGTTTTCCAAAAGACATACATTCTTTGATTATGAAAAAAGCTAGAATTGTTAGAAAGTTAGAAATCGTTGAAAGTCAAGCAAAACCCTTGTGCGGGAAAATTTCATTTTCTAAAAGTCGACGAGCAAATTGTCTCGGTGGTTGTGTGAAGTGTGGTCGTTTAATGCATTTGAGACAATATAATCAATGTGCAGAAATGATTTTAGGTCGAGCGTTAGATCGTCTCAAGTAGATTAGGTATGAGCAAAGTAAGAAATATTTTGAGATGTCATCCTATTCTACTTCTATGTTGTCAAGATACAGAAGAAGTGAAATTAACCGTGTCACTGGTGTTGTTGATTTGCAAGATTTTGATTTTGATTAAATATGATCAAATGATGAATAATTTTGGAATGATGTATAAATTTAAATAGCTACAGAGTAATTAGGAGAATGAATAAATAATAAATAACAAATAAAATAATAATAAAACAATTTTATTTTTTTTTATAAAAAGAGTGAGTAGCAAGTTATGTGGAATATGTAAAGTTGTAATTAATCTGGTAACTGCAGGATTCTAACTAAAGAAGACAGAACATCAAGAGTCAGTAGCCTGTAGTGCAAGGCAAAATCCAGTGTATCTTCACCGTCTGGACGGTACTGCTTATATAAAAACTCAGTAGGCGTGAAATTGTTCAGTTTCTATTTCCCTCGCAGTTTGAAATATGACAACCAACATCTTCCTCTCCAAATCTCTTCTCAAATATGCTATATAAGGCTGTTTTTCTTCAAATTTTTTTCTATCAATCATTCACCGATGCCATTTTCTAGGTTTTCACTGATTGAAATCAGTTGAAGCAAGCAGTTAGAGAGAAATCAATGAAAAGATGGATCCAAGGCTTAGAACGAGAGGTTCTTCGAGTTGAGCACAAAGAGGTCAATCTTTGCAATCTTAAGCACCTCCACAACAACCCCAGCCAAGAAATATCTACAATGCTGAGATATTTGAGAGTGTTGAATAGCAAGTCTGGTATGATACTTATGTTCTCTCTAAAACTATCATTCCTGAAAAGCCGGTAATTTATGAAGATTTTGAGAATATAGGGGTTAGACAAATACTTATTGCACTTGGATGGCTAGGTTATGCCTGCTTATGATTGTTTGGTCCGTGAATTCTATAGGAATGCACAAATAACTAGGGAATTTCCTGTGATTGTCAGGGGTAGAATTTTTCAAGTTACACTAGCTACTATAGCCACTGTTTTTCAGCCTATGCCAAGACATCCCAACCCCGCAATATCCTTACACTCAAGTGCCTAATTTGACTGACGTAGGGATAAAATTGACGGACAATCCAGATTATGTATGGGGGAGGCCACATAAACATATAAAGCAAGGGGATTTAATAGACAAATACCAGATTTTAAATTTGATTACAGTGAATAGTTTGTTACCCCAAGCTCAGAAGAATCAAATATACAATAAGCAAGCCTACTTCTTATATGCTTTTGGGATGGGACATACTATCGATCTTTCGAACTTAATCATGGATCAGATGCTTATTACTGCGAAAGCCAAGAAATCTTCACTTCCATATGCCATGTTAGTATCTGAGATTTATAGGATTAAAGGAGTGATTGCAGATCCCTCGTGGCCGACGATGGAGCATTTTGCATCATTAAATAAGTCATCTTTGAAGAAAATCCATGGAGTCTAGCCCAAGTAGCAACCTGAAGTACCACCAGCACCATAGGAGGAACCATTTCAAGGAGCTGAAGATTTTTACCCACTAGAGTAGCCTTAACCACAAGATGATTAGCCATATATACCAGTGGATGATAGGACCGACAGACATATTTTACTAGGATTGGAAATCAGCATCACCCAACTTGATCAACGTATGACTGACTATGAGAAAAATTAGGTTGAGATATTGAGGCTACTCAAAGAGCATTTTGATGGAGGCCCATGTACTTCTTGATCAGAGACTCTGAAGATTCTACAGATCTTGCTATCTCTTACTCATCTTTTGTTTATGCACTTAAATTTACATTATGTTTTGAATGTTGGTTTTGAACTTGTTTTTAATAGCTTATGTAGTTATATTTTTGTGAGTCAAGAGGATTATTTTGTATAATTCACAATTATTAGGTTACTATTCTCATGCTTTGCAAGGATAGTCTTAATCTAATCATGGGGGATTTTCATATTTTAGTTGTGTATTATCTTAATGTTTTTAGTTAAAAATTATTCTTTTGAGCACAAATAGATTTCTTTATTTTTGGAAACTTTTTGAAATATTACACTTTTTACATATGTAGTGGAGATGTAAAACCTATTGCAGATTTTGAACTAATCTTTCTTGGAGAGATAATCTACATCTACTCAAATAAGATTCACTAGTAAATTTTCTTTGAATTACCTCATTAGATTTGTTTTAATTAGCACTCATTAAATTGTACTGTTAGCATCTTCCTTGAAATTTTTACTTAGAGATTATACAGGTGTATGATTTTTGAAAAATGATCATAGGCCATTTTTGATTAATTTTGAGTCTTGATCATTTCTTTTACAAAATTATATCCTTAGTAAATCATGATTGAACCTAAAAGAGTATAAATTCTTTTCAAGAAACCCAAGAAATACCCGAGCCACAAAAAAATATATTTGACATACCTTTGCTATCTAATTTTCTTCCACCCTCTTCTAAATCAGTATAATACAGAAAATCAATAGAAGAAGAAAAGATAGAAATGAGCAAAGAAAAGAAGAGAACAATTACTGTTCAAAGAAAAAAATATGTGGAAGAAACTTAAAAAGGGGAAAGAAAGAAAATAAAGAGCCAAGAAAGTGAAAAAATGGGAAGAATAATGAAAGAATGTGAAAGTCTTGAAAAGCTAGAAAGAGGTGTGCCATAATACTAAGAGATGATAGTTTTTGAATCCCATTGATATTAAGGGTGGTTGTATTTCAACTATTCCTCGGGGAAGGAGTGTCCGTATTTTAGTTAGTATTGTAATGAAGCTATCTCGCGCTTTTTATTTCTTTATAGCAATGAGGAGTGAGTAGTTCATTTTTACCCTTTAGTGAGGGGTAAACATATGTATATTATTGGTTAAGTTATGGAAATACCAATGTTTAATTATACTTTATTGTTATATATACCTCCCTTAATTAATGGATGGTTATATTTATAAAATGCTCACGGTTATGAACACCGAGTGGTATTTAATATTTTATATCATATTATTTATGTATTTCATGCGTGATACAACGATGTACGTAATTGAGTGTTACGCAAAAGTCGATTGATTGGTTATAGACTGGTTAAGTCTCGGCATAGCCAATACTTTTGATTGAATGCGTAGCTTAGAATTGCGTCATCAGTGAATCATCAACCTGCCAGTTGAATAGCTAAAGTGATCCAACTGAATGACTTGACCTTCTGGTTCACTAAGGATGTTTAACTAATGCATGGTACAAAGATGTCGATTGAATAACTAAAGCGATCCAACTTAATGGCTTGACCTTCTAGTTCACTAGGGTTGTATAACTGATGCCTGGTACAAAACTGATGATTGAGTAATTCAAGTATTCCTCATGAATGGCTTGACCTTCTGGTTTACTTGGATTACTCAATAGTTGCATATACCTTCCAGCTAACTTAAACAGTTGTTGTGTTATGGTTTAATATACATCAGACCTACTGTTGACTTTCTAGTGACCTGAAAGTTAATTGTTGTAAGGTGGCATTTTCAGTACTTAACCAATATAAAGCATATGAGATCCTTGAACTAAAGGGTACCTTTCATATTATTGTCTTTTAACAGTTTACATACGCATTTTATTTATGCAGTTCATTTACTAGTTTATCACTCACACCACATGTTATCTCATGTTACACTGCTTTTATAATAACTTCACTATTCTTATTTTAAATTTCAATTGTTAAAACTCTTTGTGGGATCGATCTTGGACTTAAATCGAGAAAACTACAATTCGATCACTTATACTTGAATGAATGATATAAAGCAGGTCACGAAATAGGTCGAGTTAGCGGTCTAAACCCTTAGGAAGAGATGATTCAATGTACACCTTTTTGTCTGGAAACTTCTCATCCAGCACCACTGGTGTGAGCTTTTCCACTGGTTCTCCTATCTCTAGTGCAACATCATCTTTAGGTTCAAGCACCTCTACTGGTAGGGCTTCTTGTGGCTTCTTAGTCCTCACGGAGGAGACGTTACATTCTCTTGCTGTAACTTGATCTCCTCGAACGTCTCCAATTCCATTTGTGGTTGGAAAACAGAGGATAAGATGATAAGTGGAGGGCACGACTCTTAGGGTGTTAAGAGCGGATTGCTCCAATATTACGTTGTAGGCAAACGAGCAATCTATTACTAGAAATTTCACCATCACCTTGGAGTTTTGGGGTGCCATGCTGATGGTAACTGACAAGGTGATGGATCCTAGGGGGTACACCTTCTCCCCTAAGAATCCGATAAGGGGCGACTTGATGGGCTGCAATCTTTCTCTACCAAGACGGAGCTTGTCATAAGCTTTTGCGAATAGGATGTCCGCAGAGCTGGCCCTGTCTATGAGAATCCTTCGCACTTGGAAGTTGGCCGCAGTTATAGTCAGCACCAATGGGTTATCATGGGGGTGCTGAATTCTTTTCAGGTTTCTTATCTGGAAAGGAGATGATCTCATCCTTTCCTTGCTTATGTGTCTTGGATGGGCGCAGATCGTCAATGTGTCTATCCTTTTAGGCATGGGTTTCATGCGATGTGTCTATCTTGTGAGCCCTCTAGCGATGGTTTGAATTTCTCCAAGAGATTGTTGCTCCTCTTGGTTATGAGCTGGTGGTGGTGCTTGGCCTTTACCAATGACATACTGGCGCAGCTGTCCATGTTGTATGAGTTCCTCTATCTGTCTTTTAAGGTCATAGCAATCATCGGTATTTATGCCCGTGGTCGTGATGGAAGTGACAATACTTGTTTGGATTTTTGAGATTTGGGGGTGATTTTGTTCTTCTTGGCCACTTTACTACGGGGTCATCCCAAATCTGAAATAGGATGTGCCCAACAATGAAATTGAGTGGAGTGAAGGTTTGTCGCTCTTTATATGGGGCAAGGCCAAGTCGGTCTTTGGCGGGTACCCTCTTTGTTCTGCCTCGTTTACTTCCAATATCTTTTGTCATCCTGGTCTCTCTTGTTCCTTTTCTCCCCTGCTAGAGAAGATTCACCTCGCCTAGCCCTAGTGATGTCCTCAACATTCATTTATTTTTTAGCTTTGGCCAATATCTTTGACATGCTTTTTGGTGGGCGCTTCATTACAGAGAAGAGAAAGCTCGATGAGCTAAGACCTCCCAAAAAGGCGGTCATGGTGACCTTATCATCGAATTTCTCAATCTGGAAGACCTCTTCATTAAAGCGAGTGAGATAACTCCTTAGACTTTCATCTCTCTCTTGCTTTATAATGAGCAGGTGGGTGGTAGGATTCTGGTGGCGATGTCCTCCAATGAAGTGTGACACAAACAATCCGCTCAACTCGGCAAATGAGCCTATGGAGGCAGAGATGAGTTTGGAGAACCACTGTCAGGCAGATCCCTTCAAGGTAGCTGGGAAAACCCTACACATGATTTCATCAAGAACATTGTGCAGTTGCATCAAGGATTTGTAAGTATCAAGGTGATCCAGCGGTTTTTTTGTGCCGTCAAAGGCTTTCACTGATGACATTTTAAATTTCTGGGGAAAGGGGATAGTTTGCTACATCTAGCACAAAGGGTGTGTTAGTTCGTCTTACAAGGTATTCAACTGTTTCAGGTCCTTGGGCTTTCATGGCGTTGAAGATGTTTCCTAGTTGGTTCTATACTTGTTTGATTCTGTCATCCCACTGATTGGGGGCTCCCTTGGAAATGGCTCTCATGCTCCACGTTTTGATTTTCTCCCTCATCCTCTTGGAGCTGAGAGTCTCCACCATAGGAAAAAGGAGTTGGAAGAAGAGGTGGATTTGCCTCTTGGTTTTGATAAGGGGCTCCCCTGCAAGGGGCGCCCAAGGGTGCTCCTAAAGGGGTGCCCAGGTGGGGACCTCCTTGGCGTCCAGGGCGAGGAGATCCTCTGGCTTTACGTTTTCCTTACTACACACCTCCTTGTTGCCCAGCGAGCGTCAACTATAGGATTTGCTGATTCTGGGTTACGAGTTGTTTCATTGTTTCCAGCATCTGTTACGGGTTTGGAACAAGATTAGCTAGTGGAGGGGCGGCCTCCTCTTCACGTAGTGGATTTATCTTAAGAATGGTTGTGTGAAAACTTTGTCGTTCTCATAGACGACGCCAAACTGATGATGCATAAATTGGTATTATGCATCACCTGTTAAAGTGATTAGCAATTAATGCAATAATTAAGGAGAAAAAGATAACATTGACAAGACACATATATAGAGTGATTCGGTCAACGTGGCCTACTCCACAATGAAGGGTTAGGATGGCCTAGATATTTTATTACTGCAGGAGAGCAAGGAAATCAAGCGAGAACAAAAGGAGGTACAGGCTATGAGAGAGACGAGAGTGATACAAGATGTGATCGATGCCCCCCATGCATTAGCGAGGCTTGTAATTTATAGTGCCTCTTAACAGACTAAGACGCATTTTTAATAAATAAGTAGCTAATTTGGTGGAGCTGGTGTTTTCCTCGCAACGGTTGAGGTAGTTACGGAGATCTCCCCAAGAGTAGATATAAGGACGACGTGGTCGACTTTTTCTAAGGCGGCATGGATAAGGCTCTTGGGATGGCGTTGCCTACTCCTTGATAATGCAGCTCTTGGAGCCCTAATGAGCCTGACTGGACATGAATCTCTTTAGGGCTGAACCAACTAAGTTTCGTCTAGTTGAATTCTTTATTCAAGTTGGCCTTATATCTTGAGTTGGGCCTTTGGACTGACCCATCAAACTCGATTATATTTGTTGTTCTTGTTGTCGGTCCATAGGAGATTTCAGCTACCAACTTAATGACCACCTTTACATGCTAGGTATTTGTAGGGTGAGAATAGACTCGCTCTAAATAAATAGAAATAGATTGATCCCGTGCGCTATATAAACTAATTTCAGCAGTTTATCGCTCGTTCCTCTTACACGTGCCACAGGCTGATTCCGCTAATTCTCTGCCACAGATAGGGCCCTTCTCAGTTCTCCGTCATCTCTCTCTCTCACACACACACAATGGAACTTTGTGAAGTGTAGTTGCAGTTGGAGACTCCCCCTCTCACCACTTGTAAGTGCTTCACTTTCTCTCATCAAAGACTTAACTTCAATTCTTATGTGGACAATTGTTCTTATTGTTGTTGTCGTCCTTGTTTGCTTTGGTCTATAATGTCACTCTGTACTTAAGTGTTTTTATGCGTTTGAGGAAGTATGAAAATTCTGGTACCAAATCAAACCTGATTTAGACAATTGACGAATAAGAAATCTGTGACGAAGTGAGCCTTGTCTGATTCTTACTTTTCAAAAATTGTGATAAGACCAGGAAGAAAGATGCAGAAGAATAAGCAAAATTCCCACTTCTAGGGGGAAACCCTCTGTTATTGAAACTCAAAAGAATACAAATTTCTCCTAAATTCATCGCGGAGACTCCAAATAAATACAGAAAATAGCTTAATGAACTCCTAGAATCCAGCCAATCAACCGTAATAAATTGCAACATAAATCCCACTAATTGGGGCGTGATTTACTGCATGATATTTTCCTTCCAAATCGTCCCATATCAGTCCATCGCCCTCAAAATAGGCCTTGTCCTCAAGGCCGAAATGCTGGAAAACGCTGGTCGATATCATGCCAATATTCCCAAGTGGCGTCTGCAGGAAAACTGTTGGTCCAATGAATTAGTATCTGTGTGACTGCCCTATTATTCCTCTTAACCAGCCGTCGGTCTAAGATTGCCAATGGTTCAAGTTTCACCCAACCAGCGTCATCTACTGGGGTAGCCCTGTTTGGACAGTCACTTGTTCCCCAACTTTTTTCTTAAGGCACGAATCATGAAACACAGGGTGGATGGAGAATGTCACTAAGAGTTGCAACTGATAAGCGACTTGACCCACCCGTTCTAATATTGGAAAGGGGCCAAAGAACTTGGGGGCCACCTTCTTGTTTTCTCTCCATGCTAAGTATGTTTGCCAAAAGGGTTGTAAACGGAGATAGACGAGGTCCCCAATCTCGAAGGTTCTCTCAATTCGTTTTACATCTACAACTTGTTTCATTCTATGTTGAGAATTTTGCAAATTTTCCTTGAGTAATAGGATGATTCTATCCCTCCCGTAGGCTATTGTCCACTGTTGCTACATTTGATTCCCCGAGCACATAGGGAGAATAAGTAGGGGGTGTGGTACAATAAATAACTTCAAAAGGAGTGACCTTGGTGGAAGTGTGAAAATTTGTATTGAACCACCACTCAACCATAGGTGACCATTTAGTCCATTCCTTAGGATGGTCTCCAATCATGGAATGAAGATTCTGCTCCAAACAACGGTTCACAACTTCTGCTTGTCAGTTTGTGGGTGATAGGCAGTACTCATGTGTAATTGGGTTCCATATATCTTGAACAATCCTTGCCCAAAGTTACTAGTGAATACTGAATCCCAATCACTCACAGTGGTACTTGGGAGTCCATGCAGCTTGAATATATTGTCCATGAAGGTTTGAGTAACATCTAAGGTAGTATACGGGTGATGAAGTGCCATGAAGTGAGAGTACTTACTTAGACAATCTAACCCTACAAAAATCACATCCTTCCCCTGTGAACGAGGAAGGCCCTTGATGAAATCCATAGATATGTCACTCCAAGGTCGATCCGAGATAGGGAGTGGCTATAGGAGCCCGAGAGTTGCTATGTTCTCTGACTTATTGCGTTGGCACACATTGCACTGGCCACATGTTTATGTAGATCACCAAGGAGGCCCTTCCAATAATAGTGCCTTTTTATCTTACGTACCGTCTTTTGAACACCTGAATGCCCATCACACAGCCCATTATGAGTCTCTCGAATTATGGCTAATTTTAAGGTTGAATTTGACCCAATCCACAATTGTCCTTTATATAGTAACCTGTTATGTTGCCACTGGAAGTTAGGCTGCAATGTCGGGTTGACTTGTACATCTTGGATAATAGTTTGAACCTTTGGGTCAGCCTTCCACTCATCTTGCAATTGATCAAGCCAATTTGCCACCTGGGCAGACATCGCCATTAAATGGGCAGAATCTTCTTGCTGTCTTGAGAGTGCATCTGCCACCTTATTTTCACATCCACTCTTATAGGATATTTCAAAGTCATGCCCCAGCAACTTAGTTAACCATTTATGTTGCATTGGTGTGGTTATGCATTGCTCCAATAAATACTTCAGGCTGAAATGATCGGTCTTTATTTTAAAATGTTGACCAATGAGATAAGGTCTCCATTTTTCGATTACAAAGACAACGGCCAACATCTCTTTTTCGTAGGTAGAGAGTCCCAAGGTGTGATCCGACAAAGCCTTGCTTGCAAATGCTATGGCCCTCCCTTCTTGCATTAGCATTGCTCCCAACCCTATTCCAAATGCATCACATTCCACAACAAATGTCTTTAAAAAGTCCAGCATTGCTAATACTGGAGTTGTCGACATGGCACCTTAAGCTTTCTAAATGCATCACTTGTTTCAATAGACCACATAAAATTATCCTTTTTCAGCAAGTAAGTGGTTTGCTAATCTTCCCATAGTCCTTCACAAAGCGTCGATAATACCCTGTGAACCCTAAAAACCCACGGAGAGCCTTAAGGGTGTGAGGTTGAGGCCACAACACCATGCTAGTAATTTTTGCGGAGTCAGCAGTAACTCTGTTGTATGAAATAATGTGGCCTAACTCCCAAGTATTCCAGTTGCTTTTGCCCGAATGAGCACTTGGATCTTTTTACTGAGTGTTGATTTTGGAACAATACACCCAAGGTCACCTCCAAGTGACGGAGATGGTCCTCCCAATTGCGGCTTTACACCAAAATATCATCGAAAAAGACAAGGATAAATTTACATAAATAGGGCCGAAATACCTCGTTCATCACACTTTGAAATGTTGACAGAGCGTTGGTTAGCCCAAAGGGCATAACTAGAAATTCATGATGCCCTTCATGAGTTCTAAATGTCGTTTTATGTATGTTGTCGGGGTGAACTCGAATTTGGTGATAACCTGTACGTAAATCCAATTTTGAGAAGAATAGTGCTACATGAAATTCAACTAGGAGTTCATCAATAACTGGTATCGGAAATTTGTCCTTAATGGTTTTTCGATTCAATGCCCAATAATCCACACACATCTTCTATGTGGTGTCTTTCTTTTTGATTAGCAAAACTGGAGATGAAAACGGGCTTACGCTCGACGTTATGGTGCCGGTTTTAAGCATTTCTATTACAATCTTCTCAATCTCATTCTTTTGAATGTAAAGGTAGTGCTAAGGTCTCACACTAATGGCAAGACAACTTGGTTTTAGTGGGAATTTGTGATCTTGTTGCGTGCGAGGAGGTAAGCCACGAGGCTCTGCAAAAACTAGATCAAACCGAGCCAATAGCCTTTATAATCCAGGATTTTCTGCTTCAGTTTGTACCTGGATAGAATTTGACTGTGATAAGGCTTAGATTGAGAATATTTGGGCCACATCTATTTGCGTAGACGGTTGTAACAAGCGGCCCATCTTGTCTGCACCAATTAACTTTACGGGTCTTGTGGTACCACCCCTCAACACATGCCTTTTTCCCTTAAAGTTAAACTCATCTTCAGGTTTTGGAAGTCCCAAAAGATAGGTCCGAGGTTGGTGAGCCATTGAACACCAAGGACCATGTCACACCCACCTAAGGGTAAGAGCCGCATGTCTGATTCGAACTGGATTCCTTGCATAACCCATATTAATCAACGACACATGGCAGAACTAGCAATTCTAGTACCGTCTGCTATAGCCACAGATAAGGGGCTGGTTTGATAGGTGGTGCACGTCGTTCGTTTAGCTACTTCTGGGTTAAGAAAGTTGTGGGTGCTTCTTAAATCAATCAAAATTATAATTGGCTTCTATTTTACGAATTCTATCACCAGCATGGTATTGTATGATGTAGAGCCAGCAAGAGCATGGACTGAGATGACTGGTTCGTCAGTTGGAATATCTATGGTTCCTTCAAGGGGTTCGGCCGTGGCATCTTCAAATTGTTCCACTTCTTCTTGGGGCTCATCTGCTTCTAAAAGGAATAATTGTTGTTTCCTACACCTGTGGCCACCGACCTATTTCTCGTCACAATAGTAACAAAGCCCTTTTGCCCGTCGTTCCTCCATTTGTGCTGATGAGATTCTCCTAATAGGTGGCAATGACGACTTGGGTTCAGATTTAGAAAACCCCTTTTGAAGGGTGTTGGTTGGCATCAAAGAAGCTCGAGCCGGACATATAACAGCATCCATGGTCTCCTCTTGTAACCTAGCCAACCCCATTGCATGAGAAAGGGTAGTTGGCTCAAACAATACAACTCCATTTCGAATATCCTCACGCAGGACACTTGTAAAGCACTGCACAAAGAAATCCTCTGTTAAGCTGCATGTCCTTGTTATTAAAGCTTCGAATTGCTCCTGATAAAGTCTCACTACACCAGTTTGCCTCAATTTAGTCAATTGGCCAATTGCATTATCATAGTGGCCAGGTACAAAACACAAACACAGGTCCTTAGTAAAGATCTTCCATGTAATATGATGTTTGGCAACCTCATAACTCGGAAATCAGTCAACTGCTATGCCTTCGAGGTGAATGGATGCTACATAGACCTTGTCCTGCTCGTTGACATAGTTGTACTTGAAGAATCTCTCGCAGCAGTATACCCAACCATTAGGGTTTTCACCATCGAAATGGGGGAAAATCCAGACGGGCATATCTAGTCTGAATTGCTTCTTGGACAGAACTCTGTTGCCCTCTTAGTGGAGTCTCCGAAACACGAGATGTCTCCTCTTGCCCTTGCTCATTGATCGGCAAAAGGTGGGTAACCAGCTGCTCATACCTGATGTTGATTGCAGTAACCAATTGGTTCAAGTCTTTCTTGTCTGCGACATGGCGGTCAGTAAGGCTCTTCATATCAGCAGCTTGTCGGTCAGAATTCTCTTTCAAAGTGCGAATACTCTCCTCCATACACTTAACCTCTTCCGCCCTAGTCCCCTCCGCCATTATTGTCAGTACAAGCCAGGACAGGTGCTCTGATACCAATTGATAAGACTAGGAAGAAAGATGCAGAAGAATAAACAAAATTCCCACTTCTAGGGGGAAACCCTCTGTTATTGAAACTCAAAAGAATACAAATTTCTCCTATATTCATCTACCCGCGGAGACTCCAAATAAATACAGAAAAATAGCTTAATCAACTCTTAGAATCCAGCCAATCAACCGTTATTAATTGCAACATAAATCCCGCTAATTGCGGCGTGATTTACTGCATGATATTTTCCTTCCAAATTGTCTCATATCCAATTGTGAGTCTGTCTAGTGGCCTTGTTGCTGTTTTACTATCAAATTGGAGTGTCAGATTTCATGTTGTTGAATAATATGGATGCTGACCTCCATGTTTATGCTTTTCCGATTTCACAGCAGAAACCCATGGTCATGGAGTGTCATAACATAAATACCTCGAGGCAGATATTCTGGGCAAGGTAATATCTTACTTTAAGTCTGATATCTCTTATATTCTTTACTATTCAGAAGAGGGTTTTGTTTCTTTGTTTTCTTGATATCTCCCTTTAATTTTGACTCTTAGGGGTTTCACTTACATGAAATTTTCAATGACATCTTTTTTTCTTTTACCTTCTACAATCTTGGCAGTTATTGTGTTGACAAACCCATATCGTTGTCTTCATGCTGGACAAAAAATTCAAATTTGGAAAGTTTCTTCAAACTTCAGGGTAGTATAGCTGGTTGGAGTTCAAGGCTGGTCTCCCAAAGGTTAACTTACTCAAATCAAGCTTCTATTGGAAAGAATTGTGCGGACCACATATCTAGGAGAACATTTTGTGCTCCTGTTAATCTGGAGGAGGAATTTTCATCTGTGTGGTCGCAAAGTTATTCAGAAGATGGTGAGGATGCCCCTGAGGCTTCCGAGGAGGAGGTTTCTGCAAAACCATTGAGCAGTGAAGAGGTACGTCTCTAATTTTTAGCAAATGTGTAGTACTTGAATGAGATATACTGAATACGATGTGAAGTTTGACTTGCTGATTTTTTAGATGCCATATGATGCTTAGATATTTTGCATGTTGTTGTATGACACATTCACTTAGACCTTCAAACCAAGCCCAGCATTATACATTTGTGAACGTTTAGTGATTGTAAATTTCTGTCTAAAACAATATCACAGCTTGTATCATTCTAATTCATGTCATTGAAATCCTCATTACTCTTCTTCAACATTGAATTGTTTATGCCTTTTTATTAAATGACCATGTTGCTTTTTTTATTAAATTCTTAGAAAGAAAATTTCTTTCAAGAACTTAGGCAACATTAGCCCCCTGCAGGCTGCTAAAACCTTACCACGACAGAAGGCAGGCTTCCTTTTTTATGATGATTTCGGACCTGTAATCTAATATTTGTTCCACGGATGGTATTTGAACCTCCCAGTGGTGAAAAGGGGGTTCAATTGTTAACAGCCTTCAAGTCCAAATCAGCCTGATATTAATCATTCTTCTTGTGAGTGGTCAAATCTGCATTTATTTTGATTGATGCCTGATATTGTGTAAACATGATCATAGCTATGGGAAAAAGAAAGATAGATGTAGGTAAAATTTTGCTTTCTATACCTGCAAGTATGGTCATAGATTGTCGTCACGTTTGAAATTGAAGAAGGGGGGAGGGGAGGAGCAAATTTTCTTTCTTTAACTTGTTTAGATTGAAATTTTGGAGATCTAAAGCCCCTGATTGAGCTGTTTAGATAGTCATTTTCTCATGTCTTTACTGGTAATGAATTTTGTTTACCACAATTTTCTTGTATGAGGATATGGATATGGATGAATGAGCCTAAGAAAACAAAAATAAAATAGTGTGTGATTTCAGATCTTTGCCTAGTGCAGGCCTTTACTTTTTTTCTGTAATGTATTTAAATGCCATTATCCCCTGAGATCAACGGTTTGAATTCCATTTCCTCATAATCAAAGTGCAGTACACAGCTAATTTAACAGAATTTTATCAGTTGAGATTATTCTTGACTTGTTACTTTGGCTAAAAAATGTTAAAGCCAATAATCTATTGTTCCTTAATAGTTGAAGGCTGTAGCTGTTGACTCTGAAAGAGCAAAGCTTATCAAGAAACTAAGTGAAGCCAACCAGCAGAACCGGTTCCTCAAACGACAGGTTTGCCCATAACTTCAAGTTCTTCCTAGCTTTGTAATAATTGTACTGACGCCATTGGATCTCTATCTTAATACGCTCTATTACACAACCGTCTAAAAGGCTCTAACGATGGCGTTAAATGTATGTGCCATACAATAAGAAGGAGACGGACACGGCACACAACTTGGACATGACATTTCTAAACAAAGTGGTACAATGGCACGTCGGCAAACACTACACATGATTCTGTTTTATGTATCTATGTTGTTGTGATATAGAATAATTACAGTACTATTCCTAAAAATTTAGTACTTTATAAAAAGTAAATATATATGTAACCAACTAGTGTGGATTTTTTAAGGCTAAAAGATCATAGTCCTCAATAATCCTCGAATATTCTTTATACAAATGTGAAGCAACCTACATATTTATAATAACTGCTCTCATCTTTTCAAGTCCATTTCTTCAGAAAAACTTATTATGCACATTTTACTTTTATTAGTAAAATTTAAGGACAACTTTAACATTACTAGTCTTACCAATTTTATATTCTTTCATGGCATAAGATAGTCATTTGTCACTTTCTTTAGATAGTCGTCAATTTTTCAAGACTTGGTAATTATATGTGTCTATATTTAAGGAGATACAACCTAAAGATGTGTTGAACACGTTACCAAAGGAGTACGTGGCACTTGTTTATCGTTCATTTATGGACATGGATAAAAGAGTATCAAACTCATGTCCAATAGTATTCAAGAGATTTACAGGTCCAAAATAGACACGCCACCTTCAACAAAGTGTCCGTGGTTCATAGGCCATAAATAACAATGTGTGCCCATCAAGTTATTTTTGCCCATTGAAAAAGACTTCGAGTCAATTGGTAGGAGCCACTTATTTAAGGGGTGTAATGAACTCTGTGTGCTTGTAATGTCCAACGAATTTGATCTGTGGTGGTGGTGTATGATTTGAGGAAACATGGTCACAGTCCGTACATGAGGTTTCGTGCTTCATAGCTTGAAAGGGACCATATGACAGATTTCTTCAGCAATATTATCCTATAGTCAACAAATAATTGAGCACCAACAATCAACTTGGGCAAAGGAAAATGCATGCTTTGGTTATAAGCAATGAATACTTCTATGTAAGGATGTTAAGGTTCTGCTGGAGATATGTTATACCCAGAACAGATATGGGTTCCCCTCTTAGTGGAGCCATGTATGAGATTCTAAACATGCCTTTTTCGCTATAGAGAGGATGGGAAAAAAAATGAAAATAAGAGATGGTATTACTTTGCAGACAATGAGCTATAGTTCTGGATGCTAATATGACAAATTGTGTAACTATCTTGACGATGTTCTTTGAAATGGCCTCAAATGGAATTCAAAATGTGAAATTAATGAAGAATGATGCAATCTTATGATTTTCCTCAAATATATGTGATTTCGAAAGGATTTTGAGTAGTTAAAATCAAGGTATTTTCACAGCAGAATTTTTGTGGGGTTTCTGTTTGGTGAAAGATCTACATGCTTTATTACTTGCTTGTTTACAGTTGTACGTGAAGGAGGATGCATTGGTCAATTTCAAAAGTGAACTTGCCACCATGGAACTCGAGATTCAGGTACATTCATTTTGTAACTGCTTCACCATTGCCGCCTTTGTGTTAGCTGATGTACTAAGTAAATATACTTAATCAATTACTGGAGAAGTAGAGTTTTCCACCTTTCATCTTCATTTATGGTGCCAGTTTAGCCAAAAAATAAAGCTTTCACATCTAGGGATACTTTGCACAATTTCTGTGAAGATCATGTATCATACATCGAAACTTTGGAACTACCCAAGATTAGTTATATGGTTGAGGGCATTTCTATTCATTTTCAATTGGTCCTGGATTGTATTCCTCTAATATCTCATCTGAGTTGGACCTTTGGTGTTTGGTGCATCAAGTTTGCACCTAATTAGATTCTTCAGTGTGTTATTTAGTATTTTTTTTTTGGTTCGTTAGTCCATGTGTGAGCTCAGGTAACACGAGAGATGGTGTGAATTGAGCTTGTGTCTGTCAGAAAATTAGGTCACCCAAGATTCGCTGTATGGATGAGGGACCTTCCATTAATTTTAAATTGGTTTTGGGATGGATGCCTCTAACAACTCAAATATCATAAAGCAAGAAAGTAGAGCCCCTTGCATATTTGAGATTGCAACAATTATCACAACTATCACTACCACTTTCACTTCCATCACCTGACCAAAATTTACCGTATCGTAGAATTGACAATATAAACTTCCCATAAGCTGCCCAATTTTTGATTATCCAACTTAATCAGAGTTGGCTACCAAATGTTTTTTCCTTTGTGAATTTGAGTAGCTACGCCAAAGCTGAGATTAATGTTATTTAATGACACTACAGTTCACTATTTTGTCATTTGCTTTTGAATTGGTCATAAAAGATACTCACGTTAAAATGTGTGGATAGCCAAATTGTGTCATGGAAGGAAAACTTAATTTTGGAATGGACATTCGAAGGGGCAATTCACTCCCCTGTTGCTTGGGTATTGTTGTTCGTGTAGTTCTGGCTATTGTCACCCCTTAGTTTCTCTCTTTACACACGCACCCATGTGTGAGTGCGCCTGTGTGTTGATTTGTTTCATCCCTACGAGATCAAAGAAATCGATGGACTACTCTCTTTCTTAATTCTTGGGACTTTCTCTGTAATCTGTGCAAGATTTGGATGCCAATGCTAAGCGATAGCGACTCTGCTATTAAATGATACGTTCTTTGTATTTATATGGTAATATTATTTGTGTTTTGATAAAAGAATCACTCAGACTATAAGCTGTTTTTAAAGATACCCATGATTTTTCTACAAAGGCAAAGTAATATGTAATAAGTTTTCTTTTAGTGTGCGACTTTCCAAGAGAGGTAATTGAAGTTTGGCCTTATTTTGGATTCTGTTGTTTGACTGGAAGTATTAACTTAGTTTGAGGCTGCATGCACTGGAGAGAGTTCCATTGATTGGGTAGTTTGATTTTTACTTTGACGCATCCTAGTAAACTGATTTAGTTCTGTATGATTGCAATAGGTGACAAACCCTGTATAGCTTGTGTTCACCAAATTCCTTTAATATATCATGCACAACACTAGATAAATAGCTTTTGATATCCTTGCACACTGTAGCCTGACCCTTGTAGCCTGATGCTTCGGCCATTGATTGGCACATGCATGAATATGGTTTGAAAAGTAGACTCAATGTGCAAGCAGCACCTAGTATCCTCCATTTTAGAATTGATTTATTCATCTGTAATTTTGCACTGGCAGGCTTTGGTGAGTTTGGCAGAAGAAATATCTAAATCTGGCATTCCAGAAGGTTCAAGAAAGATCAACGGGAAATACATTCAGTCTCATCTACTTTCTCGGTTAGCATGTATGACTGTTTTGTCATGTTTTATTTGGGTTACTCTTTCCTGGTTCAGCTTTCTAGATTTCTGCTGCTGCACGTATATGGTACACATGAGGTCCTGAGTCCAGACCATCTATGTAAGCTAAGAGCAAGATTAATTTTGAAGGCAAATTTGGTGTTTTGAGAAGTGAATGGCTTCCCTTTTCTAACTGATGGACTTCAAGGCTGCCTTTAAAGTTGTCGCCCAGTAATTCCAGGAATTGGATGGATTATTTTGGTTGAATGGGCTTTTCAAAGTTCCCATGTCCATCCAATTGTATTTTGTCTATGGTAGTGAACAATTTCAACTGAACTTTGCAAGATTACTTTGTTTTTTTTGAACATATATTTTTTTTATCTGTAGCACTTTTTTCTGTGGGGTTTGTATATGATATTGATATTTGCTTTGTAAAGCTGTACAAGAAAAACTGAAGGAACAGATAAAAGATGTGGATGCTGCACGATCTAAAGAGGTGCAGCTATTCTGGTGTGGCATGGCAGAGGTGAGCTGAATTCATCTAAATGTTGAACCAGACATAACTTGATTGACTGCAAGTAAATCCAATCACTCAAACCTTGAAATGGTGTTTTCTCTAATCCCTGAGGTTTTTGATATGTGGAGTTCAAAATCATGACAATAACTCTGAATGAAGTTTTAACTAAAAAGAAGAGGAAGACCCTAAACTTTAGTCATTACACAGAAGGGGATATAGTAAGATAGGAATTACTGAAGACACCAGTCAGGAACCTTTAAAAATTACAAAGCTTTGTTTTTTGACCTTTTCTCATATGAAGTTAGAACTCCCAAACCTTCTCATATTTCTTCTCCAAAGGAGTTGTGGGTTCCTGTGAAAGATGAAATCATATATTTCCCTTCAGCCTCGACCTTTCTTCTTTATGATACTTTTTGTTTTAATAATATAATTTATTTCATTCAGGTTGGTATAGAATAATGTACTGGATTCTATTTGGTTTGACATAGCCCTTGAGGTGAGTTCTGATTTTGATGGGATCTGAAGGGAGTCAGTTTATCACTTATATGGATTAATTGAAGAGTATAAAGCAAGAACAATTAATCGTGATAGGTTTTTTCATTATAAGCACTTTTGCTTCAGTAGGTCCATGTTTGTAGGTGATTTACTTTCATTTCCACTGTGGTCAAACACCATTGATGAATAACTTCTAGGTGAAATGTGTGTGATGTTTCAGTAAATAATATTTTGCCTTTGTGTCAGAGTGTGCAAGTAATGGGCTCTTTTGATGGCTGGAGTCTAGGAGAGCACTTATCAGCAGATTATACTGGTTATTACACAAAGTTCTCAACAGCAATAATGCTTAGACCTGGAAGGTACTATTCTCTTGAGCCTTCTTCTTCTTCTCTTCTCCTTCTTAATCTGTTATTTTGTGTCATTGAAGGTATCAAATCAAGTTCTTGGTAGATGGAGAGTGGCGGCTGTCGCCAGAATTACCAACCATTGGTGAGGGTTTAATGAAAAACAACTTGTTGATTGTGGAGTAGCTCCAGTTCTCTGATCTGTCATATCTAATGTGCAGAGAAATTGATGTTACTCAGTATGTAACTGTTCTGCTTAAATATATACGTTTCTTCTTATTCAGTATTATACTGATATTAAAGTGAAGAAGCGGAGTTGGAAGGTTATGCGAAATGGCTATGTTTAAAACTTGTGTTACATTAGTTGAAATGAAGAATGCTTCCCTACAAAGTTATTTTCAAGATTTTCAAACTTAACCAAAATTTTCAGTGATTTTGATACATTTTAACTGATTGCAAGTCTTCTCATTGGTACTTTTGTCCAAAGTTTTGTCAATTAATTGTGTCTGTGTATGTGCATGGAAGTTGTCACCCATGTAAATCAGAACCGAGACTGATCCAAACTCCACTGAACCTCGATGCCAACTTGCCTGATGTTTTTTTACCTGCTTAAAAAACCATTGACATAGTTCCATAAAATATAGATCTCACGTTCCAAAACTTCAACATACATCTCTCGACTGATTATGATTCTGGTTTTGGATTGTTTCTTTGTGTTCTCATCTGTGTTCTCTTCCCTATTTTCAACATTTTGTAGTTCTTTTGTGGCAATAGCAGCTGTTGTGTATATTTTTTTATATTGCGACATAGCAGCTGTTTAATATGTTTTCGATATTTTGACTAGGATCCCATCACACCTAGGTTATCTCATCCATTATCTGCTCTGTGCATTGACAAGTTATTTCCATGGGATTTTCTCTGTCTCAGTCGTCTCATCCATTTTACAGCAACTCGTTTCTCTTATAAACTTTTTGGGGAACGTTTACGGTTTCATATTTTATGTCCGCCTACTATGTATAACATGTAACAATTATTCATGGGAAGTGAGAGCTATTCCGTATCATATTTTGTGTGCGCCTACTATGTATGACAAAAGCAATGCCCTTGTCCAAAGCATTATAAATATATATATATTAAAACAGCAAATACTTTAAATTTTATTTCAGTCATATTTTTTTCTCAAAATCATCATCAATCATTTATCTTTATAATCATCCCTCCGTCATATTCAAACGTCAAGTCGCATCACTCATTTTTATAACATGTATAATCATTTATATATTTTCGCTTTAAAAATATCACATCACTCATTTCTATCATATGTTTAATTATTTAATATTTGGTTAATTTGTTGTTAATATAATTTTTATTTCAAACATTATTCATATTTAATAGTATACACATGTTGAAAAAATTTAATATAGTAGAATTTATTTTTTGGGCGCTCAAATTTTATATTTTGTCATGCCTTCAGGCACGGGTTATAACTAGTAATCTGAACATTCCTTCTAGGGGTGGCTCTTGACATTTTTGGGCCTAAAATGACAGATAAAATATAGGTTTTTTATTTTTAAAACTAATGTTTTATTCAAATTTTATTCTTCTTGTTTTTTTAGATGTAAAAATACTAATTAAGGTTTTTAAAAAATAATATTTTGTTTAAGATTTTATTAATTTTAATTTTGAAAAACTTTTTCTTGCAAAAACAACAATTACAAAAATTATCAATAATATTTTATAAACTATGTATGTATCTGGAAAAGAATCTAATCGTTTTATATAATTTAACTAGCGATATTCCGTGACTAAAGTCACGGTACATTGAATTATTACACTATGCATGCATTGAAATGTGTCTTTATGTATGTGCAGTTGTGTGTTGTGGAGTGTGTGCATTGGGTTTTTGAAATTTTGGGGGGAAAGTGTGTGAACTTTGGGGAAAATATATACCCTCCATAAATTCAAACACCTATATGATTTATTATATAAATATTTCAATTGAAATACTTTCTTCCGTAAGTAATATTTTCTTTAGAATGTTTAGTTCTAAAAACAAGTCTAAACTATCAATATAAGAAAAAATATCCTGTTTTAAGAAACACTCAAGATCAAGACAATATTTTTGTAAACTATCATCTCCTAATGATTTTAATTTCTTTATATTAAATAAAAAATCAAATATATTTTCATATATTTGAAATTGTTCAAATCTATTATTTAATGAAGAAATAACTTGATCTACTATGCATATAAAATAATCAGTTCTAAAAGATTCTTCAACATATTTTGTTACTTTGTCATCAACATTCTCATTAAATTGTTTTGTCTTACTAATTGTACGTTTTTTACGAAAATATAGGTTTTATTTCCATTTCAATTGCAATCTTTTTAGATAAAATCATAATAGTTGTAAATCCATTTTCTCTATATTTTTCAAAAAAAAAAAAATGAGACATTTTAATTGATCTCTAGTAACATCAATATGCATGTCTTTTGATTGCAAATGTTTACTAAGTTGACGAAAAATAATATATCATACCAAAAAGTAATGCCCAATAAAAAATCAAAATTCTCAATCTCATAAGTTGCTAAACAATTATCTTCACTTCTTGTTTTTGGATCTTCACTAGTTTCTCCTAATTGTAACAATGCATCTCTTATACTTGGAGCTTGAAATTTAATTGCTTTAACATTTTCAATTCGACTTTCTCAACATGTTTGTGACAATGATTTTAGAGTTAAACCCGATACATTATTTTATAATTTTTTTCATCGTTTTGTAGAAAAAGAAAATAACGAATATATGTGTTGTACTACTCCAAAAAATGACATAGGCTTGGGACAAAAGTTAACCATATCTATAAAACCTAGTAAAAAAAAATAGTATTATTATTATTAAAAATCTTAATTTAAGGGGTAAAATAATAATTAATGGTTAAATTATGGGTCAAAAATATAAATTTTAAAAAAAATAAAATTATACTATATATATATGTGGAAGACTTTTGTCTTCCACTTTTCTTCTTTTCTTCTTCCAGTGTGCTGCCAAGAGAGTGAGAGAGAGAAATGTGAGTATTGTTTTATTTTTTCTCTTTTTTTCATTCTCAGACCTACGAAGATTGACCCGTTTAATCGTTTTAAGCTAAGAATTAAAGTTGCTCTATTCAGCGAGAGCTACGCAACCACACTAAATATCGTATTTTTCTCCGAAAGAATATCAAAGACGATAATTTAGGCCTAAAGTTTGGGAAGTTAATTTGGGCTTCCTCGGAGTTCCAGTACGTGGACTCACGTTACGAAAGGTAGAATTTTTTCTATTTAGATTTACTTTCAACCTAAAATATGACATATGAAATGAATAGGTCATGAATGTATATCACATGTTAGATCTTGACTAATGTAACTAGTGGGTCAAATATATGACTAATGGGTCTTAACTAGTGGGTCTTAACTAATGTAACTAATGGGTCAAATATATGATTTATAATTAATTTTGTAATTAGAAAAATCATATTATGATTAACTTGGTGTAAGTTAATGTTAGTGGTTTAAATCATGTTAATTGTACATTAGCATTATTTTATGTTTTAAATGACATATTAAGTTTAATGAAATTATTAGCTTGTTATGTGATTATGGAATAATATGTATGTTGAATGATTATTTAGCATATAATTATTGTGGTGGACTTGTGCTTATGTTTATATAATTGATAAACATGTTGCCATGTTGAAAATGTCATTATATTGTATTCTTTATGTAATGAACATTGTAAATGGTACCAAAGACAATTGCACATTGAAATGTCATTATGCATGAGTTACATTACATTCATGGGCATTGACATGGGTGAAAGTGTGTGTATGGGATGAAATCAATCACCACATAAGTGGTTGATTGTGGGTTCGAAAAAAGTCGCACTAAAGTCCGGCTAAGTCACACAAAAAATTAAATGGATAAACGTGTTGGGAATAGCAAGAAGGGCTAGATTTTCCATCGGGTTCAAGACCCGCTTATTTGGTTTATACACTTTTCGGCGATGAAAGTGTAACGGCCAAAACAGAGCCGCATGTGGGATATCCTGAGAATCCGTTGATGGTTGGTGTCCCATTGGTGTAATACCATAAATCATCTCCCCACAAAGACATAAGAAAATAAATTAATTAGTCATTGAGTGTATATAACACTAATGACGGGGCTTGGAATGCCTTGATACATACGCATGATATTGCATGTGTTGTAGAAGCTCAGGATGGGGCTCGGTGTTGGTATTGTGTTCATGAGTCTCATCTCGTGGCATGACATGATTTATGATATTTGTTCATAATAGACATATTTGAATGATTGTATGAAATGATTATTGTATGTGACAATTTATATGCATTTAGGTTAAGAGGTATTCGCTATAAGAGTTACCTTATTGAGCGTTGGCTCACCATTTAGGGGAACATTTTTCAGGTATTGCACAAACATCCACCGAAGGTGAGACCATGGGCTCGCTTTGACGGCAGAACCGGTCTGTGACTTTTTTTTTGACATCGTAGTCACTTGTTTATAATTACTTTTGGCCTTTTGTAATTTTTGTAACAAAAACTTGTTTATATTTAAAAGGCATATATAAGGGACTCTTTTGAGACATTTATTCTTTTATGAATGAATATACGTAATGATGATGATTATGGTAGTATTCAATACTATATAATTGTGAATGGATAGATAGACTCAGTGTGGTCAATATTATACAAGTTGCGTTTTGGGTAGAGCTTCTTGTACAAATGAGACTTTGCCCAAATTTTGTTAAATTATGGATCTCGGTAAATAGAATATAACGATGTGGTATAGAATTACATGGTATTTACGAGTATTCCGTGGGTTGATAGGTGATCAATCGGGTAATTATAAACACAACGATTTTGGGGTGTCACAATATCGCAAAGTACTAGATTTAGCTTATGACAATCACATGATGTGTAAAATGCTCTAGGATTTATATCTAAAAGTCTTTTTGGTACTCCTTGATGTTTTCCTTTCATGCTAGATCCATTATCATTCATTTGTCATCGAATATCATTAATATCAAGTTCGAGGTTTCTTATTGTATCTATGATTTTGTCAAAAAGACATTTTTCAATTATATTATCTACTTTAAGAAACTCTAAAAAATATTCTTCTATTTTTATTAGACTTATTGAGATATTTATATAACATAATATGACAGACATTTGTTTTTAATGACTTGAATCCAGAGTACAATCAAGTATAATTGCATAATATTTTACTTCTTTAATTTTCTTAATAATATTATTTCTAATTTCATTTCCTAATAGACTTATCAATTCATTTTGTATCTTATGTCCAAGATAATGGTTAATGAATTTCACCATGTTGAATGTGTTGGATATGTTCTTGCATTTCTGGATCAAATTTTGCTATCTTTTCAACTATAGTTAAAAAAATTCATTATTTTCTTGATTTATCTTTTTATTTTTTCTCTGAAATGCCAAATTATTTTTACCAACATTCTTTACAACCACAATGATTCTCAATAATACGTTTTTCCAATATTCTTTCTCTATGTTAATTTGTTCTTGGATAGTTTTATCAATTGTTTCACTTTTTAACAATTTTATTTCTAAATCAGTCCAAGTATTCATATTAGTAATATGTTTATAAGATGTTTTATGGCTTTTAAGTTTAACACTAAGATTTCTCCAATTTTTAGTCATTTTATTAGCTAGCTTATTTGTACTATGTTTTTTATCAAGCAACATACAACAAAAATAAAGTACTCTATCTACGTTGTAAATACTATAATTTGGATAACTATTATACATAAATAGTAGCAAATAGAACTTGGATATGACCATACAATTCACAAATAGTTACCACATCCAATGGTGCTCTTTACCTTATTAAGGTTTTGCCTTCTTGAGGTCAAGAGTTTAAGTCTCCCTTCTCCCTCTCCCTCTCCCTCCCCCTCTCCCCTCCCAAAAAAAAAATGGATATGTGAGTCCCCTATCTTTTTATCGACAATGCAATATATCTCTCCATTCCTCTCTCACTTTCAGTATTGCTTTTCTATCTCTTAATTTGCTTGAGTTAGTTATTTGCACCTATATAAATTTGCTTGTTTTATAATACGCTATCAGCACGAGATTTAACCAACTGAGTCGTTGAATTATTTTCTGTACCCAAAAAGATAAATTCAGGTATATGAATTAACTAGTTTTAATGTAACATCATACATGTTATGAGAAAACATAGTGTGGGTGTGTTGATTTTAAAATTGTCATTATAATTTAATTAGTGCCTGAAGCATCTAAATTATGTACCTGCAATACATAAAAATTTTATACAAATTATATTCCTGAAGAAAAAAGTAGAAAAATCTAAGTACCTGAAGTGCAGTGAAATATTTTTTATGTTAGAAAAATGCTTACAAATTATAGACTTGAGGTTTGCAAATTACAACATAAATTACAAACCTGAAGTTTGTAGATTATTATAATTACATAATACTATAATTTATTTTATAGAGCCTAAAACTCATAAATTATTAACTTGTACGAGCAGCACTTGAAATATTAATTGATGCCCATGACATTATTCTCATTATATTTATACATATTTATTTAATTTTTTTTTGTCAAATTTATTTTGAATTTCAAATATATTAAGATGGTCAATCCCACTCACTTTAAATATGTTGTGAGATCAATCCCGGGTTTTCAAAACAGATCCCGTTTAATAAATTTGAAAGTAGTAACTGAATGTATGTGATTTTATGCTTTGACTCCCTTTTCTTCTGATGAGTAACACTTTGACCCCTTTATCTTATGATGAGTAATACTTTGACCCCTTATCTTATAATGAGTATTAGTTTTGTCTCCTAACTTTTGAAAATTTTACTTTTTCATCGATATTATTCTAATAGATTTATAAATAGAGTCATTTGATGGTAAACCAACATATATAAATGAGATCATTATTACTAATACAAGATTACAAGATATTACTACTAAATTAAAAAGGGGGGGGGAATAAAACATAGAAATACACTACAACTGATATGATTACATCAAATAAGCTTGTAATGATCACAGCCACAGTGATGTGTAATTACATAAAGAAAAATGAACATCATTGCTAAATAGAAGATGAGAATGCAAAAGAGATAACAAAAGACATTATTTGTTTTTGAAGCCATAGAGAATTTAGAATATGAAATTTAGGGTTTTTAAAGATGGACAAGAGAAGGGATAGAGCTTTCTAGAGAGATAATTGAGGTGTGAAATCTGATGTCATTTTAGGGTTTTGATGCTTTTATAGACAAGTGGTTTGGGTAAGTCGGGCTCTCAGTCTGTATCCACTCAAAAACCAAACCCATTACATGTCTGTCCATTTGCCTTCGGTTTAATCGATTTAAGGTCAAAGAATCGGATATTTAAATTTCTTTATATTCCACAATACATTTATTCACATAATCGAAGTAACAAATAATTTTATGTGATCTTAGAATTAAATAAAAATATTAAATAATCAGTTTACTCGTGATCAAACCATTATTTATAACAACAATTTGATAAACATATTTTATTCATCTAAGTTGATTATTTTGTTTTCGTATAGCTTTGCAAAAATGACCAACATCACAAAATTGAAATTTCTTGGCCTACACATCTCAGGGTACAACTACATATTATGGACTCTAGATGTCGAGCTTTACCTTGATTCAAAAATTTTGGAAAATACCATAAAGGATAAAAATAGGGAAACTCTTAAAAATCGTGCAAAGTTGTTGATTTTTTTCTTCACAGTTAATTCATGAAGGCTTAAAAATTGAGTACCTCACTGTTAAAGATCTTTTAGAGTCATGAAAAATTTAAAATCCAAGTTTGATCACCAAAAGACTATTATCATTTCGAAGGCAAGACATGAATAATTCAATATTCGTTTATAAGATTTTAAGAGCGTACACGAATACAATTCAACAATACATAAAATTACTACTAAACTAGAATTATGTGGTCAACTTTTATCAAGTTCTAAAAAATTAGAAAAGACATATTCAACATTCCACGCATCAAATATTTTATTACAACAACAATGTAAGTAGCATGAGTTCAAGACTTATAATGAACTCATAGAATATCTTTTATTTGTCGGGGAGAATAATGAATTATTAATGAACAATCATGAATCTCGTCTAAATAGACACCATGTCTTTTTAGAAACAAATGTCACATCTTTTCGTGGTCAAGGATGAAGGCGTAGTTATGATTGTGGAAAAAATAAAAATACTCATTTTTGCAAGAGTTATTGTGGGGGCTTGAAGTCCTTCACACCAAATCAGAAATGGAAAAATATCTCACACCAGCAGAAGTGGAACAACTATCCACATCACCAAAAGTGGAACAACCAGAACAAAGAAAAGAAAGGGAAGAGTTTACTGAACAAACTCTCTAACAAGACTGGAAATGGTTGTTATAGATGTAGAATGAAAGGACATTGATTGCGTATCTTTTGTACGGCTAAACACTTGACAGATTTCTACCAAAAATCCAAAGAAGAAAAAGAAAAATTGATAGAAACAAATTTTGGTAAGGGAACATCTAGCACTGCCCTCATTGATTATTCATCCGATTTTGTTAATCTGGATGTTTTTGATTTTTTTGTGAACCCCAGCGAAAATGAAATGGAGAATGTATACTAAGAATGTTCTTGTATTTTCTACATATAATTTGAGTGTATGTTTGTAAATGTTGTCTTTGTATGTTTTTTAATATTCATGTATATGTATTTTCTTTATTAATAAAATCATGTCTTTTTCATATAAAGACATGGAACCTGAAAATGCATTGGTTAACTCCAAGGTGAAAGATGGAGATATATGCCTAGCGGATAGTGTTACGACTCATACAATCCTTCGTAATCAAAATTATTTCTCTAAACTAGCATTATCTAAAGCTAGTGTCAATACAATATTAGGTCATGCAGACTTGATTGAAGGCTTTGGAAGAACAAATATAATACTACTCCAAAGAACTAAACTCCTTATCAAAAATGCATTATATTATAGTAAATCCAGTAGAAATCTATTAAATTTTAAAGACATACGTCGTAATGGATATTACATTGAAATGACGAATGAGGGTGACATAGAGTATTTACACATCATGTCTATTGTATCATGTCAGAAGCATGTACTATAAAAACTTCGTACTCTCTCTTTCCGGATTATAATGTAAAAGAATAAAATTTGTAGAATCAAATATTGTGATGCACCAGAAGTGCTTTGATCCAAAGAATTTTATGCTTTGGCTTGATCATTTTGGTAATTTAGGATCAATAATGATGCGTATGATCATTAAGAATTCACATGGACATTTTCTAAAGAATCATAAGATTTTTTTATCAAGTGATTACACATGTTCTACTTGTTCACAAGGTAAACTGATTGTCAGATCATCTCCTTCAAAATTGATTTCTGAATCTCCTAATTTTCTACAACGAATTCATGGAGATATATATGCTTAATACACACTCCGAATGGACTATTCGTTCATGGTTTGAGTGATTCATCAAGATGGTCACATGTGTGCATACTTGCCACTCAGAATGTTGCCTTTGCAAGACTTCTTGTCCAAATAATCTGATTGTGAGCACAATTCATAGATTATCCAATCAAGACAATTTATTTGGATAATATTGATGAATTTACGTCACAAACATTCAATAACTATTGTATGTCAGTAGGAATGGATATTGAGCATCCAGTTGTACACATTCACACTCAAAATGATCTAGCTGAGTCTTTTATTAAACATATTCAATTAATACCTCGCCCCATACTTATGAAGACAAAATTACTTTCTTCTGCTTAGGGACATGTTGTATTGTATGCTGCATCTTTAATTTGTGTTTGACCAATTGTATATCATATATATTCACTAGCCCAACTTGTTCTTGGTCAATACCAAATCTTTCTCACTTACAAATTTTTGGTTTGTTGTATATGTTTCAATTCCACCACCACAACAAACCAAGATGTGTCAACAACATCAACTTGGTATTTATGTTGGATTTGACTCTTTTTCAATAATTAGATATCTTGAACCTTTAATTGGTGATATATTTAAATCACTTTTAGCAAATTTTTATTTCGATGATTCATTTTTTCACCATTAGGGAGAGACCTAAAGAACAATGTGAACTCATTTAGAATGTTCCAGTATTATCTCATTTTGATCCTCGAATAAATTAATGTGAACTAGAAGTTCAAAGGATCATTCATTTGTAAGGTATTGCAAATAATTTACCTGATGTATTCATCGACACAAATAAAGTAACAAAGTTACATGTACCAGCTACAAATGCACCAACTAGAATTGATGTCCCTATATGAAAATTAGGTAGCACAACTGCAAATGAGTCTAAGACATGCCTGAAGCGTGGTAGACCTGTCGGTGCAAAAGATATTATCCTTAGGAAAAGAAAAGGGCGGGAGAGAGTAAATAAAAAAGTTAATACTTCCGAACAGAATAACAAACAAAAAGTTTGTGTCTCTAAAGATAGTCATCCCACAAAATAATTACCTCTTGTAGAGGCTCAATTAACTCCTAAAAAATCTCAAATACCTTTAGAAGAGGCTTAGATACCTGAGAATGATGAAATCTCTATAAACTATGCGCACAATGGAAAAATATGGGATCGAAATAAAGTTATTGTGGATGACATTTTTGCATTTGTTGTTGCTCTAGATATTTCAAGCAATGGTGAGGAGCTTGAACCAAAAAATGTCGATGAATGTCAACATAGAAAGAAGCAATTAAGACAGAGTTAAGCTCACTAACAAAATGCAGTGTATTTGGACCTATTGTCCAAACACAAGGTGTTGAACCCGTTGGATATAAATGACTGTTTGTGAGAAAAATAAAATTGTACGCTATAAGACACGACTTGAGGCACAGGATTTCTCACAAAAACCTGTTATTGATTACGAAAGATGCATTCTCTCGTAATAGACGCTATCACTTTCAAAATTTTGATAGGCCTTGCAATCTCTGAAAGACTGGATATGTGTTTGATGGACGTTGTTACTGAGTATTTATATGACTCATTAGAAAATGAGATATACATGAAAATCCTTGAAGGATTCAAAATTCTATAAGCATACACTACAACAAAAAATATTTTTTGCGACATTTTTTTTTGCGACGATTTTTAATTTGTCTCCAAAAATTTACTATTATCGACGATTTTATAATGTTGTCGCAAATTTCAATTTTTTTAATTTTTTTTGCGACGTTTTTTTTAAAAACATTGCAAAAAGGCGATTTCCTCCAAATTATTTTTTGGTGGGAGAAATGGCGGGAATTGGTTAATTGATTTTTCGCGACGTTTTTAAAAAACATCGCAAATAAACTTTTTTCGTGAATAAAAGATTTAAAAAAAATTTAATTAATTTTTTGCGATTTGTTTTAAAAACGTCGCCAATAAAATTTTTAGCTGAATAAAAGATTTAAAAATAAAAAAATTTAATTGATTTTTCGCGACGTTTTTTAAATAAAACTTTTTATCTGAATAAAAGATTAAAAATAAAATAATCTAATTGATTTTTCGCGATGTTTTTAAAAAACGTCGCAAATAAACTTTTTACCTGAATAAAATATTTAAAAATAAAATAATTTAATTGATTTTTCGCGACGTTTTTAAAACGTCGCAAATAAACTTTTTACATAATAAAGATTTAAAAAATAATTTAATTGATTTTTTGCGACGTTTATAAACTTTTTAGTTGAATAAAAGATTTAAAAATAAAATAATTTAATTGATTTTTTGCGACGTTTTTTTTAAAACGTTGTAAATAAACTATTTACATGAATAAAAGATTTAAAAATAAAACAATTTAATTGATTTTTCACGACGTTTTTTAAAAACGTCGCAAATAAAATTTTTACGTGAATAAAAGATTTTAAAAAAATAATTTAATTGATTATTAAAAACATCGCCAATAAACTTTTTACGCGAATAATAGATTTAAGAAAAACAATTTAATTGATTATTTGCGACGTTTTTAGAAAACGTTGTCAATAAACTTTTTAAGTGTATAAAAGATTTAAGAAAAAGAATTTAATTGATTATTCGTGACGTTTTTAGAAAATGTCGCCAATAAACTTTTTACGTGAAAAAAATATTTTTAAAAAATAATTTAATTAATTTTTCACGACGGTTTTAAAAAATGTCGCCAATAAACATTCTACGTGAATAAAAGATTTAAAAATAAAAAAATTTAATTGATTATTCACGACGTTTTTTTAAGAACGTCGCCCATAAATTTTAACATAAATAAAAAAATTTTAAAAAAATAATTTAATTAATTTTTCGCAAAAAAACAATAATTTAGTTAAGTTTTCGTGATGTCGATGAATTTTTACCTAAATAAAAAATTTATTCAATAAACACTCAATTTATCGAATTAACATTCAAATTATCAAATTAACACTCAAATTATCAAATTAACATTCAAAATTAATCAAATAAACTTTCAATTTTACTCAATGAACACTCAATTCATCAAATTAACATTCAAATTATCAAATTAACATTCAAAATTTATCAAATAAACTTTCAATTTTATTCAATGAACACTCAATTCGTCAAATTAACATTCAGATTTATCAAATTGACATACAATTTCATAAAATTAACATGTAATTTCATCAAATCAACACCAAATTAACATGTAATTTCATCTAATTAAAATTTAATTTATCAAATTAACATTCAATTAATCGAATTAACACCAAATTAATACCCAACATCTTCTAATTAACATTCAATTTTTTCTAATAAGCATTTAATTCACTAAATTAACATTCAAATTCAACTAGTTAACATTAAATTAATCAAATAAACTTTCAATTTCATTCAATGAACACTCAATTCGTCAAATTAACATTCAAATTATCAAATTAACATTCAAATTCAATTAGATAACATGATGGCGGGAATTGATAAATTTTAGTTATCAAAGCAAATAAAATAGTGGAAATATTTATTTTTTCGGGACGATTGTATAAATACGTCGTAGATAATAATTTTTATTTTTGTTTTAAATAAAAAAACTCAAGCTATTGCCCTAAATCGTAGAACAGTCCAAAAGAACTGAAGAAGGCGACTCCAAACCAAACCAAACACCAGCGACCGTGAGCACAGCCTCCACCTCCACCACCAAAGACTGACTCCAGAATATTTATAAGTTTGTCGGGAAAATTTATAAGTTTGTCAGGAATATTAAAAAATAAATAAAAATTTAATTTGCGACATTTTTTATTTTCGTTGCAGCATTTAAAGTATAACCACATTTAAAGTTAAAATAAAATAGCAAAAATTTTAAATCGCGACGTTTTTATTTTCGTCGCCGAATATAGTATTTTAAAAAAATAAAACGTCGTTGTTTTAGGGATTTTTGGCCTTTTATTTTTAATTTTTTCCTGTACCCAATTCTTTTTCCCCCCATTTTTCCCTCTTCATTTTTAGTCGAGACACACACACACACACACACACATCTCTGCCTCCCACCGCCTCTCTCTCCCTCTCCATCGATTGCACTCAAAGCCGTACACACACACACACTCTCTGCCTCTCCATCGATTGCACTCAAAGCCACAATCCAGTGAAGCCACAAGCACCATCGATCATAACCGCCTCCTCTCTCTCTCTCTCTCTCCATCGATTCACTCCACTCTCGTCACCTCCTCTGTGTCTGCCTCTCCATCGATTGAACTCAAAGCCACAAGCCAGTGAAGCCACAAGCACCATCGATTCAGTCCACGGTTGGTTTCACCCACCAGGTTCTTCGTGTACATCTCTCTTTGTAACAAATACGAATTAGAATTTCTATCTTGTTTTCCCCCACAAATTCAGCTCATATTGTATTTGGTTGGTTTGTAGTTGTAAAATTTATCGCCATTTTTAGTGGGAAGAAGCTTCTGTGTATTCGTTTTTAGTTTTTCCTTTATTTGTCTTTTGGTGACTTTGATGGGTATTGAGTAAACATTGGATCTTTGTTGTGTGAAGGCTGTTGTTATACTTTTATCTTTTTTAGGGGTGATTTGCATTTCTGTAAATTTGTACCTACTCTGTTTTGGAGAGTTCCTGGGATTTGCTTTGATTTTATTGTTCTATGTGACTATATGTATTTATCTATTTATTGCCTTTGTTATCTATTTATCTATTTACTGGCCTAGCTCCTTGACAATCTATTGTAATTGTTTTATCTTTCCCCTGGTCATTTACTATTCTCATGTGTTTTGAATTTGTATTTGTAACAAGATAAACTCTCTTTGTCACTATCAAGTGCTGGTCTGTAATTCATTGTCTTTTCCACCTGTTCTAATAAAATTTTCCACCCCTACTACGTAATAGTATTATTGGTCTGTCATTCATTGCTTGAGATAATAACTAATTGAACCTTTTTTTTTCCTTGGCGTTCATAGGTTGTTTCAATTTGTTAATGTATTGTTATATAGAGGATTGTTATATCACGACCCCCCCTGTTCTTAGTTACAAGATTACAAACACAGGGTGCTTTTTAAGACTAATGGTTATTGGTAAGCAATTACATTATATAAACAAATGTCCTCTGTTTGAGATTTTGGAATATTTTCCCTATTAGGGGTTAAGTCTAATCAAAATTATCATGAGGACTTGCATTTTTTACCAGGCCACTAGCTGCATTTCTTCTATGAATTACTCGTATGTGAAACGAAATCAATACTTTAAATCGATATTTGTGTATGAATTGGAAACACAACTTCCCCTTTTAATTAGAATATATCAGAAAGTAATCATATTGGACTTTGAATTCCTTTCTTTTGCTAGTTATCCGTGGATAATGCTATTGTAAGAGCTATTTTTGTTGTGTTAGAAGCTGTGGAAATAACATCATCAGGTCAGGCAATACAATTGTTTGGCTGGTTGTTTACCATTTATAGTTGTATTAATTGCTGGAAATATACTCTGGTAAAATCTATACTTGGATGCTTTTCAAAAGTGGATAGCACTTCACTGTGTAGTCTTTATTGACTTTTTTGTTGCTAGGTACATTGACATGGCAAATCCATGTGCCAGAAACGTGCTTTGGAAGCGTTTCTGTTGGATCCTGCAAAGTGGGGAGATAATTGCATTTTTATCTATCTATCCATCTATCTATCTATCTACATATGGCAAGGTTTTATTTATCTATCTATCTATCTAAATAATTCGTGTTGTCCTACTTTTGGGTCACCTGCAGCTTGCTCTGATGTAATGCACAAGTTTATACAAGACAGTTAAACCATCATATGTTGAAATGGGATTTGGGTGTTAGTTCTAGTGGATTTTCTGAATATCAGTCTACCTAAGTTTATGTGTGTGTTTTTTTCATTTTGAATTATGTGGATTTCCTCAAAAGATCTCAGCAAAAAATCAGAAAACCAGCACCTCAACTACTACATTCACAATCCAAGTACAATGCTTCCATCCTCCTCCCTTAGTTATTTTTTTTATGTTAGAGTTTTTATTGTCATTTTCGCAACTATAATTAAATTTTGTGTATTTGATAAAACTTATTGCTTCTTATCAATGATTGGGTTATGGTCAAACTGTGTTTCCCTTAGTTTTTCCTTTGTTAAACTTAAGCCTTTGAAAAATAGAATGGTTTCATCTTGGGTCGTGATTTATTGATAAAATGGTGTGTTAGCTTGGTTTGGAATTCTTTGCATTAGAAGCAAATTTTGGCACTGTAAAATGATCATGACAAACAGTCCATGGAGAGTTCGATGATTCTATAGTGAGAAATAAAGTTTCCATGTAAAATTTTGTTTGGGCACATTCATTGTAACTCTGTACGGATAGGGTTGACAGGCCATTTTTTTTAGCTGTTCGTTAGTCCAATATAGAAATCTCAACCCTTGCTGTTTGGATTAGGATCAGAGATTGTTTGCCCTAAATTGTGTAGATACTTCAATGGCATGTTGTTGATAATTCTGGGGTAAAACAACAAAATTGTAGTGCCTCTTTTGCTTTTTGTTCCTGATACAGTTTTGTAATGTTGCTAGTGTAATATGTTGATGTGACTACATGTAGTGCTTCAGGATAGAAACCATAGGCTCCTACTCAAGTTATGATTAGGCAAGTGTAATCAGATAGGGGTGGAATATTTGTTGCGCTAAGCTTGTTATCTTTTTGATATCTTCTTATCTGTTTGCAAATTTTTTTAAATGTTTATCTCTGTCTGTGCTTCTTGATGGAATTTGTCATGTTATTTCATCCTTTTACTTGTGACTATTTTCCATGAAAGATAATTTGTTGTGGTATCTTGTATGTAGTAGATTGATTGACACCTTCACTTGTGTACTATTAAATGATTTTCATTGTTACTCTTTATATATGCTTACATGAACTTGTTGTATATGTTTTTATATTGAATGGAGGATTGAGATGCCAATGTGTATTTGGTTCAGGTGTATGAGAGCTTTTTGGGTGCAAATGCTTTGAATAGTTGTGATGATTTCTTAATTGCAGACTGCAATCTTTGGTTGATAAATGGACTGCTATACATTTGTTGCTGCTGCACTCTATTTGCCCTTATAACTTGTCGCATCTTGTGAAGCAGTTAGTGGAGTTTGCTAGCTCGGAGAGGATACTATATTTGTTATAAGATGATTTGCCAATCTATTTTTGTTTATCGATGCTCTTTGATATAATCACTATAGCTAGTTGCTAATTATTTATATGCTGCTGATGAGTATGTTCTTCCATTTATTATGATGCTGCCCTTTTTATCATTTGAAGAGATCCTTTCATGGCTCTATCTTTGTTCATAAAGAGGCACATCTCATTTCATCGTTTGTGGACTGTTTTAGCAATTATTGTTTTCCTTAAAACAGATTTGGGAACTTTGCGAGTCCATAGTTGAGTGGCTAGAATTTGTCCTATGTATGCTTACTGTCATTGCTACACCATATAACACAATAACATTGCTTTTCCACTGTTTTCATTTGTTGCATGGTCTATGCAAGGGATGGTACTGAGAGACCTTAGTTGGGACTTAAGAGGTATAAAGAATTCAAATCCTTTAGTGTGTCTATGACACCCTTCTAGCACATGTTTTCTTCTGTATATTGTTGAATGTGAAAGACGAGGAAGAAGGGCAGGGGAGGAGATGGCACTATCTCTCAACTGTCATTTAAGACATTATAATTTCTCAACCATAACACCTTTGATTTGGCCTTAAGATGCTGAAATCCAAGTCTGGCTTTGAGATTTGTTTAGACAGGGTCTTAAATTGATTGAGTCATCGTCTGAAAATAAATCTGAGCATATTTTGTAAGAACTTATACGAGTATGACAGTACTCAAGAATACAACTTTGTTTATATCTTGCATGTGCCTTGTCAAGTTGATGTATTTGCGTAGTGTTATCTTAGTTTGTTTCTCTGCCCAATTGTGTGTCCATGAAAGGTGTCAGCTGTATACATTATACCATTTGTGATATTAGTTTCTCAGTTTTGCTTTGTTTTGAAATAGTTGTTGATTTGTAGAAGACGCATCCTGGTTGCCTGAAGTTTATTTCGCTTGGAGATGGTATTTCAAGGTATGGAGCTGGACTGCTGGAACTATTCAAATTTAAGAGACATTAAATGTAATTATAGATGGTGTAAATCTCCTTGAAAGATTAAAGCCATTTTTTCTATTTTTAGAACTTCTTGTAATTAATTTATTTTGGAAATAAATTTTTTTTTTTTAAAAAAAGATGTGGAATTGTGTTGGTTTATTATTGAACACAGGTATTATTAGTGTACAAGTGAAAATTTTTATTGTAATATCATTTTTAATGTAAAATGCAAAAAAAGAACTTTTTTGCGACGAAATAAAAATCGTCGCGAAAAACTGTAGGAACAAGTTTTTTCGTAATGATTTTTATACGTCACAAATGTATTTATTCAATTATTTTTTAGATTGTAAATTTATAAAAAAACTTATTTGCGACGATTTGTTTACGTCGCTAAAAATTAATTAAACTATTATTATTTTTATTTTTATTTTTGTCAAAATTATTTACAACGATTTTTTTACGTTGCTAAAAATGAATTAAATTATTATTTTTTGTATTTTTTATTTATAAAAACATTATTCATGACGCTTTTTTTTTTTCGTCGCTAAAAATGAATTAAATAATTATTTTTTGCATTTTTTATTTATGAAAAAATTATTTGCGACGAATTTTTTACGTCGCTAAAAATTAATTTAATTATTTTTTATATTTTTTCATTTATGGAAAAATTATTCCTGACGATTTTTTTTCGTTGCTAAAAACTAATTAAATTATTATTTTTTTACATTTTTTCATTTGTGGAAAAATTATTTGCGTTGATTTTTTTCTGTCGTTGAAAATTAATTAAATTACTATGTTTTACATTTTTAATTTATAAAAAATTATTCGCGACTATTTTTTTCGGTCGTGAAAAAATAATTAAATTAATATTTTTTATTTTCTAAATTTGTGGAATATATTTTAGCGACATTTTTTTGAACTTTTGACGATGATTTAATTTCGTCGCTAAAAATTGTTTTTTCCGATGAAAATAAAGTTGCGTCACAAAATACTTTCTGCGATGAGGCTATTGCGACGAACACGCGATGAAAAAAATCGTTGCAAAAAACAAAAGGCGATGATTTTTTTTAATTTAGCGACGAAAAAAATCATCATCGCAAAAAATGATTTTTGTTGTAATTATAATTCATAGTCCAAAAGGTTGTATGTCATTTAACTTCAACAATCGTTGTATAGATTAAAACAATCAAGGTATACATGTCAATGATTTGATAAGTCCATGTATTTTTATTAAAAAATCTAATCGTGAATTTTCTATTATTGTTGTATACTTGGACAAATAAAATTTTGTCTTAACTTATAGATTAAACATTTATCCGAAAAAATTTTTGTGCATCAATCAATATACGCAAAAAAGATCTTAAAACAATTTTATATGGATAAATCACTCCATTGAGTTCACCAATGGTTTCTAGATCATTAGATATAAAGAAGGATTCATTTCGCCCTCAAGAAGATGGTGAAACACTTCTTAGTCCAAAAGCATCATATCTTAGTGCAATTGGTGCACTAATGTATCTAACAAATTGTACAAGACTAGATATATCATTTGCAATTAACTTACTGGTAAGTTACAACTCAACATCAATCATGTATTACGATATTTCAGTGGGTTATTCTACAAAAATGACAAAAGTCCATAGTTAGTTGGATATGTAGATTCTGGTTATCTTTCTAATTCCCATAAGGCCCGATCACAAACTGGAAATATGTTTACTTATGGTGGTATGACTATATCATGGAAATCGATTAAGCAGCAATGGTTGCTACATTATCCAATCACTCTGAAATACTAGTCATTCACGAAGCAAGTCGAGAATGTATTTGACTAAGATCCATGATACAATATATTCAAGAGCAAAGTGGACTATTTTCAATCAAAGGCATTCCAAAAATGTTATACGAGGACAATACAACTTGTATCACACAGCTAAAGGAAAGATATATCAAAGACTATAGAACAAAACATATATCACCAAAATTCTTACACATCCATGAGCTAGCGAAAAATGGTGATATTAATGTTCAATAGATTCGTTGGACTGAAAATTATGCATATTTGTTCACTAAAACACTTCTACTGATTACATTTCAGAAATTGGTGAACCAAATCAAAATGCGGCGTCTCAAAGATTTATCAAGCTGAACAATCATCATTTTGAATAGATGCCTTCAATTGGGGAAAGGAATGAACTCTTTTTTCCTCCACTAAGGTTTTTTCCACTGGGTTTTAATTAGCAAAGTTTTTAACGAGGCACTGTTTAGGATTCCAACAATTTTATCAAAATCAAATTTTTGACCCTAGTGTTATGTAAACAATCATCCAAGGGGGAGTGCTGTAAATACTATTAATTTGAATGACTACTATACATAAATAGTAGCAAATAGTATTTGGACATAATCATACAATGCACAAATAGTTACCACATTTAATGGGTATGCAAGTCCTCTATCTGTCTAACGACAATGCAAGAAGGCTATGTTTTTTTCCTATAAATAAGCTTTACACTTTTGAATGAGTGATACACCGGATGAAATATACCTCTCCATTCCTCTACCACTTTCAGTATTGTTTTTCTATCTCTTAATTTGTTTGAGTTAGTTATTTACACCTACATAAATTTGCTTGTTTTACAATAATTTAAATCTTTTTAATATACTAACCATCTTCTATTATGAGTCTCCTCATTTGCTAATTTATGAATATAGTGTATCCAAATCTTTTGAATATACTAGCCATATTCATAGCATTATACTTCCTTGTTTTGTTAAGATTTTCATGGTCTAATTTTTTTGTTTGTTCTTCATCATCTATTGTCATATTACATGTTTGGCTAGAATTGTCATGTTACATTTTCTTTTTGTTACTAGTAACAAATTTATCAAGGGATCCTTTTTGAGATTCCATTAATTCATCTCTTTTTCTCTCTCTCTCTCTCTCTCTTTTTTTTTTTGAGCTTTTCATATACACATGGTTGTTTTCTACTTGTCATACTATCAAATATTAACTAAACAATCACAAGTAATGAAATAATCACACACAGTCTATATTAAAAAATATAATAAGAACTTTAAATAAAAAATTCAAAACATAAAATAATAGCACCTGATTTGTTGTTATTTTTGATTTTTCCGTGATATTTTATTATCACCGTAGCAGAAATTATATTCAAAGCCAAAACAACCAACCTTGAAAGGCAGAATCAAGCTTAAAAGGCACAGCCCAGCGGCCCCAGCCAACAAAGAATGATGCCAAACAAAGTGAAGTCACATGGACAAAGTCAAGATGAAAAGCAAAAACTAAGATAGTCCCCTAGCCTTTGTTAGCTAGAGAGAGAGAGATGGAGAGAGAATCACTTTTGACTTCCTAAATTATTTTATGGGAGAGAGAGAGGAAAGAGAAGGATAAAGATAATGAGTGAGTGATAGGAAGAATATGTTGAGAAGTGTGTTATAAAAATAATTCTTGAGTTATGACAATTTTATATCACTTTTACCAATGTTTTTTTAAATAAGTGTTTTTGGCATATGGGTTGGAGAAATAGGCTCAAACTATTTAATTTAAATTTAACTTTAACTTTTTTGTTGGACTTAAATTTTTAAAAAATTGAATTTTTATTTTGGGCTAGCTCAAAAATAGGGCCTAAAGCCCAAACTGTGATGACCTTATATAATTGGGTCGGCTTTGATTTCTTCCTTGTTTTGGGCTATCCCCCGTACCTGATATCAATTATTCCTTTCCTGTTTATTGTTTGTGCCGTCTGTATTTTAGTTGTTTTTATACAAAAATTGGGAACAAATTATATCAAAGAAGGGACCGACCATGGTGGGTCTCAATTTGTTTGTCATGGCATGTGCCAACAAGTTTGCTACACTGACCTATCAATTGATAGGTATAGGGCCATCTGGTGTCTTTATTGTTGGTAGGTGAGAGCTATTTATTGTTAATGAACAGAAGAGATGAAGTAATTAAGCGATCGTAATTAATTCATCTGTCGATCATAGTGACAGGTACTTTTGCGTGAGAAAGAAGTTCCATTTTTGCTTTCCTGAAATGAAAAAATAAGCATGTGCAACAAGTGAGGCAATTTGTTTTCTGAAAATTCTGTATTGACCATTAGTACGTAGTTGTTGAGGTTCATCTTAGTTCAGTAAGATAAGTTGACAACTGAGGAAGTAAAGAGCCAAGAATGAGGTTTTAATGCAGGAAAAGGGTGAGCTTCATGTTTTCTTCATTTTAATGCATACTTGCTTTTGAATAATAGGAAGTTGCATCTAGTGATCTAATATGCCTGATCCCTGCTAGGTAAACAACCTTGGGGGAGGGGTTATGCAACTTATGCTGCATAAACTTCCCCAAAAGAGCTCTCCTCTGGCCATTAAACATACTTGAAGAAATGCCATACCACATTGGGTGGCCTAATATGCTCTCCCACAAAAGGTTGACTTTATTATTCTTCATCAGCTTGAATTGCTGTTATTTATTTATTTATCTTTTATTGGTGAACACTAGTTGGTGGTTTTTAATCCTCCTTTGATTTCTGGTGGAACCATTTGTCTGCTGCATCTTCTACATTTTATATTTCTCAGACAGAAATTTTTTTAAGCATGAGCTATTCGCTGATCTTTGAACAATGGAGTATTCAGCCTTCCATTTGTTATACGTGCAAAGTAGTATTCAATGTTACGGCGATATCGTGTTTTCAGTGACACGTGCACACATGAAAGCTTATTACTTAATCATGATGCTAGTTATATTCGTGATGTGATTTTTTCGTTGTATTGAATATTTACTGGTGTTTATTAGGTGGATGAAAACCTTGAGATTTTCAGAAAGCACTTGCATAAACACCACCCTAATTTGTTATGTTATTCCTTGGAATCTTATTGGAGTGATCCAATGTCCGTGCCGCCATGCATCTAGTAATTACACTTTTTAAATCACACAACTTAAAGTAAGCGATATTATATTTAATACCATAGAAATTCTGTGGAAGATTCCTTCTCGTCAATAGGATATTGGGAAGCCTATTGCATGAATGTCAAATGTACCAGAAATACTGGATGGGAAATGAAGAATTCTTATTTACAATATATTATTATTATTATTTTCTAATTGGGTAACCCCTTCCTCTTGATCTGGCTTTATATGTCAAATATTTTTGCACCCATTATTGAGGCGTAGCTGTTGCACATATTGATGTTTTCCCTACTCAAGCGTTGACCTTGGGTATTTGAATTTTTTTTTTTAAACGCGTATTTGAAATTGGCTATGATCTTTTTATTATCTTCGTTTTCATTTGGGGCCTGGTGTTCTGTTAAACCACAAATCGAGTACATAGCTCAAAGGAAAAAGGAAAAGAAAAAAAAAGAAAAAGACGACATGAAGCATAGAAACTACGATTAGGGTGATGTATTTATATCCGGTATTTATCAGATATTGATATTCGTCAAATAATTGAAGGGACATATTAGTTACTTTTACATGTATCGAATAATTAGTAAAGTATTTATAATTATTGGATATTTGTTGAATATACCTCGGATACGTGTATTTTTACAATGAATACATTCTTATTATACTTGGTGAGGTGGGTTGTGTGGAAATCATTAATAATACAAATGTGGATTACTTTTTCTAACTTGTTTATTTGGACCGTGTATCACATATGTCATAAGATTTGTCAATTCTTTAAAAAAAATTTGCCTACAATCATCCATGGGTTTTTATGACTTATGACAAAACAAATAAAATAGAGTAATACTAATTGTACTTAAAAATTTGACCTAATTTGCTAACATAATGATGGCTTCTTAGAAATCATTAGATCAACACTAAGTTCCAATGTTTTATGGAGCCTCCAATCAATCCAAAGGTCACAATGAATTAGGTCAATAAATTATGTCAGTAAATTAGGTTCTAATAACATTACTCAATAAAATATACCGCAATTAAAAAGTGAATATTGAGTCAATCGAAGGGTGACACATGTTCGGTTTTAAAAATAAATAGAATAATGAGTTCGCTACATTATTAAGCAGTCTCTATTGCAGCAACATAAGAAGTTGAACTTTCGATATGTTTTATTTCTTAATCTCTCATATTTTTAAACATATATGTATATTTTTTTCTAAAATTTTATCGTATCATCGTTTCTGTATTATGTCATTTCCATATTTAATATTCGTATCTGTGCTTTTTAGTAATTGACATAAGATATAATTAAGCAAAACATTTTTGGTTTTCGTCGAAAAACTTTGCCATGTTTAATGCTTTACATTGTACAGGACCTTTAGTAATTGATATCCTCAGGGTGGTCTGCTGGTCTGATTTGTTTTTGTTGGGGGGGGGGGGGGGGGGGGTTTACCATCTTGAATTAAATTCTATAGGGGATATGACTTTTGACTTTTAACGGTGGATGGTTTCAAATTATAGTTAACCTAATTGAATATGTCCACTTAGTAAATCAATCGACATGAATTTAATTTCAAAGAATCTATATAATAAAACACCTAACAACTTGAATTTTATCCCTTATATATTTTCTCTTTAAAAAATATCACATTACTCATTTTTATCACATGTTCAATCATTTAATATTTGATTAATTTGTAGTTTAACATAGTTTTTATTTTAGACATTATCCATACACGATAATATATACATGTTGAGAAAATTTTGTCAGATTACTTTTTTTGAGAAATTGTTAATATTTTAAGAAAATAATTGGTAAAAATAAATTTTAAATGATGTAATCAAAGAAATGGAGAAAAGAAAATTTGTTATTTAATATAGTGAGATCAATTTTTTAGGCCTTCAAATTTTATATTTCATCGTGCCTTTAGGCACGGATTATGATTAGTACATATATAAAAGAAATTACACAACTATAAAATAATATTTACACGACATAAATTTGAAATGATAAGACCTCCATGATATGATGTGTTGTCACTCCTAGGCGTGGGCACATATAATAGTTTTGGCTATCTTTGAATAAAATTGGTTTTACTTTGCTATATTATGTCGAATGTGTCATTGTGCAGTCCATTTGGTATCCTAATATGCACTGTTTGGTAATTGAAAAAAAAAAAATCTTATAGTATTACGATTAGTTGGTTGTGTTGCTATTGTTATTTGCAAAATTTTAAGTGTAAGACACTCAATGATGCAGTACAATAGGCATTGCTTATGAAAAGAAGATTAATTAGTCAAATCAAGTGCAACCTCTTACCACTAAATTAGAGATGTTTAGGGACTAAACATCTCTAATCTTTTTTTTTTTAAGTCAAACAATCTTAAGCCTGTACTGGGTAAGTTACCAATTCCTTTTGGTTTAATTTACTTATCAAACCGACGAAATAAAAAGTGATGTTTTTGGGTGGGGTGAAACAAGTGGGTGAATCAACTATTTGATTATTGAAAGCCAAAGTAAGCGTTAGCACTGAGATTTGGATGGCCACCCAAAACGTCAACACATAGTAAATTAAACCATTATATCTGCACCTAGATAGCGTTTTTAAACCATTATAAAGTTCAATGATTGAAGTCAATGTGATCCTGTGACATCTTATCCCATCCTTTCTGTGGTTGATGTATGGAAAGTGCCGCCTTTACCCCGTAGGCAAGTGAGGAGGTCGCCTAGGGCTATCACTTGACTAGGGAATTTACATATATTTCTTAAAATTATATTAATAAATTTTAATAAAATAAAAAATTAAGATGTTTTGAAGAAAAAATTTAAAATATTTTAAAAATGTTATTCCTTAAATTATAAATATATGTCTATTCAAAATGGAAAAAAAAATGATCACATTATATTTTTGTACAAAAAATTACAAGATTTTACGTTCTTATTCTATATGTATTTGTAATAACTTTGACTTATTTATTTAATTTTATTTTCTGGAACTATAATTTTTGAGTTAAGTTGATTTTAATATAATCAGTTACATAATGTGTTTATTTTGTAAGTTGTTTTTAACTTCAAATGTATATTCCTACTAAAATATATAAATTTAAATATTTAAAATATGAAAATAAAAATAAATAAATTATTCATCTTAAAAATAATTTAAAGTCCCATTTAAAAATTTTCCTTACGGCCCTAACTATTTTTGGGCCAGCTCTATGAATGGGGAAATTTGTATGATGCCTGGCCGGGACGGATCGGCCAAAAATACAAAAAAAAAATTTAAGAATTGTTTATGGAACCGGGAAAAAAAACTCATATTATATTATTATTTATAATTTTTATGGTATTTTTATTATTTTTGTGGTACTTGTGATCGATTCTAAAATGTATGGTTCCAATAATTTCCTACAAAATAAAAATTATAATAGTTGATATCTTCGGATCCTATGGAAAATCGATTTAATATATCTTACCTTGCAGAAATGGACGTTTCACCTTACCCGTTAATTTGAATTTTTTACTCTAATTTGAGGATTGCATGCTGCAACTTCCTAATTAGGGATTGATACTTCTCCTTTTAACTTGCCTATAATAGTCAACTTTTTCGTTTATCCCGTTTATTAAAAAAATCATTTTGTTATGTGGACAAATTCAAAGGAAATATTGTTAGAAAAAACTCTCAATAAAGAGAGGGGCAGAAAGAATTAAAAAATGAGAAATGATTTATAAACAAATAAATCTCACTTTTTTCTTAATTTTGAGGGGCAAATCACACTTTACACCCCGAAGATCTTAAAATTCTTAATTTAAACTCTCAAATTAATTTTCTCATATTGCACCCTTAATGTTATAAAATGAATGAGTGATTTTTGACGGGTTGAGTAATTTTTGACATGATGCTGCTAAAACTCGACCCGAATTTATTTAACCTGTCACAATTTTTAGATCTAATATGGCATTCTCACTAGCTTTTGTTATTATTTCTGTCAAATTCATGTGCTTCACATGTAACAGGATTTGATGGAAATAGTAAGGGAAGTTAGTGTGAGGATTACATTATAATTATTTTAAGACATTGATGGTGTAATTAGAAAAAAATAATCTTCAAGAGTAAAAAATAATAATTTTAAAATTTTTTACTTTCCCAATTTTGAGATGTGACGTACCAATATGATTTTTAGCATTGCAAAAAGAGACTTGACTTGACTATGGTGCCCTTTTTTTTTTTTTTTTTTTCCGTATGGTACCTCTAACTTTTATTATTTTAATAGATGTTATTACAACCAAATTTTTTTTACCACATTTTTGAGTGATTTATTTATATTTATGGATATTTTTATTACATGTGTAGATGTTTTATCACTGTTGTAATAGCTATTTTTATCATTTTTTTTGGTACGACAAGAGTGGTAAAAATAAATTTGCTAAAAGTAATTACAAATGTGATAAATGAAGGAATGATACAAAAAAAAAAAAAATGGATCCCATTGCCAACTCATGCAAAAAAGTCGAATTAGATGCATTATGCAGTCTTTTCTCGTTTTGTGATTCGTAGTTGTGGCCTTCTTAAATTATATTCTAAGACCAGTAGTCATGTTGTGAATTTTAAAAAGTGAACCATAAAATGAAATGGGACAAGTACAATACAATTATAAGACGAATTAGTTTAAAAAGGTGTACACAATTTGTGTAGGGGTGCTATTGGATGCTTAACTATGGAATCAATATGATATGTTGAGAATTTGAACAAAGATTTTCAAAATTTGAGTTTGAATTGGGCAACAAAATTTGAACGATGAACAATTTAAATTTGAGTTGTACTTGACATGGGGTTTTGGATTATGTGGATTTTCGTAATCTAACTTGAACCCAATTTTAGGTTTAATTGTATTGAGCGTGAACTGTAATTGAAATTATACAATATGATAATCAAACTCAAGTTGAATTCAAATTTTAAATCAAATTATGTACCCCGACTTTAGCAATTTTAAGTTTAGACTATATTTTGTGATAGATTAAGTTTCGGATTCAACTTGGATTACAATCTCAGCCACCTCATCCTATGACTTTGTATTGTATTGTGTGTCAAAGACAAAAAAATGGCATAACATAACCAATAGAAAGTTGACTTGGCTACAATTAAATTTTTAATTGTTGTGGTTTACTATACAAGCATTTGGAATCTGGTTACAAGTAGAAAGAAAAAATAGAATTTATTTATTTATTTTGTTTCCATACCATGCTCCAAATAATAGTAATGACGAACACGACCTACCCTAGAAGCAAGAAGCTGACGAAACTGCTCATGCCTGTCTTTGAATATAAGTCCCATGTAACCCTAAAACACCCACAACATATGCAAACTCAAACCCTGAAAACCACTGTCCTCTTATTCTCTCCTGACTCTTCCTTCCGCTGAGCCAAATTCAAAGCACGTCTTGAATGGTTGAAATCTCCCGTCGTTTGATGCTTTCTTTTCTCCTTCCAACCCTTTCTTCATCCTTCGGTTCCTGCAAAGATGCCTGGTATTATCGCTGCATCGGCCTCGACCCTTAAACCCAAATCTATTTTTCTTTCTAATCTTTGCAACTAGTCTTTGTTTTGTCTTCACCAATCTCGTTGAGGCATTCTTTCAAATGGGTACAAGGCAAAACGCTAATAAGATCAGTAATGCAGAGGTGAAGACTAAGAGAAGTCTTTCTGAGAAAATGCTGTCACAGAAGCAGAAAAAGAAGAACAATGGTGAGAATCAAAGTGCCAACAATCGGTTATTGATTACTGTTAACGTTCTTGGCAGTGCTGGACCAATAAAGTTTGTCGTGAATGAGGATGATATTGTTACCGTGGTTATCGATACAGCCCTAAAATTGTATGCTCGCGAACGTCGCCTTCCGGTTCTCGGTTCTGATGGCAATAATTTTCTTCTCTATCCTGCCAATGCAGGATTGGACGGTACAGAAACAAACTCCTCCCTGAATTTAGTGTTCATGAGGTTTATTTTATTTTTGATGTTGTAGTGATTTTCAAATTTAAAACTAAATTCTAAGATGTTATGGTTGGGTTATCTTACTATCAACAATTAGAAACATGCCATAGTGTTCATGAAGTATCATACTAGCTGCTCTCACTTTTACAATATTTTTGGAATAGATTATACCTAAATAGAGTTTTGATGAAAAATCTCAGGATCAAGGCTAAAAGTGTTTAGATTAGGATCGATCCCAACTTATTTAGGATTGATTGGAAATAAATCCATTTTGTTGTTACTTAACTCAAAAAATGTTTATTTTGGCCAAAAAGTTTGTCAACATTAATATTAATTCCTCACCTCAACTCACAAAACTTCGTCGGCATAACCATTTCTATATCAATTTCGACAGTGGCGGAGTCACATGGGGACCAAGGTGGACACTTTCACCTCCCTCACTTTTAGATTACTTTTGATAAGGAGCTATAAAATTATTTAATACATTATATTTGCCTCTCTTAATTTTTGAAAATTTTAATAATGGTTCTAATCTTTTTTTTTTTTTTTAAATTAGTGGTTCACTAACCTTCTAAAATAAATGTTTTATTTTTTGATTTAATAAATTAGATGTAATTATCCTGATCTATCTGTATATTGACCTAAAAACAATACTTATCTTTGTCTACCACAATATTTGTTAGTTTTTAAGATCAATTTTTAATTTTCGTTTACCATTTTTTTTAGTAACAATAGTCTATAACTTAATAAAACATGATTAGATATAAAAGACAAAATATTGCAACCCAAAAATATTTCTAGTTATTTCGAATTTGAAATTTCTGTAGAAGATCGATAATAATCTCAACTAGGTTTCACAATTAAATGAAGAATGATTTTACTATGGTCTTGTAATTGTGCATATTGATCAAAAATTAGAGAGAAATTAATTTACACATAATTATTATACAAAATTTTAGAGATTTTAAAGAACATTGTATTTTATTAAAATATATAATTGGGTTAAAATATAATAAAAAAATTATTTTATATCTTTTTATTCAGATTTTGTTTATGTTAAATAAAAATTGAATTTACTATTTCATAATAAGTTTATTTTGAGTCTTAATTTTTTGTCAACCTTGAACTTATTTTATTTTTGTATCAACTAGTGAATTATTTTCAGTTATATTTTATTCTCTTCATAGATATTCCAGACTTTGTCCCTGAATTTCGATATGATATTAAAAAATAATTTTTGGTATCGTAGTGTTAACCATGAATCTTCAGGAAATACGGTTATGATGTCCAATTTTTNGATATGATATTAAAAAATAATTTTTGGTATCGTAGTGTTAACCATGAATCTTCAGGAAATACGGTTATGATGTCCAATTTTTATATGACATTCGGTTGCAGCTCTGAGTCCATCCGAATCGATTCGCGGGGTAAGGAACTTCGTCCTTTGCAAGAAACAGAAGCAGCCACAGATGACGGAAGCAAGGTCGGAGATGGTTGCTCGGAAAAGGAGCAGTAGTTGGAAGGCATGGATCAATAAGTCCTTCTCTTTCAAGATTTCATCTCACTGAATTGTACTTGTTTACTGGAAATAAGTGTACCGTAGTTACGATGCTTGTTGGGACTAGATGGTCAGTTCATAATTCCCTTTTCTTAAAGATGTTTGTTGAGTCTAGGTGGTCAGTTCAGAATTCTCTTATATATATTGTGATTCAAATGGTGTGTATCTCGTATTGTCATGTATTAATTATATGAAACAAATAAATCGGGGACATGTTGAAATAAGCAAATTCATTGGATAAGCATAATGACTTCGTCAATGTAGAGGGTCATGCTTGAAAGGGGTACAGGGGCGTGATATACTCTTAGAAAACATAACTAATTGTGCAATGTACTTGATTAGAGCTGTATCCTGCAGCTAAGGTTGGTTGAGGCTTCAAGACCCAAAGTCAAAGGGCAAGAGAAAGAGAAGACCCACCACCACCAAATAGGGTTGCGGGCCTTTTTTTTTTTGGGTTCTTCTTGGCCCAAAGGCTGCCTGGCTTGTGCCCAACTTGAATACTTTTAAGGCGAGAGATANGGGCAAGAGAAAGAGAAGACCCACCACCACCAAATAGGGTTGCGGGCCTTTTTTTTTGGGGTTCTTCTTGGCCCAAAGGCTGCCTGGCTTGTGCCCAACTTGAATACTTTTAAAGCGAGAGATCNGGGCAAGAGAAAGAGAAGACCCACCACCACCAAATAGGGTTGCGGGCCTTTTTTTTTTTGGGTTCTTCTTGGCCCAAAGGCTGCCTGGCTTGTGCCCAACTTGAATACTTTTAAGGCGAGAGATATATAAAATATGCAGTTGATAAAAATATCCTAAATAAAGGAAATTGTTTAAAAACTTGCACCTATCCCATCACCCACCACAACCAACTGTGAACTAAAGACAGTAAACTCAGCGACAATAAACTAAAATAGTGAACTCAATGGCTGTGAACTAAATACTCTCTCTTTCTAAATCGATTGTTTGATATGTGGAATTTAGATAAGATTTAATTATATTTTATGAAATTCCTGAAAGATCATTATTTAGACTGGCGAATTTTGGATGATCTTACTAGTTCGGTTTTGTGAACTAAAGACAATGAACTAAAAATAATCACTCTCTTTTTCTATGAATATGTGTTTTGTTATATCTTGTGAATGGGAGAAGATCTATATTTTTTTGTTCAATGTCAGTGGTGGTGTTGGTGGTGGGCTTCTATGGAAAAAGAACTGGATTTACCTATGAGAAAGATAATGGGTCTTGTTTATCTTCAGTTGGGCAAAGTGTAAGACATAGAGTCCGGGAGGTAATATTGTCATATNACTGGATTTACCTATGAGAAAGATAATGGGTCTTGTTTATCTTCAGTTGGGCAAAGTATAAGACATAGAGTCCGGGTAATATTGTCATATAAAAAAAAAAAAGAGAAAAATTTGTTTGTACTTTTTTGAACATTTTTTTTATTATTTTAATAAAATATTCCTATTGGTCCTACATATTTGGTATTTTAATTATGGGTTAAAGGTTGCCTAACTCAATTAGGATTGTGTAACTTAATTGGTTATACATGGGGTGTGGTTTCCCTAAAAATAAGGAGTGGAAGTCTACCACTCTTATAGAACTTCTTTGATGGACAGATAATTAGGAGATAAAATTTTATATATATGTGTGGTAGTCGTCTCCCCAGGGGCGGACCTAGGATTTTCCCTCAGTGGGGACAACCTAAATTCTTAAATTTCAAAGTGTAACTATAACATTGTTTTCATCAAAATATGCATTATTCATAAACTGTTTATAACCATAGTTACATCAAAAGAATGTCATTTAGAGGTGCAACTCATGTATATGAGTGATATACAAAAAAAAAATAAGCAACAAAAAAGCTTTATATCAAAAGTATCCTTTAGTGTTCGAGGCCCTATACAAAGGGGGCTTTCAACTCTCGAGCATTTAATAAATCCTTATAATTGTTCTCGATGAGTTTTTATATTTTGGAACCGTTGCACAATCATTTTATTATCAATGATACTTGAAACATCTTTCTTAATATATGCAATCAAGNGCTTAACAAACCTCTCCACATTTCTCTTCAGCTGGGGCAGAAGCAACACTTTTCAACCAAAGCAATGCTTTTATCTCTGCCCATGCGTCCTTCTAAGCCACCACTGTGAAGTTCCCAAATGATATGCTCACGTAGGGATCCTTAGGGAATGCAAAGTCGAGTAGCTTTGAACAAGAAGCTCTTATGGACCTGAAAATCCCTTAAGACTCCACGTGTAACCGAGCACTGGGCCCAGATCTGTTGAAAGTCCTCATCTCCGTCATACAACTCTTTCAAATAGTCAAAGCCAATTAGCTTATTATGAACAGTAGTTAGCAACATAGTACGCCAACTCAATGCATCCGCTACCTTATTTAACTAGCCAGACTTATGCTTTAGGGTGAAGGAGAATTTATGAATTTCTGCCACCCACAACGAATGCATACGGTTAGGGATAGTAGAACTGTTAAGGTATTTCAATGCCTGATGGTCGGTATTTTGAAGGATTTCCTTTAAATCAGATAATGTTGCCAATGCTATAAAGCTCTGACAATCGGATAGAACTCTTGCTCGTAGGTAGACAATTTTTGCCTCACCTCACTAACCTTTTCACTAAAGAAAGCCACTGATTTGTCCTCTTGGGACAAACCTGTTCCAATATCTGTACAAGAAGGATCACAATCTACCTCAAATAACTTCTCAAAGCTAGGTAATGCCAACACAGGAACTGTGAAGAGCTTTTTCTTACGCAGCTGGAAGCTCTTTGCTGCCTCCTCAGTCCACTGTAACTGCCTCTGCTTCAGGCAATCAATAAGTGGTGTTGCACTAGTGCTAAAATTTCTTACAAACCTTCGATAGAAGGTTGCAAGGTCATGAATGCTGCGAACTTCATTGATTGTCCGCAATGTGGGCCACTCCTAAATAGCCGAATTTTCTCATCATCCACCAAGATCCTTGTAGCATTAATCAGATAGCCTAAGAACACCAAGCAATTAATCATGAACTGCACTTCTTAAAGTTCACAAATGGGCTGACTGCAAAAACTGCTTTCAAGTGCTGCAAGTGGTCAGTCTCATTACAACTATAAATCAATATATCATCAAAATAGACAACTACAAACTTTCCAATGAAAGGTTTGAACACATGGTTTATAACCCTCATGAACGTACTAGGAGCATTAGACAAATCAAAGGGCATGACTAACCATTTGTACAACCCCTCATTCGTTTTAAAGGCAGTCTTCTACTCATTGCTAAGTCGGATATGGATCTGATTGTACCCGTTCTTCAAGTCAACCTTGGAGTACACCTTAGCACACTGAAACATATCTAGCATGTCATCAAGCTAAGGTATATGGAATCTATACTTCACAGTGATCCACTTGATGGCTCGGCTATCAACACACACTTGCCAACTCCTATCCTTCTTAAGAGTGAGTAAAAGCAGGAACAACACAAGTGCTCATACTCATCCTGATCTGTCTTTTCTGCAGCAACTCATCCACTTGTCCTTGTAATATTTCGAATTCCTTGGGACTCATTCAATAATGGAGCAGGCAAGGATCAAAATATCGTCTTGAAGCGGTCAAAATATTCCAAACATTTCTATTTTCAAGGAGACCGAACGAATCAGAGATGAAATCAAAATTCTAATACTTCAAAATGTTTCATAATGTTTTAAAATATTGTTATATTTCAATGCATTTGTACAATTATTTTAAAATATTTCAAAGTATTTTAAGATCTTTTAGAATATTTCGACTAATGTTTTGAAAAATAATTCTTAAATATTTATTTTTTTTCATTCTGTTTTTGAAATGGGTTAAAACGTTTTCATTTTTTTTGTGACTAAAACAATACATCGAAATGAAATTTTAATCTTTGGGAGCTGGTTTGTAAGACTAGCCCTGAGCAACATGTCAATATGATGTTCGATGTCCTTTAGAGGGAGTAAGCCATTCTGTAACTCCTCCGACGTGATTCTCCGAAACTCATCAAGTAACAACTATAACAACTCTCAAGAGTTGGTTTAGGCTTAACAATCTGTTCTCCCTCACCCTTTATTACAAGGGCATGCACTTTTCCACTATTTTTTACGTCCTCCTCGATGGCAAGAACAAGAAGAAAAGGTCCGCCCTTAGCCTGAGGTGCTACAGGACACCTCTTTCGTGTTGTAGGTATAAGGACAACCTTAACACTATCCTTGAAGAAGGTGTAAATATTATCTTTGCCTATATGGATGACATTTAAATCAGTATTTTAAAATTCGGCCCAATTCAGAGGGTTGACTCGATAAACCGGTGAACTGGACCTTAAACTGGGCCGATTCATTAGTCGGATCGTTTTAGCATTAAACCCACTCAAGACTCATTGAACCAGCCAGGTTTTGTCTAGCCCATTCAAACCAGACGATTATTATCAAACCGATCGAGTTTGTGAAACTCCTATAAAACCATTATTTTTTGCGAATTTTTGCCCTAATCCTCAAATCATCCCTCGCTCATGTCTTTCCCTCTCCCTTTCTCTTCTTTGNTGTGAAACTCCTATAAAACCATTATTTTTTGCGAATTTTTGCCCTAATCCTCAAATCATCCCTCGCTCATGTCTTTCCCTCTCCCTTTCTCTTCTTTGCACTCTCATCTGTCTCTCTTTCTCCAATCATCTGTCACCGGATCATCAAGTCTAGAGCTTCTGTAGCAACAATTATTTTTGTCTCTTTCGGATGGTTCATTTCGAAGAAGATGAGAACATGTGGAAACTGTTTGTTGCATCGCAGCTCGCAGCGGAGGTCGAAGAGTCGCCGAAATAAGTGTTGTAATCAATAGACTTTATGAACCCACTAATGTTTTGTCTCTCGTAGTTTTTTGAACCCACTAGTTTTCTTTTATGAATCCACCAGTAAGCACGTGTCCTTTTAGATATAACATTGGACCATTGGGTTTTCAATTAAGTTTTTTATTTGAAATATTTTTTTGTTATTTTTTTTTTTTGATTCCTTTCTCCTTATGTTAAACTCGAGTCATTTTTCGCTTGTGCATTACTTACTGCTGTTTAAATTTGAGAGAGTACAAATCTGGTGGAGTATTCTTGGTTGGATTGATTGCATAATTTGAGTCTTAAATTGTGATGGAGGTATTTTTCTTTACTTAGTTGTATAAATTATCTTAAGCATTGGATGTATTGAATACATGTTAGACAATTTTTGGATTTTTGTTTGATCTAATATCTAATCATACTATTTTTTAATTATTACAATGTTTTAGTATATTAATAATCATTTATATTTATTTTTTATTATATGACCGGTCAAAACAGGGGTCCAACGGTTGAATCAGCAAGCCATTAACCTTGTCTCTTTGTCAAGTTATGGTTTGGGTTGGGTTTAAAAACTATATAAATCATATTGCTACAATCTCCCCGACAGAATATAACATGCATCCATATCCACAACATCACACATAATATTATCTATATACTTGTCAATTGAAAAATGGATACAACGTTGTTATGCTACCTTGATTTTACTGATGCTTTTTATCTATCCGATGGTATAGGGGGAAGGGTGTTTCTCGGTCCATAGTTGTAGCTTGTCAANAAAAAAAAAAAGAAAAAAAAAAGTAAGGACATCAGTAGGAAAGTGAAGTAAGACATTGAATTGTCTTTTGGCCCTTTTCTTTAAATCCCACATCGACAAGGATGGAGGAGGAGACTTCAGTTGCCTATATAAAAAAGGTAGTGGACTTCTCATTTTAGCCAACCTTTGTGGTGTGATTTTCACATGAGTTGTTGGCTAAAACCCTATAATTGAGGAAATTACAATTGGAAGCAAAGAAATGGACCGTAAAAATTTGTTAAAATAATATTTTTTTAAACGGGTTAAATGAGTCGTGTCGTGTTATCCGTTTGTTAAACAGTCCGTGTTCGTATTAAATNCGTAAAAATTTGTTAAAATAATATTTTTTTAAACGGGTTAAATGAGTCGTGTCGTGTTATCCGTTTGTTAAACAGTCCGTGTTCGTATTAAATTTTTTTACTTGTTTATTAAACATGTCATGTATGAGTTTATATGTTTTTCACCCGTCACCCATTTAATCCGACATGTAACCGTTTAATCTAACACAACTCACACCCCTAGTTGCGAGTCTTACCTTTAGAGGCTATGGAAGACCCGTAAAGTGGTTGTTTAAGGAATCATAACTAATATATAATCATGCTCTGCTAAAAGGTGACCGACCTATAGAGGTAGTGTTTTTTTTGAATTTTGAGAATTAAATCTCATTAAGGCCACAAGGTGCACCAGATTGAACAAAATTTCTAATTCTACCAAAAGGTGATTTTGGATAATTTGAACAAGTTGAGCGAAAAGAATATTCATGCGTGTGACAACAAAATTAGAATAACACTTTTGCTAAAAGATAGTGGAAGTTTTTGAATCAAACTAAAACATGATTGACTAGGTCTATTCATGCTTGACTAGTGTGATCCTGAGAGACCAATAACATGTCAAAATCTCTGTCAAAAGGCGAGACTAGATGATGTACCATGTCTGTTCCCGCATGGTGGAAAGTTCATACGTAAAAGTAAACCACTTTGATCAATCCAGCTTTAATCTTAACCATGGATTGAAACATTAAGGGTCTGTTTGGTTTGCGTTCAAAAAATAGTATCTGAAAATAATTTTTGAGAAGAGTTTTAAGAAAGTATTTTTGATATTTTTTGAGATAAAAAACTTGTTTGATTAGATGATTTCAAAAAAAAATTTGCAATATAGAAAATAGTAAAACCTGTTTGGACAGACTAAATATATATTTGAATAGTAATTCAAACATTAAAAAAAAATATAAGCTACATTTGTTTTCTGTTTCTTTGACTCAAATATCATTTTTTTCCAAAATTTAGAGAACAAAAATGCTAAATAAACAGGTTTTAGGTATTTTTGAAATTTTGAGAACAAAAAATAATTTTCGAAAACTAAACCAAACATGGCCTAAAATTTTTGTGGTCCCTCTTAGAGATATGATATTGATTATATTTCTTGTTAATACAACTATGAATAAATACTTCAATCCAGAAATAATTAGCAGGGATAGATCCATTAAATGATTATAATTATTATAATTGGCGTATGAACATTGACCTCATTTTGGGGTTTGAAGATTATGATTTTTTTCATCTTTGATGATGTGCCTGAAGTTTCGGATGAAGATGCTACGGAGGTAGTGGTAGCTTATTATGCTAAGTGGAAGAATGCAAATCATTTGGCTATGATGATCATGAGGGCATCAATTAGTGAATCTCTGCAAGGAGCTTTTAAGATGACTACTACTACAAAAGAGCTTTTGTCATTGATTGAGAAGCAATTCGTTGGGACTAAGAAATCACTCCAGTATGATTATCTGTCCAGATTGATGACCCTCAAGTATGATGGGAATGGGAGAGTTCGAGAGCATCTTCTAAAGATGTCAAGGTTGGTAATTGGTCAAAGTGAGTCTAACATCCCTTTTAAGGAAGACCTTTTAGTTCACATGACAATGCTCTACTTGCCTAAATCTTTTGACTCATTTAAGGTGAACTATAATGCACAAGAGACAAAGTGGAGTATGCATCAACTTATCACTTTTTGTGCGATCAAGGAAGAGTGTTTTAGGGGTTCTACGACATAATCAACTAATTTCAGGGTTCATTCCAACATCAAAAAGGTGTTCAAAAGATCCTTGAGTTATAGATTTTATTGTCCATATAGACATATGGAGATAGTTGAGACTAGTCATGCTAAGTTTTTAAAGATGATCATGTCAATGAGAGTTCAAAACATAGAAAAATTAATTTTCATGAAGATAGTGGGAGTATCACAGTCTTTAATTTTTCAGTAGTTATTTTAGCTCTTACAATGTTTCGATCCCTCCCACAATTGAGGAATAAGTAGTTATGCCTGCAATTCCTCAACAACCTATTGCTCCAGTGGTGGAACCCATTCCCTTAAGGAGATTTACTAGAGTATGTAAATTAGCCATGCTTGATGAGTATAAGGTTTACTTGCAGGAGAATTAATTGAAATGCCTTGATATAGATGATCCTTTGACATTTGTAGAAGCCATGTGAAGTAGTGAATCTCAACAGTCGAAGACTGCTATTCGAGAAGAACTACAATCCATGGAAAAGAATGATGTATGGGATCTTGTGGTCATTCCCAAGGATTGTAAGATGATTAGATGTAAATGGGTCTTTAAGACCAAAAGGGATTCAGAGGGAAAAATTGAGAGATTGAAGGTCAGGTTGGTGGCTAAAGGTTTCAAGCACAAACCAGGAGTTGATTTTTTCATAAACATTTTCTCCTATTTCCTCTAAAGACTCCTTAAATATTATTCTTGCCATTGTAGCTCATTATAATCTAAAGCTGTATCAGATGGATGTGAAGACAACTTTTCTGAATAGTGATTTTGAAAAAANGTAGTTATTTTAGCTCTTACAATGTTTCGATCCCTCCCACAATTGAGGAATAAGTAGCTATGCCTGCAATTCCTCAACAACCTATTGCTCCAGTGGCGGAGCCCATTCCCTTAAGGAGATTTACTAGAGTATGTAAATTAGCCATGCCTGATGAGTATAAGGTTTACTTGCAGGAGAATTAATTGAAATGCCTTGATATAGATGATCCTTTGACATTTGTAGAAGCCATGTGAAGTAGTGAATCTCAACAGTCGAAGACTGCTATTCGAGAGGAACTACAATCCATGGAAAAAAATGATGTATGGGATCTTGTGGTCATTCCCGAGGATTGTAAGATGATTAGATGTAAATGGGTCTTTAAGACCAAAAGGGATTCAGAGGGCAAAATAGAGAGATTGAAGGTCAGGTTGGTGGCTAAAGGTTTCAAGCACAAACCAGGAGTTGATTTTTTCATAAACATTTTCTCCTATTTCCTCTAAAGACTCCTTAAATATTATTCTTGCCATTGTAGCTCATTATAATCTAAAGCTGTATCAGATGGATGTGAAGACAACTTTTCTGAATAGTGATTTTGAAAAAAATATTTACATGGCTCAGCCTAATGGTTTTGTAGTTAAAGGCAAAGAACATCTTATTTGCAAACTGAAGAAATTCATTTATGAATTAAAGCAAGCATCAATGTGATGGTATTTGAAAATTGACCAAATTGTGATTGGATATGGTTTCAAAGAGAATATTATTGATAATTACATATATCTCAATGTGAGTGAGAGCCAATTTATAATTCTTATTCTCTATGTGGATGACATCTTACTTGCCAATAATGACATCCATATGCTCCATGACACAAATCATTTCTTATCAAATAATTTTGATATGAAGGATATGAGAAATGCAGAGTATGTTCTTAGAATTAAGATCCGTAGGGATCACTTTGCTGGGCTATTGAGTTTATCTCAAAAAGTTTATATTGATAAGGTTCTCAAGAGATTTGGTATATAGAATTGTGCACCTATTGAGGCCCCACTAGTCAAAAGAGACATATTTAGTTAGGACCAGTGCCCTAGAAATCATATTGAAAAGAACTAGGTATATATGAANTCAAAAGAGACATATTTAGTTAGGACCAGTGCCCTAGAAATCATATTGAAAAGAACTGGGTATATATGGAGTATGCCTCTGTTGTTGGGAGTCTTATGTACACGATGATATATATATTTGACCTGATATCAATTATAATATGGGTATGCTTGGTAGATATCAAAAAAATCTTGGTTTTGCGCATTGGAAGACTATGAAGAAAATATTGCGATACTTATAGAGGACAGAAGACTTTATGTTAGTCTTTCATAGATCAGACAAGCGGTTGTTGGTTATTTAAACTTAGATTATGCAGGATGTCGTGATAGCCTGAAGTCTACTTGTGGATATATTTTTCTACTTGCCCATGGAGTGATTTCCTAATTAAGTTCAAGTAGACTATTATGACTGATTCGACTATGCATGCTGAATTTATCTGTTACTATAAGGTGACTCACCATGAGATGTGGTTAAAGAACTTCATGTAGATTTTATTCACAGACCACTGGTAATTTACTGTGATAAAGAAGTTTTGACTAAATACGTGAATAATGAGTGGATGACCAAAAATAACAAACATATAGAGATCAAGTACCTTATTGTTTATGAAGAGGTTAGAGAGGGAGTCATTGAAATCCCTCATGTGGATACCAGATTGATGGTTGCTAATCCTTTCACAAAAAGTCTACCAACAAAGTATTTTAAAGAGCATGTTAGTTGTATAGGAGTAGTAGAGACTTTAGATGTTGGTTAAAATGATTATGTGTCCCATTATGTTTTAGTTTGTGTTTTATATTTCAGTTATGATTTAAATTCTACTCCAGTTATTGAATGTTAGCAATAAAAGTAATAGTGCTTTTACCATATTATACCTATCTATTTATTTGTGCATATGCTATGAGGTTATTGTGACCTGAGAATATGTGATATATTCATGAGATATGCTTGGGTGAGATATGATTAGGAAACATATTGGTAAACCTTCATTCTGATAGGTTGATGATGGTTTTCCTATAATGGTATGTTGTAATATATCAGGATGACATACTACAAGTGTGAAGCATGACAAACATATGAAATGTATGTTTTTGATTGCATGAGGTGTGTACGTTTCTTTATTATCCACTTCTTTATTAAAATCACATAAAGTTAAACTCTCAATTCTGTTAATGACATTAGCTTTGAGATTATGAAACTGCCTTGTAGTCAATAGACGGAACTCCAAAATATTCATGATCCATGGTTAGTGTTGATTTTAGTATTAGGTGAAAGTTAAGGCAATATCCAAGTTGTTTAGGCAATTGTTTTTCAAAAGTAAAGAGTGGCTACTCGACTTTAAATGTAATTCACCCATGTGTGTCATTTTCAAAATTATAACTTTACATGTGTGGATCAAGTGGGAGATTGTTGGAACGTTTTTTTTATTATTTTAATAAAGCATTCCTACTATACCAACACATGTGGTATTTTAACTATGGATTAATTGATGCCTAATTCAACTAGGATTGTGTAACTTAATTGTTTATATGTGGGGTGTGGTTTCTCTAAAAATAAGGAGTATAAGTCTACCACGCTCCTAGGACTTCTTTAATGGACAAATGACTAGGAGATAAAATCATATATATTTGTGGTAATCGTGCCCCTCTAAATGCACTTTAACGTATCAACTTTCCATCACGCGTGTGCATCAAAGATTGTGGTAGAGCACTACATTCTTGTATTCAACAAAACAAGGGATCACTTTCGTTACTAAGTTTGATCGTCGGAAACACGATTTATATATTTATTGATTACCTTGTTTAAATATATGATGATTATTAAATTTGATTATGTAAAATACTATAGATCCGTATTTATTAGTTTGGACTACATGACAAAAAAGTTTAGCTGAGCTGGACCTCACGCCTTAAAAAGTGCATGTTTAAACTTATAGAAAAATTAGGTACAAAATTTATAATTTTCAACGATTCTCACTAAAATCTAATTTGGCTTAAGAATCCCTATTGTAGTAACATTTGGAAGACTACTTACCCCAAAATAAAAAAAAACATTTGGAAGACTGATATTGATGTGGTTTTGGACTGAGCGAGATAAAAAAGAAGATATAAACCCTAAGGTTAGCACGTGAAAGGCCAACAAGGTGGGAATATGGTCACCATCTTTATAACACCAGCCCATAATAATTATGCACGACTAGGGTATTCATGGGCCAGGCCAGGATGGGCCCATAAAAATTTTTGGGCTGAGTTTGAGTAAGGTAGGACCAAGATTTTATTTGGGTGAGTTATCGGCCAAGCCAAGCTTTTAGTAGAGGTAGGCTACCCGCAATCCAACCCGTCACTCACTGGGAGGGCCTACTGGATGGGCTTCGCAGACAGACCTTTTTTATTTTTTTAGAGTTTTTTTGGAGGTCGAAACCTAGGCCCAATGTGATTCTAAAAAAAATCACTCCCCAATTTACTTTTGGATTTGTTCAATGTTGAAAAGTCAAAGTCATGGATATTACTAACGCCCTTTAAAGTTGAAAAAAATAATGACAATGTCATTACATAATTGAAACACCTATTCTAAAAAGTTACATCATCATAATGTATTTTCTTCGTTATAAATATAGATTGTCAGACAGGTACATTAAAAAAAATGATATGTTCTCGATTAACATACCCATTAACTGGTAGTTCACAGGTACATTAAGATACATTTACTAATAGTGGTTGAATTCAGTGTATCTTTGGAATAGATACATTGACCCCATGGACATACCTCTATAAATAGTGTATCAAAAAAGTAGAACAGAAACACAGAAAATAATCGATCAGTCAAGGGAGCAAAGAATACATAGTAACATACAAATGCTTGCATGTTTCTTCAACAAAGCACATGCCAAATAAGATCGCATTCACAAAGATATTGACTGTTTGGAATCCCAATTGAACATGTCCAACAAACAATGAGATGAGTGGAAGGAAATGGCGAAAAAATTCAATAGAAAGCTGCAAAAGGAGAGGAAAAGGCCAAAAAGCTTGAGGCAAAGTTGGAGGACTTCACAAACATTCATGATTACGCACAAAAAAAATACATTAATAAACACAACAGGTACGCAGTCAATATATACGTGTTTACATAGGTACATAGCATATCATATACGGATAATAACATACACGATCATTCAGGTACATTATACGAATATATACATCTACGAAATAGGTACATCAGTATGTAATGGAGAAAAAGATATATATAAGTTATTATAGGTATACAAGTATATAAAACCAAACACAATTCAAAATTACGTAAATCATAACAAACATGTACTTAAACCTATCAACGAATGCATAAAACTTAACTACTACATCTAATTTATGTACTTACCAAATCAACTCTTAAGATAAATGACTAGCATATTCCAAATTGTTTGATTCACGAATTTGAAATTCAAAACTGATAGATAACACTACAAAATCTTCAATGACAAATGCAAAAAAAAAGAAACTAACTATATTTTAGGTTAAAATCATGTGATGAGGATAAAATGGATAATGAAAACACACTAACTAACTCTTATACATTTGCGTCTACACAGGGACCGCATGCAATTGTTTTAAAAACATTGAGGACTTTTTTATATATTAAAAATCCCTTATGACTAAATTAGTTTACAAACTAAAGGAGGGACCCTAGTCTAATTAACTAGACACACGCACGCGCGCGCGCACACACACACACACATCTTTATTTAAAAAGTTTCTAACATAACATTTTTGTAAATTATATTTTTGAATTAAAAGTAGAGTCAAAATAGAGAAATTGTAAATAATAAATAATTTTATTTATAAATAAGAGAAAAACTATATCACAATAGAAAGTGTACATCCCAACTATCTTGACACCTATCCACCTATCTATTATTTGTACAACTATATCCTTTAAAACGTGTATGTTTTAAATAAACATAAAAACATACATGAAAAACATACAATGTATGCTTAGTACATGTATGTTTAAGTTTTAATGGTCAATTTGTTTTTGTAAATAAAGTGAGTGGACGGACGGGCTGGTTCTTAGGCAGTGTTTTAATGATTTTTTGTGGGTGGGTTAATGGGCTAGGTTTCGGGCCAGATAATTGGCTTGGAGTAGGCCCAAACTTTCTCTTAAAGGATATTGGACTCGGGTTTGAGCAGACCAATTATCAAGTCTATCGAATTTCAGATTGAATAACAGATCCCGTGGACTAATCCGATCCATGGACCCCTATGCACGACTAGTAAGTGACATTCGGGTGGCTTTCTNATAATTGGCTTGGAGTAGGCCCAAACTTTCTCTTAAAGGATATTGGACTCGGGTTTGAGCAGACCAATTATCAAGTCTATCGAATTTCGGATTGAATAACAGATCCCGTGGACTAATCCGATCCATGGACCCCTATGCACGACTAGTAAGTGACATTCGGGTGGCTTTCCAATAAGCCATGGTCAACCCGAACACGATCTATTTGACTAATTGTGTCAACCCAGTTGAACAAAGCTGATCAAATAGTTTTTGAAGCCTCAGACAAAAATTTTATATGGGGCCTTGAAACACGGTTTTGAAATTTAATTCATTTACTTCAAAAAAAATTATCTATAAATTCGTATTTTATCTATACTTAAACTGAAAAATTACTTGCAAAAAAATGCACCATATAGATACTTAATTAAAATTAAAATTATCTAAACTAGATAAATAAATCAGAGCCACTAAAACATACATAAAATGAGAGCGAGTAGAGCCTCGTAATTTTTATAAGNTATACTTAAACTGAAAAATTACTTGCAAAAAAATGCACCATATAGATACTTAATTAAGATTAAAATTATCTAAACTAGATAAATAAATCAGAGCCACTAAAACATACATAAAATGAGAGCGAGTAGAGCCTCGTAATTTTTAGAAAAGAACAAGGTTTGATTTACACTTTGAAGTTAGTAAAAATTCGTATATATATTTAATTTGTACTTTAGATTGAGAAAATAAGTAACAACGTGAGAAAAAAATAACGGGAAAAAAAAAAATTAAGTGATCGTCTGACATACATGTCTCGTAACCATAAAGAATGTAAGAAAATATTTCTTTATTGTGTGTAGCATTACAATGGCACAACTGACATCCTTTTATCAAACTTTGAATTTGACGGAGGGCGCATATAAATTGTGTATAGATTGATAATACAATTTTGTTTTCAATGCAAAGTAACATCTTCAATTGTTTTTAATTTTTATTTAACTCTATAATTTAATGAGATGTAAAAGAATGGGGTCCTAGACAAGTGGGAGCCCTAGGTGATTGCTTAACTGGCTGACAGGCTGGTTGGCCAAGCACTTGACCCGAATGGAACCTGTTTATTACATAAATATTAAAAAAAAAAAACACACACACATAATACACTTAATGGGGGCCATGTTTAGAGGTCACGGGTCAGCCCTTNGCCAAGCACTTGACCCGAATGGAACCTGTTTATTACATAAATATTAAAAAAAAAAAAACACACACATAATACACTTAATGGGGGCCATGTTTAGAGGTCACGGGTCAGCCCTTAAACCCGTGGAAACCCCACACATTAAATCAAATGGTTTCTTGGGCCAAACAACAATATCAAATCTAAAAATATGATCTGTTCCATATTCATGTCAAAATCTCTAATCTAAACCTGTTAAATAAAAATATATGCCGAATTCGTATTGTGTTAATGGGATTTATCAAAAACTACCACTCATAATTTCCTAAAATATACTACCGCAAATGCAACTTAGTTTAACATATGGGCGTGGAAGAACAAAGGGACATACTTCTCTCCTTCCAAAAAAGGCACATCTTCTTTCCTTGATAGACTTCATGATCTGATATCCTTCCTTATTTAAATTATTAAATATCACTCTTATCATCTAAACTTGAAGAAGTAATTTTCAAAGCTCCAATTTCCATTGTTGGGATGATAAACTAATGGACTTTGCATCTTCGACCACCTTCTTTCTTGGCTTTTGAATTCATATGATTTGCTGATGATTGACACCTGTCTAAGCTGGTCCCTGGAGGGATAAAAGTAAACTATTTTAGCCCAATCTCTTCGTTTTGTGGTCTCCTTAATCAAGGAAACCCGTAAAACCTCATTGGTTGCACTCATTGTGTTCACGTGGGTTTCAGCCAATTGCAAGGCGTTGTCTACTATGATATTGAATTAATTAAGGAGTCTAACGTTATACCACAAAGGTCAATATATATATATATATATGGTATAGGTTTTGTGCAGGCAAGAACTCACATGCCTGTCTGGATTCGTGTAGGGATTGTTTGTCATTGGTTGAGTTTGATGAAATCGTGCCTAGAACTTTCTCGATTGGCGAACGATGGCTAAGATTTTTCAGGAATCTTTAAGGGGTTGTCGGATATTTTAACACACGTTTACTTAATTTTTTTTTTTGATAAGAGATAACCTCTCATGAATTCAAGTGAGATCCATTATATTTTCGACTCTATAAGTAAGTCCTCGACAATAAAAGATGAAGGATAACCACTTATGAAATTCGAGAGAAAAATGTGTTATAAAAGAACTGGGTTTGATATCCGAATATTCGTAAAATTTCTCCGCCTTACAACCAGACGTGGTCCAAGAAAGTGGTCCTAAAAGTGCCGAGAAGGCTTTACAACTAACTATGGGTCCTAGAAGCAAGTGAGTTTTAAAGGCTTTTTACAACTAACTGGAATTAGTTGAATTGGTCACCTTTAATTCTCTCTAGATTCTATCAACAAAAAGGTCAAAAAAACAATTCCTAGTAAAGGTAAGACTAGGTTTCTTATGTGTATGTCCCTTTCTTTGGCAATTCTATTGCTCTCTTTGAGCTTCTATTCAATCCTCCTCGGGTATTTCTGCTGTAAATGCATTATTCCTAAGTCATAGTAATTGACTTTTTACTGTAATAGTGATCCACCACTGCGTACTTAAAAAAGGCTTTATTACCTACTAGGATTAAAAGCCAGTAGTGACTTGCATTGTAAACCCTGAAGTTGAAAAGAACAAAACATTTCAGAATGGACTCGAAATTTGATGAATTGTGTAGAATGAAGTTTCTATTGATAAGTGACTTATATATTTTGAGTGCAATTTGAGGGTGTAAGAGTTTGCTCTTTGTAGTCAGTATTTTCCGGAATAGAACTTTTTATAGGTTTTTTTGTACAGAGCCTTTGTAAATTACTTGAACTATAGTTACAAACACTGTAGAGCTGCTGATGAATCCCATCCTCACCTCTTTTTTGATTGCTCCTTCTCTGCAAGGATTTGGAACTCTGTCTTAGCTATATCAGGAATCAATCTGCAATCTAGACCCTGGAATGAGCTAATTGAATGGATTGCAACCAACTGGAAAGGAAAATCAATGCCCATGGTTCTTCTCAGACTTAGTCTTGCAGCTACTCTTTATCAGTTGTGGATAGAGAAAAATAATAGAAGATTCAGAAGCCTTCAAGGTATACCAATTCTGTGTCTAAGGCTGTTCAACTGGCCATTAGGAGCAAAATGGCTTCCCTCAAATTCAGATTATGTGAAACACCTCTGCATCCTCCTTTTGATGTCCCACTGAGCAGGATTCATCTGGAAGTGTTATTTAAGAGTTTCACTTCCCTATGAATTCTTCTTGGATTTACTCTCTTTTTGTTTCTGCTGAATGTCTTTCCTTGATTGTACATTGTTTTGTTGTACATCCTTTTCTTTGGTTCAACATAATTTTACTTTTGGAAAAAAAAAATTGTTGATTTAACTTTACAATGCCAAAGATTAGATGTCCACACTGATGCTTTTTTTACGTAGCTTTTGATCTCTGAACGCTATTTATATGAGTGACTAATTAGTGAGTGTCTGAGAGATAACCAATAGTAATTTTGTACCCCCAGTGGCATTTTTTTGTGTGTGTGTGAAACACAAGCTCCAAACTCTGATGACAAATACCCTGGAAAACTGCTTGCAGTAGGGGCCCCACCCCCCTGGGGGGGGGGGGGGGCAGAGAGAGAGAGAGCCTCAAAGTTCTTCACTTAAATTGAAAACTTTGAAAGAAATTAAATACTGTGTTATTGCCCAAAAGTAAGGTTAAAGGTAACGAACTGGGAAAAGTACTTCCCAGTTCTTCCTAGTTTGTAGAAGCAGCGATATACTTACGTGCAAAAGACTAATATATATGATCGACAGTGCCACCAAATACTAAAATAATATAAACTATAAATGGATAATACCATGATTTTGATATTGCTATTTGTGAAGGGATTTTGATAATAACATAGATAAAAGAATGTTTTTGATATTGCTCCAGTCCAGCTCCCACTACCTAAAAGGATAATTTAGTTAAAGAATCTCCCATTATCGCAGAGTTTGGACAAGGGTTAGATGCACATCGCCTCATCTCGTGGCTCAAACTCAATTACAACCATCCCTGAAATATCAACCTTATACCATAGTACTAATATGTAAAAGGACTGACTTACCCTTGAGTTCTTTGCTGTTGACTGTTAAAGTCACCACTATTCTCATCTGTTTTAGATTACAAACTGGTACTGTTTAGAATATTTATTCCGTTAAAAAAGCTCTTGAAGTGTGATATAAAAAAATGGTTCACAAAAAGTTCCTCACACCATCAGGATCATAGTCTCGAATTCGAAGCTCCCAACAGTAAGCTTTTCTTCATATCTGTTTAGCTTAAGCCATCTTTTGGTTAATTTACTGAGATCTAAAAGTGCTGTTTATTGTTCACTCTTTTCTTTCTCTTCTTGGTTTTCAGAAACCCTAGAATCAAACCAGTAAGGATGGGAAGAAGAAAGATAGTGATCCAAAGGATCGACAACGTTACAAGCAGGCAGATCACTTTCTCAAAGCGAAGGAATGGACTGTTGAAGAAGGCGAGGGAGCTCGCTATTCTGTGTGATGCAGAAGTTGGAATGATCATCTTTTCAAGCACCGGCAGGCTCAACGAATTCGCAAGCACATGGTTAGACAGCACTTCATAGCATATTTCTTTGTGTTTGAGTTATTTTATTTCTGTATTCAGCTTTTTCCATCAAAACCCTATGAATAGTAGACGTTGCAAGCACCACGTGTTCCTCTTCTATGCATACCTCTGCTTAATAATCCTACTCCAGCAATCTGCTGTGCGTTTCCCATATTTTCTTTCATGGATAGAGAATATACACACACATACATATGTGATAATGATTGGTTTAAGTCTGGACCCCTTTAGAGCCCAAGACTCTTTGGACTTGTAGAAAGCGGTCCAAGCAGCTCGCCTAAACAAACTATCCCGAGCATGAATTGGGCCGTAGGTCAGTTACGGGGATGCTTGAAGTAACAAGCCCGGTACAATAACAATCTTGGAACTTAGGAGCTTGGCACTAGGCTAGTCTGTAAAAATTGCAGCGTGACACGTGGAAAAGAGATAAGAGAACATTAGTTGATGACTCTAAAGAACAAAAACCCGTAAATAGTGGAGACGGATTAACTACTACAATTAGCGAGTAACTGGTGCAGAAAGGCTTCTAGGACAAAAATAAACATAGAATGGACAACAAAATTAGCCAAAAGGGATAAACATAAAACCCTAACTACCAGTTGTGCGAGAGTCATTCCGTAAGCCACCAACAAAAACTTAGGCAATGTCTTGTAAAGGCTTTAAACAAAACACCCTTTAATAGCAATCTTTGTCCCCAAGCAATGCAATCCCTAAGGATCAAGAGTCTTCCTTACAATGGATGTAACCTTAGTCCTTCGGCTAAGGTGAACCATTCATATTCTATCTTCCTCTTGCGTAATACATGTAGCATACACACTCACATTCTCCCATGTACATACACACTCATTGGACTTCACCCAAGTCTGNTTAGTCCTTCGGCTAAGGTGAACCATTCATATTCTATCTTCCTCTTGCGTAATACATATAGCATACACACTCACATTCTCCCATGTACATACACACTCATTGGACTTCACCCAAGTCTATTTTGCAACCCGGTCCAATTAATTTCAAGCACCATCAGCTTGGTGCCATCTGTGGGAACGATTTTAATCGTTTCTTCTTAAGTTTCCTTCATACATTTTTAATAGTTTGATAGTTTCTACTTGACATATGAGTAAAAATCATGCAAACCAATAGATGCTACAGAGCCAGCAAGGTATTGTCCATGAGAACCAACTAGGAAATCTCTCGATCCCGGCGATAAACGTTGAAAATGACCCTCTAGTGATGGACCCAACTCCTATCGATGACTTGGAAACATACCTTTGAACCACTATGCAATTGGTAAAGCAAAACCAACACCTCGTAGCGTGGATCCAGGCATACCATCTCCATCAAACCCTACTTACACCTCCAGCACCACCTCCACAGCTAGCTCAAAATGATCATCCTCTTTAGGATCGTCAAAACCTACCACCTCCCAACAAAGTAACAAATGCCCTTGACTATAGTCACTCTAGAGAAAACCACCGCCGACGACAGATAAAAGAGAGAACAGATGATGAGGCTCACAGCCGTGCCAGAGTCGTTCCAAGAGAAGATCACATTCCTTATCCCCAATGTAACACCATGGACCAGTTCTAGGAGTGATTGTTTCAAGAAATCCAGTAGGAGCTGAGAAACGACAAGGAAATAGTGAAAGGACAATCCCCCATGACCATGGACGCCCTAGTCCAGCAAACTAAATCCTTATTCACTATGAAAATCGTACATTTCTCCTTGCCCTAGAAGTTCAAAATGTCGTAGATAGAGACATTTGATGGAACTAAAGACCCCATAGAGCACCTCAACTCATACAAGAACCAAATGGAGCTTCATGGATATCAAGATCCCGTCTGCTACCAAGCTTTCGCCATCACCATCAAACGGTTGATGATAACTTGATTATATAGGCTACTGCCAACATCATCTCCTTCTTCTGAGAACTCTCCATACAGTTCGTATCTCACGTTATAGAGGCACAAACTTATCGAAAACCAACTTACCATCTCTTAAGTGTCAAGCAAGGACCAATGAATCTTTTAGAAGCTATATACAAAGGTTCAACCAAGACTCTCTAAAAGTTGAAAATATAGATGACAAGTTTGCCCTGACCACCTTTATGTTGGGACTTAGCCTCCAATTCAAAGATTTACTATTCTCCATTCCTAAGAATCCCCNCAATAGATGCTACAGAGCCAGCAAGGTATTGTCCATGAGAACCAACTAGGAAATCTCCCGATCCCGACGGTAAACGTTGAAAATGACCCTCTAGTGATGGACCCAACTCCTATCANATACATTTTTAATAGTTTGATAGTTTCTACTTGACATATGAGTAAAAATCATGCAAACCAATAGATGCTACAGAGCCAGCAAGGTATTGTCCATGAGAACCAACTAGGAAATCTCTCGATCCCGGCGATAAACGTTGAAAATGACCCTCTAGTGATGGACCCAACTCCTATCGATGACTTGGAAACATACCTTTGAACCACTATGCAATTGGTAAAGCAAAACCAACACCTCGTAGCGTGGATCCAGGCATACCATCTCCATCAAACCCTACTTACACCTCCAGCACCACCTCCACAGCTAGCTCAAAATGATCATCCTCTTTAGGATCGTCAAAACCTACCACCTCCCAACAAAGTAACAAATGCCCTTGACTATAGTCACTCTAGAGAAAACCACCGCCGACGACAGATAAAAGAGAGAACAGATGATGAGGCTCACAGCCGTGCCAGAGTCGTTCCAAGAGAAGATCACATTCCTTATCCCCAATGTAACACCATGGACCAGTTCTAGGAGTGATTGTTTCAAGAAATCCAGTAGGAGCTGAGAAACGACAAGGAAATAGTGAAAGGACAATCCCCCATGACCATGGACGCCCTAGTCCAGCAAACTAAATCCTTATTCACTATGAAAATCGTACATTTCTCCTTGCCCTAGAAGTTCAAAATGTCGTAGATAGAGACATTTGATGGAACTAAAGACCCCATAGAGCACCTCAACTCATACAAGAACCAAATGGAGCTTCATGGATATCAAGATCCCGTCTGCTACCAAGCTTTCGCCATCACCATCAAACGGTTGATGATAACTTGATTATATAGGCTACTGCCAACATCATCTCCTTCTTCTGAGAACTCTCCATACAGTTCGTATCTCACGTTATAGAGGCACAAACTTATCGAAAACCAACTTACCATCTCTTAAGTGTCAAGCAAGGACCAATGAATCTTTTAGAAGCTATATACAAAGGTTCAACCAAGACTCTCTAAAAGTTGAAAATATAGATGACAAGTTTGCCCTGACCACCTTTATGTTAGGACTTAGCCTCCAATTCAAAGATTTACTATTCTCCACTCCTAAGAATCCCTNATACCATCTCCATCAAACCCTACTTACACCTCCAGCACCACCTCCACAGCTAGCTCAAAATGATCATCCTCTTTAGGATCGTCAAAACCTACCACCTCCCAACAGAGTAACAAATGCCCTTGACTATAGTCACTCTGGAGAAAACCACCGCCGACGACAGATAAAAGAGAGAACAGATGATGAGGCTCGNCTTACACCTCCAGCACCACCTCCACAGCTAGCTCAAAATGATCATCCTCTTTAGGATCGTCAAAACCTACCACCTCCCAACAAAGTAACAAATGCCCTTGACTATAGTCACTCTAGAGAAAACCACCGCCGACGACAGATAAAAGAGAGAACAGATGATGAGGCTCANCAACTTATTCTCAGTCTATGGGACACCCTTGCCAAAATCACCACCGTGTTCTTGTTCCTCGTGGTGGATGCGCTTTCTGCATGCAACGTTTTACTCGATAGACCCTCTCTCAACTATATCAAAGCCGTCCCTTCGGCTTATCACCTGTTCGTGAAGTTCCTAATGGAAAACGTTNTTCTCATCAACAACGACAGCTCGGCCGACATCATTTTTCTCTGCCTTCGAATAACTTGGTATAAATGAATCCAAGCTCGAATTCATGAAGACCCATCTGTTAGGTTTCTCAGAGGAGAGAGTCATGCCTTTGGGATCAATCCAACTTATTCTCAGTCTATGGGACACCCTTGCCAAAATCACCACCGTGTTCTTGTTCTGCATGCAACGTTTTACTCGATAGACCCTCTCTCAACTATATCAAAGCCGTCCCTTCGGCTTATCACCTGTTCATGAAGTTCCTAATGGAAAACGTCNCACAGCCGTGCCAGAGTCGTTCCAAGAGAAGATCACATTCCTTATCCCCAATGTAACACCATGGACCAGTTCTAGGAGTGATTGTTTCAAGAAATCCAGTAGGAGCTGAGAAACGACAAGGAAATAGTGAAAGGACAATCCCCCATGACCATGGACGCCCTAGTCCAGCAAACTAAATCCTTATTCACTATGAAAATCGTACATTTCTCCTTGCCCTAGAAGTTCAAAATGTCGTAGATAGAGACATTTGATGGAACTAAAGACCCCATAGAGCACCTCAACTCATACAAGAACCAAATGGAGCTTCATGGATATCAAGATCCCGTCTGCTACCAAGCTTTCGCCATCACCATCAAACGGTTGATGATAACTTGATTATATAGGCTACTGCCAACATCATCTCCTTCTTCTGAGAACTCTCCATACAGTTCGTATCTCACGTTATAGAGGCACAAACTTATCGAAAACCAACTTACCATCTCTTAAGTGTCAAGCAAGGACCAATGAATCTTTTAGAAGCTATATACAAAGGTTCAACCAAGACTCTCTAAAAGTTGAAAATATAGATGACAAGTTTGCCCTGACCACCTTTATGTTGGGACTTAGCCTCCAATTCAAAGATTTACTATTCTCCATTCCTAAGAATCCCCAGGAAACAATGGCTGAGGTCCTCACCAAATTAGAGAAATACATAAATAGAGAAGAGGTGCCCCTCATGAAGAGGAATGTTTCGACCTCTAGTGAGGGTAAGAAGAAAAAAAGAGATCGTAGCATGGGGAAAGAATGAAGGTGAGATCGATCCCCAAAGAAAGATAAAGAATCGTCCCCCAAAAGGACGAGGAACGTCAAGGACGGTCTTGGACCACCACCTCAAGAGCTCCAACCACGATATGTGTCAGTTCAGCTCACCCCCTTAATGCCACAATCTCTCAGGTCCTCCACGAGGTCCAAAACGAGGGATTTGTCAGATGACCTTCTAGAATGAAGTCAGACCCTTGAAGGCGTGTGACCCAATCATACAGTCACAATACCGATGATTGCATCTAGTTGAAGAAGGAAATAGAATATCTCGTCCAGCGGGGCCAAGTGAGGCACTACGTGGCCCAAGGGGGGAAAGATGTTCGAATGAAAGGGGCCAAAATGGTTGAGCTGCAGATCCACCACATTAATAACACAAATAGGCCCCATGAAAAATTAGGGTCATCTCAATAGGTTTCACTCAAGCAGAAAAGTCAAGCTCAACTAAGAGAACACACGCTAGGAGGGCCAGATTAGATGACTTTCTTGATGTTCAGACAATTCAGATGGTCCGGTGTCGAGATCCTGAAATAACCTTCTCGAATGTTGACTTGGAGGGATGCTAACTCCCCCACAACAATCCGTTGGTCGTGAAGGTTATTATTGCAAACAAGACAGTACATCACATTCTCATCAACAACGACAGCTCGGCCGACATCATTTTTCTCTGCCTTCGAATAACTTGGTATAAATGAATCCAAGCTCGAATTCATGAAGACCCATCTGTTAGGTTTCTCAGAGGAGAGAGTCATGCCTTTGGGATCAATCCAACTTATTCTCAGTCTATGGGACACCCTTGCCAAAATCACCACCGTGTTCTTGTTCCTCGTGGTGGATGCGCTTTCTGCATGCAACGTTTTACTCGATAGACCCTCTCTCAACTATATCAAAGCCGTCCCTTCGGCTTATCACCTGTTCGTGAAGTTCCTAATGGAAAACGTTGTCAGAGTGGTGAGAGGGGACCAACGTGTTTTCAAGGAGTGCTATGTCGTATTATTGAGATAGAAGGAGGTGGAGACTTTTCAGTTAGACGATTTGGATATGAGGGATGAGATCAAGACCAGACCTACACCCTCTGAGAAGTTGGAGCCAGTTCAGATAGACGAAGACCCCCAGCATGTGGTCTTTGAGGCTGTATGCTTCTCTAGGACATTAAGAAACATTTGATTCATTTCTTGAAGAAAAACACTGATATTTTTGCTTGAAAACAAGAAGATATGGAGGGGATTAACCCCAAAGTCATAGTCCATAGGCTCAGCGTGGACCCAAACTAAAAAACCATCAAACAAAAGAAGAGAAGTTTCTCCTCAGAAAGGCAAAAAATAATTAACAAGGAGGTGGCCAAACTACTACGGGCCAAGGCCATCAGGGAGGTCGATTACCCGACCTGGCTGGACAATGTTGTGCTCGTCAAGAGGGTTAATGGAAAATGATGGTTGTTCATTAACTTTACTGATCTGAATTGCGTCTGCCCCAAAGATAGCTTTTGTTTGCCTCAAATCTGCCTCATAATCGACACTACGACGGGACATGAGCTCCTTAGTTTCATTGACGCCTTCTCTGGCTACAATCAAATTAGGATAGATCCCAATGACCATGAGAAGACCTCATTTGTTACGAAGCAAGGAACCTTTTGCTATCAGGTTAAACCATTTGGTTGAAAAATACTAGGACCACTTTCCAAAGGTTGGTTAATTTCATGTTCCAAGGGAAGCTCGGCTCGACAATGTAGGTATTTATAGATGAAATGCTATTCAAGTCCCTCAAAGATGAGCTCCATATCCAACACATCTGAGAGTCCTTTGATATCATGTGACAGTACGGGATGAAGTTAAACCCAACTAAGTGTGCCTTTGGAGTATCAGCCAAGAAGTTCTTGGGGTTCATTGTAAACAGTCGGAGAATCGAGGCTAACCTAGAGAAAGTGCGACCTGTCACAGAGATGAAATCACCCACCAGAACTAGGGAGGTACAACGCCTCACCGGGAGAATAACAACACTTAATCGGTTTGTCTCGTGCTCTACCAATAAGTGTCAACTATTGTTAAAGGTCCTAAAAGCAGCCTTCCAGTCGAAAGAGAAATGCGAAAAGGCTTCCAAGCCCTGAAAGCTTTCCTGGTTTCACCCCTAGTGTTGATTAGTTCAAGAGAAGGGGAGGTCCTAACCTTATATCTTGTAGTATCCAAATTCTTTGTTAGCATCATCTTAGTGAAAGACAAAGAGAAGATACAACAACCCATTTATTTTTGCAGCAATGCCCTTAGATGAGTTGAAGAGTGGTACCCTAGAATAGAGAAGCTCGTCCTGACTTTTCTTGTTGCAACTAGGAAACTGAGGCTATACTTTCAGGCTCATACCATTCAAATTCTCACACAACCAGCCCATGGTCCTAGATAAGCCAAAATTGTCTGGAAGATTAGTTAAGTGGGCTTTGAAGCCCAGTGAGTTCGATATAAAGTACAAGCCCAAGACAACCATCAAGAGTCAGGCACTAGCCGACTTCATTGCAGAGTTCACCCCCCAGACTGAAGACCGACCCAAAAATCCTAGCCTCACCGCAGACGTCCTGATGTGAAAACTATACGTAGATGGCACATCAAATTCGCAAGGAAATGGAGTCTGCCTCATCCTGATATCTCCTGAGGGATATAGTCTTGAGTATACACTCAAATTCAAATTTTAGGCCTCTAGCAAGGAAGTTGAGTATGAATCCCTCATAGCCGGGCTTTACTTGGCTCTTTCAATGGAGGCACAACAAATTATTATTCATACCAACTCTTAGTTAGTGGTAAGGCAAGTCGAGGAAAAGTATGCGGCTCAAGGGGATAAGATGGATTTATTCTTGAGAAAAGTTTGAGGTCTACTCAGGAAGTTTGTGCATTCGAGTTCGTCTAGATCTCCCAAGAGGAAAACAGCTAAGCAGATGCAAGTATGAAATTGGCCACAATGGCCCAATAGGACCTACTTGGGATGACTCCTGTTTAACTTTTACTCGAACCAAACGTCCAACTTAACAAAGACAAAGCTATGCTTTTTGAGGAGAACACATCTTGGATGTACCCCATCGTCGCCTATCTAGAGAATAGAGATTTACCAAAGCGTCTTGATTTACCAAAGCGTCTTGATTTACCATGATGCAAGGTAAACTTCAAAAAAAGTGATTTTTCATTCCTTCTACTAAAATATGCCACAGCGCCTGAAACGGACTATGTTCTAAGAGAAATACATGAAGACATATGCAGGAAACACACCGAAGCACAGACCCTAGCCAGTAAAGAACTCTGACAAGAATACTTCTAGCCCACAAAGATGAAAGATTCAAAGGAAAGAGTGAATAAGTGTCAGGCATGCCAAATCCACGAAAATTTGCTGCACTGCCCACCAGAGCAGCTCTCGCTAGTGGTTAGCTCGTGACCTTTCCAGCAATGGAGTCTAGACATACTAAGACCCCTCCCAGTCGGCGTTGAGCAATGAAAATTCTCCATAGTCGTCAAGGACTATTTCACTAAACAGGTAGAGGCAGAGGCAGTAGCAAAGATTACCAATCAGAAGGTGAGGAACTTTGTTTATAAGTCTATAATCTATAGGTTTGGGGGTCGTAAGGGTCATAGTCTCAGATAACGACAAATAGTTCGACAATTTCGGATTCACATGGTACTGCGTGGAGCTTGGCATAAAAAATTACTTCTCAGCCCTTGCACACCCGAAGTCAAATGGACAAGCCAAGGTGACCATCTCAACCAATAGAATGGAGCTAAAAACAAGATTGGAAGCCTCCAAGGCTCAGTGGGTTGACCACTTTTTGGCAGTATTATGGGTTTATAGAACGACAGTGCGGACGACCACCAACAAAACTTCTTTTTGCCTACACTATGGAACCAAAGCGATGGCTCCAGTTGAGGTCGACCTTCCTTCAGCTATGCTTGAGCTTTTAGACCTAAATCAAAATGACTAAACCCTATTCGTCAATCTTAGCTCCTCAAAAAGAGAAGGGATGAAGCACTGTAGTGCATCTTCTCTTACTAGATGAACATTGCACGATACTAAAACCAAAGGGTCAAAAGAAGAAGTTTCAAGCCGGCCGACCTAGTCCTTTAAATGCTACTACCAACAAGAAAAGATCCTACTCATGGAAAGTTGGGTCCGAATTGGGAGGGTCCATACATGGTGAAAAGAGTGGTTCAACCAGGTAACTACAAGCTGCAGACCGAGGAAGGAAAAGACCTATAACATTCATGAAACGCCGATCACCTAAAACGAATCTAGCAGTATGATTAAGTTGTCAGGACAAGCTAAGAAATTTGAAATCCAGAAAACAGTTGTAAACACCCAACTTCAAATCAATGAAATCTAAAATTCTTGTTAGCAAACTTTTATGAAAGACCTTCCCTCGCTTAAAGGCGTGAGCTCTTCAGCCCGCATGACCTCGATTAAGCTTTTTAGTCTAGGAACCTTTCAGCTCAGTCGATTATAGGCTCTTTAGCCTTCCAATAGTTCATCAATCCTCCAAGGTGCGAGCTCTTTAGCTCGTGTAACCTTAACTAATCTTTTCAACCTAAGAGCTTTTTAGCTCAATTAATAAGCTCTTCATCCTTCAAAGAGTTCATCAACTCTCAAAGGTGTGAGCTCTTTACCCCACGCAGCCTTGACTAAGCTTTTCAGCCTAAGAGCTATTCAGCTCGGTTAATTAATAGGCTCTTCATCTTCCTTAACTCTAAAAAACGCGAGCTCTATGGCCTGTGCGACCCTGACTAATCTTTTCAACCTAAGAGCTTTTCAGCTCGATCGATTAACAGGCTGTTCAGCCTTCAAAGATTTATTCAAGTCCCATGGGCACAAACCCTTCAGCTCACACTCTGTCGATCTCTAGCTCTTCAGCCTTTAGAATTTTTTAAGGAGTTTGTCAACTCTACTAGTTTTTCAGCCAAAGAGCATTGAAGCTCCAATAAATGCCATGAAAAAATGAAAGTGACAAAATAAAGAAACCATGTTACATTAAGAAATAGTAAAAGAAGATTACAAAAAACACACAAAATGTTCAAGATCCTAGGTTCTTTCTCTTCAATGCCTTGATCTCTTTCTTCAGTCGAGCATTCTGCCTTCTCAGCTCATCCCTCTCCTTCTTGGCTACAAAGGGCTACCTCCTTAACATTGCTAGCCTGAACAACTTCTCCAACTCAGTGATTGTAAATTTCCTCTCGATTGTCTAAGGGTTCGAGAGGAGATGGAAATGACCTCTAAGCTTTTTTCTTCCTCTTTCTCGAGGAAGTAGTAATTTCTTCCTTAAAACTCTCGGAAGGAAGGTCTTTGACATCAGTAGGGGAAGGGCGATAGGGAAAACAATAGAAATTACAACTAGGATGACAACCAGGTCAGGGCTAATTCCAAACCTAAGAAGGTTCTAATCTGTGACCAATCAACCTAAGATCACATGCATCAATACAAAATCACCTAGCATCAAGAAAAAGGGGTACAACACAAAGGCGTTCTTTCTACTTGGGGAACTAGGCTAACTCCTTACCTCTGCTCGAAATGTGTCTCTGAGAGCGAGGCACATGGAAATCATCTATGGGTGCCNATCGGTTTGTCTCGTGCTCTACCAATAAGTGTCAACTATTGTTAAAGGTCCTAAAAGCAGCCTTCCAGTCGAAAGAGAAATGCGAAAAGGCTTCCAAGCCCTGAAAGCTTTCCTGGTTTCACCCCTAGTGTTGATTAGTTCAAGAGAAGGGGAGGTCCTAACCTTATATCTTGTAGTATCCAAATTCTTTGTTAGCATCATCTTAGTGAAAGACAAAGAGAAGATACAACAACCCATTTATTTTTGCAGCAATGCCCTTAGATGAGTTGAAGAGTGGTACCCTAGAATAGAGAAGCTCGTCCTGACTTTTCTTGTTGCAACTAGGAAACTGAGGCTATACTTTCAGGCTCATACCATTCAAATTCTCACACAACCAGCCCATGGTCCTAGATAAGCCAAAATTGTCTGGAAGATTAGTTAAGTGGGCTTTGAAGCCCAGTGAGTTCGATATAAAGTACAAGCCCAAGACAACCATCAAGAGTCAGGCACTAGCCGACTTCATTGCAGAGTTCACCCCCCAGACTGAAGACCGACCCAAAAATCCTAGCCTCACCGCAGACGTCCTGATGTGAAAACTATACGTAGATGGCACATCAAATTCGCAAGGAAATGGAGTCGGCCTCATCCTGATATCTCCTGAGGGATATAGTCTTGAGTATACACTCAAATTCAAATTTTAGGCCTCTAGCAAGGAAGTTGAGTATGAATCCCTCATAGCCGGGCTTTACTTGGCTCTTTCAATGGAGGCACAACAAATTATTATTCATACCAACTCTTAGTTAGTGGTAAGGCAAGTCGAGGAAAAGTATGCGGCTCAAGGGGATAAGATGGATTTATTCTTGAGAAAAGTTTGAGGTCTACTCAGGAAGTTTGTGCATTCGAGTTCGTCTAGATCTCCCAAGAGGAAAACAGCTAAGCAGATGCAAGTATGAAATTGGCCACAATGGCCCAATAGGACCTACTTGGGATGACTCCTGTTTAACTTTTACTCGAACCAAACGTCCAACTTAACAAAGACAAAGCTATGCTTTTTGAGGAGAACACATCTTGGATGGACCCCATCGTCGCCTATCTAGAGAATAGAGATTTACCAAAGCGTCTTGATTTACCAAAGCGTCTTGATTTACCATGATGCAAGGTAAACTTCAAAAAAAGTGATTTTTCATTCCTTCTACTAAAATATGCCACAGCGCCTGAAACGGACTATGTTCTAAGAGAAATACATGAAGACATATGCAGGAAACACACCGAAGCACAGACCCTAGCCAGTAAAGAACTCTGACAAGAATACTTCTAGCCCACAAAGATGAAAGATTCAAAGGAAAGAGTGAATAAGTGTCAGGCATGCCAAATCCACGAAAATTTGCTGCACTGCCCACCAGAGCAGCTCTCGCTAGTGGTTAGCTCGTGACCTTTCCAGCAATGGAGTCTAGACATACTAAGACCCCTCCCAGTCGGCGTTGAGCAATGAAAATTCTCCATAGTCGTCAAGGACTATTTCACTAAACAGGTAGAGGCAGAGGCAGTAGCAAAGATTACCAATCAGAAGGTGAGGAACTTTGTTTATAAGTCTATAATCTATAGGTTTGGGGGTCGTAAGGGTCATAGTCTCAGATAACGACAAATAGTTCGACAATTTCGGATTCACATGGTACTGCGTGGAGCTTGGCATAAAAAATTACTTCTCAGCCCTTGCACACCCGAAGTCAAATGGACAAGCCAAGGTGACCATCTCAACCAATAGAATGGAGCTAAAAACAAGATTGGAAGCCTCCAAGGCTCAGTGGGTTGACCACTTTTTGGCAGTATTATGGGTTTATAGAACGACAGTGCGGACGACCACCAACAAAACTTCTTTTTGCCTACACTATGGAACCAAAGCGATGGCTCCAGTTGAGGTCGACCTTCCTTCAGCTATGCTTGAGCTTTTAGACCTAAATCAAAATGACTAAACCCTATTCGTCAATCTTAGCTCCTCAAAAAGAGAAGGGATGAAGCACTGTAGTGCATCTTCTCTTACTAGATGAACATTGCACGATACTAAAACCAAAGGGTCAAAAGAAGAAGTTTCAAGCCGGCCGACCTAGTCCTTTAAATGCTACTACCAACAAGAAAAGATCCTACTCATGGAAAGTTGGGTCCGAATTGGGAGGGTCCATACATGGTGAAAAGAGTGGTTCAACCAGGTAACTACAAGCTGCAGACCGAGGAAGGAAAAGACCTATAACATTCATGAAACGCCGATCACCTAAAACGAATCTAGNTCCATACATGGTGAAAAGAGTGGTTCAACCAGGTAACTACAAGCTGCAGACCGAGGAGGGAAAAGACCTATAACATTCATGAAACGCCGATCACCTAAAACGAATCTATCAGTATGATTAAGTTGTCAGGACAAGCTAAGAAATTTGAAATCCAGAAAACAGTTGTAAACACCCAACTTCAAATCAATGAAATCTAAAATTCTTGTTAGCAAACTTTTATGAAAGACCTTCCCTCGCTTAAAGGCGTGAGCTCTTCAGCCCGCATGACCTCGATTAAGCTTTTTAGTCTAGGAACCTTTCAGCTCAGTCGATTATAGGCTCTTTAGCCTTCCAATAGTTCATCAATCCTCCAAGGTGCGAGCTCTTTAGCTCGTGTAACCTTAACTAATCTTTTCAACCTAAGAGCTTTTTAGCTCAATTAATAAGCTCTTCATCCTTCAAAGAGTTCATCAACTCTCAAAGGTGTGAGCTCTTTACCCCACGCAGCCTTGACTAAGCTTTTCAGCCTAAGAGCTATTCAGCTCGGTTAATTAATAGGCTCTTCATCTTCCTTAACTCTAAAAAACGCGAGCTCTATGGCCTGTGCGACCCTGACTAATCTTTTCAACCTAAGAGCTTTTCAGCTCGATCGATTAACAGGCTGTTCAGCCTTCAAAGATTTATTCAAGTCCCATGGGCACAAACCCTTCAGCTCACACTCTGTCGATCTCTAGCTCTTCAGCCTTTAGAATTTTTTAAGGAGTTTGTCAACTCTACTAGTTTTTCAGCCAAAGAGCATTGAAGCTCCAATAAATGCCATGAAAAAATGAAAGTGACAAAATAAAGAAACCATGTTACATTAAGAAATAGTAAAAGAAGATTACAAAAAACACACAAAATGTTCAAGATCCTAGGTTCTTTCTCTTCAATGCCTTGATCTTTTTCTTCAGTCAAGCATTCTGCCTTCTCAGCTCATCCCTCTCCTTCTTGGCTACAAAGGGCTACCTCCTTAACATTGCTAGCCTGAACAACTTCTCCAACTCAGTGATTGTAAATTTCCTCTCGATTGTCTAAGGGTTCGAGAGGAGATGGAAATGACCTCTAAGCTTTTTTCTTCCTCTTTCTCGAGGAAGTAGTAATTTCTTCCTTAAAACTCTCGGAAGGAAGGTCTTTGACATCAGTAGGGGAAGGGCGATAGGGAAAACAATAGAAATTACAACTAGGATGACAACCAGGTCAGGGCTAATTCCAAACCTAAGAAGGTTCTAATCTGTGACCAATCAACCTAAGATCACATGCATCAATACAAAATCACCTAGCATCAAGAAAAAGGGGTACAACACAAAGGCGTTCTTTCTACTTGGGGAACTAGGCTAACTCCTTACCTCTGCTCGAAATGTGTCTCTGAGAGCGAGGCACATGGAAATCATCTATGGGTGCCTCGTTGGATTCCCAAGCATCCCAGGAGACAAATAAAAAACACTACAACCATCCCTCGGAGGAGCTAGGGGTGTTGAGGACCAGCATCGGGACTTGGAACCTCAATGAAAATTGATAAAGGAGGGAGAAAAATGATCGTTAAAGGGAAAAAAAAAAAGAACTAAGAAATAAAGGAGAAATGGTCATGACCATGTATATGTTAGAAGCTGAAAAAACTCACAAGGATGCCCCACTCTTCTGGTGAAAGTCGTGATGGGTAGAGCCCAAAAAAGACTTGACTCCACCTAATGTATGGGTGAAGGGGCAGACGGAGCCCCATTTCAAGTGCACCCTCAAAAAGCAAACCTTCCTTCGAAGAAGAAGTTTGTAGGGCTCATCAGGAGTAGGGCATTGAACGACCCCGCCAGCCAAAAAGTGATATTGCCTTCTAATTTCCTCTGCCTCAGCAATTGTCACTAAGTTGGGAAGTAGAAAAGTAGAATAATTAGGGTTGCATATGAGGAGTGAAGCGCATTGCATAAACAAAGAAAAAACTAAGGAATCCATGAAAATCAATAGAAAGTAGTAGCCAAGGAAAAAAGTCATAGGGGATACCAATCGAAAGTGAAAAGTAGTTTGAACAATGAAGTAGCTAATATACAGAGGCAAGAAGGGGATGGTTAGGCTTCTTCAAGCAAACGGTTTTATAATACAAGTTAATGCAAGGTGCTCAAGGCAGAGTTAGGTGGGTGCGTAGGTAGGCGCATTTAACCATTTTTTTTCAAAAACGTATGAATTGAGTGCCCTTGTCAAGATTTGAAATCACAAAAAGTGCGGGCCTCTAACTTAGAGAACGATGAGCTCGAACCTCCAGATCAGAGATTGACGAGCTTGAACCTCTATCTTAGAGAATGACGAGCTTGGATCCTCACGTTGACAACTCAAAGACATCAGGATCAGTGTTCCTTCACAACAGAGGATAGGAAGCTCGAACTCCAAGCTCAAAAGATAAGGAGCTCGGGCTCTCCAGCCCATGGCAAGTAATGAGATAAAGTCTAGGAACTCAACCCACAAATTAGGCACAATTAACAAAAATCATACTCTAATCAGGTTAAGACCTCCTTCAAGCAAAGGGCAAGGGAGATATGTAGAATCCAAAAGAGGTCATTTTATTGAAAAGAGAAAAGAAGTGTATTTATTTACATACATTTCAAAAAAAAAAAAAAAAGAAAAGCAAAGCATGTAGGAGCCGAGGTCTTCAAGGTTTTGACGTAGTCAGATCGGGATAACCACCTCTAGGAAAACCTCCAAGAGGAGGGTCGAAACAAGGCTCAAACTTGTCAAAATCAAGATCGGGAAACTTCTTGGTGACCTACTCCTCAGAGTTGAAGAACCCATCCACAAAGGCTTTGACAGCTTCTCTCTTCGATATCTCTATCCCCTACCTCTACTTCTCGACCAACTGTCTTTCTGCATCTAAACAAGTCCTCCAAATCAACAATGATTGCACACAACTGGTCTAGTTGGGTCATTAGTTCCATATTCTCGGCTTGTGTGCTCATTAACTCATCTTCCATCAGACTCAATTGATCTTGCAAGGAGAACTCCAAAGTGGTGGCAGCAATCAATTGCCAAAAGAGTTGAGCACTCTGCTTAAGGGCCATCTTCAGCTCAACCTCCAAACCTGCACCCCAATGCAAAACTCAACCAACCTCACTTCTCTCCTCTTCATTATCGCCCTCAGATGGTGAATCTCCCCGCCTAAGATATAGGCGTGAGTTGCAACTTTAAAGCAAACTAAAGGGGTAAATGCTTTCAAGACTAAAGTTAGACCAAGCAAAGGAATAGGGCAAACCATAAGAAGAGCATGCAAATAATCTCAGATCCTGGCCCTAAAAGGGAGGTCGACAGACCGACGAAAGCCAACTTAGGAAATCAGCTCCATGAATGCTAGACTAGCCTTTGCCACATCGTCCAACAAGCTTGCACTAGGACTTCCGACCACGATAGGATCAGGACGCCTCGAGTTGGAGCCCTCCACACCCTTGGAGTGAGAGCCACATTGCATGGGGTCCACTTAGTGATTAATGGATATGACTTTAGCAGTGACCTCTTCAGTAGACGGGAAGGTCAAGGTCTGTACCTGAGAGCTCAACATGGTACGATCTTCAGCAACCCTCACCCTCTTAGCCGAAGACTCGAGACCCTGTGTAGATCTCCTTTGGCCCACTTGCTCCACGATTGCATCCCTCTCATTGACTAGATACATAAGAGCTAAGAAAAAAAAGCCAAGCTAGTGAGCAAAATAGGAAGGCCTCACAAAGGACAAGGTAAACAAAATTTACAAGAAAAATAAGTACTTAATACTCGGGATGCCAATCGACTTAGGCCCCATCAACTTGACAAAAGAAATGGGCCCACGACCCGGAGCGCTATCAATCCAAGATCATGTACATCCAAACAAGCTCGGATATTTGTTTGACAATAAAAGACAAAGTTAAAACCATAGATACAAATAATGGGTAGCTCGGTAGAAAAAAACTCACAAAGACGAGGAAACTCACCAAGATGTGCACGTCACCCCTAGACCGTGGGTACTCGAACCAACGAGATAACTTGAAAAGCAAACTCTCAGCCCATTCCAAATACAAAAAAAAAAAAACCTCCTCCAACCTTTAGGCTCAGGAGGAAGGTCAGAGATAAGAGTTTTTCCTCCTTTCTTCCCTACGAAAGAGTAAAACCCAGATGTCTCCATGGGGTGGAAGAGAATAAGAAACTTTGTCAAAGAACCTAGTGGCTGTCAGAACAAACTCTCCCATTGGATCAGAAAAGCCAAAAGGACTACTTAACCCATCGACAATAGCATGGTGGGACAGAAATTGAAAAAATAAAGAACCTCCCTCACAAAGGGAGGAAAGGGAAATCTGAGACCCAATTGGAAAGGAACCTCAAAAAAGAAACTCTCTACTTCAAAGAGTGGTGGTAAGGGTCACTGCATGCAGCATAAATAGATACCCCAACAGGAAAGCTATACATGCTTGACAATGTGCGAGCTTTTGCCGCATCTATTTTGCTAACCTCGACGTTGGGAAAGGTCTCTCACATGGTGTCATACCTGGAAGCTAAAGGTAGAGACATAGTGAGAATTGGAGAGAAGGGTCTAGAAAATCGAAATAGGGAATTTTCTAGTGAACAAAGCAGAGGATACTCAACTGAAAGCGGTGAAAGCTAGCAAAGAAGATGTATGGTATTTAATGGGAGTTTTGGTGGTACAAATTCCTCCAGAAAGGCGTAATGAATACCTATCCATCGCATTAAATGCACCTACCACATGTCAAAAAATATGGGGGTTGGACACTACTTTTGAGGAGGCATCTTTGTCATCATGGGCACACAACCTCAACTGAAGAAAACTGTCAAACTTGGGGAACACGAAAAGACAGGGTAAAAGTTCTAAAATGACCCTAGTAACCTTGAATGACTAGGCACGAATACTCAGCTCGAGCTTTAAACAAAAAATGTTTGGACTTGTAAGGATGAGCCCTCCAAGGGCACAANCACCCAACTTCAAATCAATGAAATCTAAAATTCTTGTTAGCAAACTTTTATGAAAGATCTTCCCTCGCTTAAAGGCGTGAGCTCTTCAGCCCGCATGACCTCGATTAAGCTTTTTAGTCTAGGAACCTTTCAGCTCAGTCGATTATAGGCTCTTTAGCCTTCCAATAGTTCATCAATCCTCCAAGGTGCGAGCTCTTTAGCTCGTGTAACCTTAACTAATCTTTTCAACCTAAGAGCTTTTTAGCTCAATTAATAAGCTCTTCATCCTTCAAAGAGTTCATCAACTCTCAAAGGTGTGAGCTCTTTACCCCACGCAGCCTTGACTAAGCTTTTCAGCCTAAGAGCTATTCAGCTCGGTTAATTAATAGGCTCTTCATCTTCCTTAACTCTAAAAAACGCGAGCTCTATGGCCTGTGCGACCCTGACTAATCTTTTCAACCTAAGAGCTTTTCAGCTCGATCGATTAACAGGCTGTTCAGCCTTCAAAGATTTATTCAAGTCCCATGGGCACAAACCCTTCAGCTCACACTCTGTCGATCTCTAGCTCTTCAGCCTTTAGAATTTTTTAAGGAGTTTGTCAACTCTACTAGTTTTTCAGCCAAAGAGCATTGAAGCTCCAATAAATGCCATGAAAAAATGAAAGTGACAAAATAAAGAAACCATGTTACATTAAGAAATAGTAAAAGAAGATTACAAAAAACACACAAAATGTTCAAGATCCTAGGTTCTTTCTCTTCAATGCCTTGATCTTTTTCTTCAGTCAAGCATTCTGCCTTCTCAGCTCATCCCTCTCCTTCTTGGCTACAAAGGGCTACCTCCTTAACATTGCTAGCCTGAACAACTTCTCCAACTCAGTGATTGTAAATTTCCTCTCGATTGTCTAAGGGTTCGAGAGGAGATGGAAATGACCTCTAAGCTTTTTTCTTCCTCTTTCTCGAGGAAGTAGTAATTTCTTCCTTAAAACTCTCGGAAGGAAGGTCTTTGACATCAGTAGGGGAAGGGCGATAGGGAAAACAATAGAAATTACAACTAGGATGACAACCAGGTCAGGGCTAATTCCAAACCTAAGAAGGTTCTAATCTGTGACCAATCAACCTAAGATCACATGCATCAATACAAAATCACCTAGCATCAAGAAAAAGGGGTACAACACAAAGGCGTTCTTTCTACTTGGGGAACTAGGCTAACTCCTTACCTCTGCTCGAAATGTGTCTCTGAGAGCGAGGCACATGGAAATCATCTATGGGTGCCTCGTTGGATTCCCAAGCATCCCAGGAGACAAATAAAAAACACTACAACCATCCCTCGGAGGAGCTAGGGGTGTTGAGGACCAGCATCGGGACTTGGAACCTCAATGAAAATTGATAAAGGAGGGAGAAAAATGATCGTTAAAGGGAAAAAAAAAAAGAACTAAGAAATAAAGGAGAAATGGTCATGACCATGTATATGTTAGAAGCTGAAAAAACTCACAAGGATGCCCCACTCTTCTGGTGAAAGTCGTGATGGGTAGAGCCCAAAAAAGACTTGACTCCACCTAATGTATGGGTGAAGGGGCAGACGGAGCCCCATTTCAAGTGCACCCTCAAAAAGCAAACCTTCCTTCGAAGAAGAAGTTTGTAGGGCTCATCAGGAGTAGGGCATTGAACGACCCCGCCAGCCAAAAAGTGATATTGCCTTCTAATTTCCTCTGCCTCAGCAATTGTCACTAAGTTGGGAAGTAGAAAAGTAGAATAATTAGGGTTGCATATGAGGAGTGAAGCGCATTGCATAAACAAAGAAAAAACTAAGGAATCCATGAAAATCAATAGAAAGTAGTAGCCAAGGAAAAAAGTCATAGGGGATACCAATCGAAAGTGAAAAGTAGTTTGAACAATGAAGTAGCTAATATACAGAGGCAAGAAGGGGATGGTTAGGCTTCTTCAAGCAAACGGTTTTATAATACAAGTTAATGCAAGGTGCTCAAGGCAGAGTTAGGTGGGTGCGTAGGTAGGCGCATTTAACCATTTTTTTTCAAAAACGTATGAATTGAGTGCCCTTGTCAAGATTTGAAATCACAAAAAGTGCGGGCCTCTAACTTAGAGAACGATGAGCTCGAACCTCCAGATCAGAGATTGACGAGCTTGAACCTCTATCTTAGAGAATGACGAGCTTGGATCCTCACGTTGACAACTCAAAGACATCAGGATCAGTGTTCCTTCACAACAGAGGATAGGAAGCTCGAACTCCAAGCTCAAAAGATAAGGAGCTCGGGCTCTCCAGCCCATGGCAAGTAATGAGATAAAGTCTAGGAACTCAACCCACAAATTAGGCACAATTAACAAAAATCATACTCTAATCAGGTTAAGACCTCCTTCAAGCAAAGGGCAAGGGAGATATGTAGAATCCAAAAGAGGTCATTTTATTGAAAAGAGAAAAGAAGTGTATTTATTTACATACATTTCAAAAAAAAAAAAAAAAGAAAAGCAAAGCATGTAGGAGCCGAGGTCTTCAAGGTTTTGACGTAGTCAGATCGGGATAACCACCTCTAGGAAAACCTCCAAGAGGAGGGTCGAAACAAGGCTCAAACTTGTCAAAATCAAGATCGGGAAACTTCTTGGTGACCTACTCCTCAGAGTTGAAGAACCCATCCACAAAGGCTTTGACAGCTTCTCTCTTCGATATCTCTATCCCCTACCTCTACTTCTCGACCAACTGTCTTTCTGCATCTAAACAAGTCCTCCAAATCAACAATGATTGCACACAACTGGTCTAGTTGGGTCATTAGTTCCATATTCTCGGCTTGTGTGCTCATTAACTCATCTTCCATCAGACTCAATTGATCTTGCAAGGAGAACTCCAAAGTGGTGGCAGCAATCAATTGCCAAAAGAGTTGAGCACTCTGCTTAAGGGCCATCTTCAGCTCAACCTCCAAACCTGCACCCCAATGCAAAACTCAACCAACCTCACTTCTCTCCTCTTCATTATCGCCCTCAGATGGTGAATCTCCCCGCCTAAGATATAGGCGTGAGTTGCAACTTTAAAGCAAACTAAAGGGGTAAATGCTTTCAAGACTAAAGTTAGACCAAGCAAAGGAATAGGGCAAACCATAAGAAGAGCATGCAAATAATCTCAGATCCTGGCCCTAAAAGGGAGGTCGACAGACCGACGAAAGCCAACTTAGGAAATCAGCTCCATGAATGCTAGACTAGCCTTTGCCACATCGTCCAACAAGCTTGCACTAGGACTTCCGACCACGATAGGATCAGGACGCCTCGAGTTGGAGCCCTCCACACCCTTGGAGTGAGAGCCACATTGCATGGGGTCCACTTAGTGATTAATGGATATGACTTTAGCAGTGACCTCTTCAGTAGACGGGAAGGTCAAGGTCTGTACCTGAGAGCTCAACATGGTACGATCTTCAGCAACCCTCACCCTCTTAGCCGAAGACTCGAGACCCTGTGTAGATCTCCTTTGGCCCACTTGCTCCACGATTGCATCCCTCTCATTGACTAGATACATAAGAGCTAAGAAAAAAAAGCCAAGCTAGTGAGCAAAATAGGAAGGCCTCACAAAGGACAAGGTAAACAAAATTTACAAGAAAAATAAGTACTTAATACTCGGGATGCCAATCGACTTAGGCCCCATCAACTTGACAAAAGAAATGGGCCCACGACCCGGAGCGCTATCAATCCAAGATCATGTACATCCAAACAAGCTCGGATATTTGTTTGACAATAAAAGACAAAGTTAAAACCATAGATACAAATAATGGGTAGCTCGGTAGAAAAAAACTCACAAAGACGAGGAAACTCACCAAGATGTGCACGTCACCCCTAGACCGTGGGTACTCGAACCAACGAGATAACTTGAAAAGCAAACTCTCAGCCCATTCCAAATACAAAAAAAAAAAAACCTCCTCCAACCTTTAGGCTCAGGAGGAAGGTCAGAGATAAGAGTTTTTCCTCCTTTCTTCCCTACGAAAGAGTAAAACCCAGATGTCTCCATGGGGTGGAAGAGAATAAGAAACTTTGTCAAAGAACCTAGTGGCTGTCAGAACAAACTCTCCCATTGGATCAGAAAAGCCAAAAGGACTACTTAACCCATCGACAATAGCATGGTGGGACAGAAATTGAAAAAATAAAGAACCTCCCTCACAAAGGGAGGAAAGGGAAATCTGAGACCCAATTGGAAAGGAACCTCAAAAAAGAAACTCTCTACTTCAAAGAGTGGTGGTAAGGGTCACTGCATGCAGCATAAATAGATACCCCAACAGGAAAGCTATACATGCTTGACAATGTGCGAGCTTTTGCCGCATCTATTTTGCTAACCTCGACGTTGGGAAAGGTCTCTCACATGGTGTCATACCTGGAAGCTAAAGGTAGAGACATAGTGAGAATTGGAGAGAAGGGTCTAGAAAATCGAAATAGGGAATTTTCTAGTGAACAAAGCAGAGGATACTCAACTGAAAGCGGTGAAAGCTAGCAAAGAAGATGTATGGTATTTAATGGGAGTTTTGGTGGTACAAATTCCTCCAGAAAGGCGTAATGAATACCTATCCATCGCATTAAATGCACCTACCACATGTCAAAAAATATGGGGGTTGGACACTACTTTTGAGGAGGCATCTTTGTCATCATGGGCACACAACCTCAACTGAAGAAAACTGTCAAACTTGGGGAACACGAAAAGACAGGGTAAAAGTTCTAAAATGACCCTAGTAACCTTGAATGACTAGGCACGAATACTCAGCTCGAGCTTTAAACAAAAAATGTTTGGACTTGTAAGGATGAGCCCTCCAAGGGCACAACTCGATTAAGGCAGGTAAGCACGGTGTAAATCGACTAGGTTGGGACAAGGCAATACTGCTAAGCAGCTCAGCCACGTGTAAGATATTGACCAAATCCCTAGCTCATGGTTCCACTACTATAAACAAAGGTCAATGCNAACTCGATTAAGGCAGGTAAGCACGGTGTAAATCGACTAGGTTGGGACAAGGCAATATTGCTAAGCAGCTCAGCCACGTGTAAGATATTGACCAAATCCCTAGCTCATGGTTCCACTACTATAAACAAAGGTCAATGTNCGATTAAGCTTTTTAGTCTAGGAACCTTTCAGCTCAGTCGATTATAGGCTCTTTAGCCTTCCAATAGTTCATCAATCCTCCAAGGTGCGAGCTCTTTAGCTCGTGTAACCTTAACTAATCTTTTCAACCTAAGAGCTTTTTAGCTCAATTAATAAGCTCTTCATCCTTCAAAGAGTTCATCAACTCTCAAAGGTGTGAGCTCTTTACCCCACGCAGCCTTGACTAAGCTTTTCAGCCTAAGAGCTATTCAGCTCGGTTAATTAATAGGCTCTTCATCTTCCTTAACTCTAAAAAACGCGAGCTCTATGGCCTGTGCGACCCTNCAAAGAGTTCATCAACTCTCAAAGGTGTGAGCTCTTTACCCCACGCAGCCTTGACTAAGCTTTTCAGCCTAAGAGCTTTTCAGCTCGGTTAATTAATAGGCTCTTCATCCTTACAAGAGTTCCTTAACTCTAAAAAGCGCGAGCTCTATGGCCTATGCGACCCCGACTAATCTTTTCAACCTAAGAGCTTTTCAGCTCGATCGATTAACAGGCTGTTCAGCCTTCAAAGATTTATTCAAGTCCCATGGGCACAAACCCTTCAGCTCACACTCTGTCGATCTCTAGCTCTTCAGCCTTTAGAATTTTTTAAGGAGTTTGTCAACTCTACTAGTTTTTCAGCCAAAGAGCATTGAAGCTCCAATAAATGCCATGAAAAAATGAAAGTGACAAAATAAAGAAACCATGTTACATTAAGAAATAGTAAAAGAAGATTACAAAAAACACACAAAATGTTCAAGATCCTAGGTTCTTTCTCTTCAATGCCTTGATCTTTTTCTTCAGTCAAGCATTCTGCCTTCTCAGCTCATCCCTCTCCTTCTTGGCTACAAAGGGCTACCTCCTTAACATTGCTAGCCTGAACAACTTCTCCAACTCAGTGATTGTAAATTTCCTCTCGATTGTCTAAGGGTTCGAGAGGAGATGGAAATGACCTCTAAGCTTTTTTCTTCCTCTTTCTCGAGGAAGTAGTAATTTCTTCCTTAAAACTCTCGGAAGGAAGGTCTTTGACATCAGTAGGGGAAGGGCGATAGGGAAAACAATAGAAATTACAACTAGGATGACAACCAGGTCAGGGCTAATTCCAAACCTAAGAAGGTTCTAATCTGTGACCAATCAACCTAAGATCACATGCATCAATACAAAATCACCTAGCATCAAGAAAAAGGGGTACAACACAAAGGCGTTCTTTCTACTTGGGGAACTAGGCTAACTCCTTACCTCTGCTCGAAATGTGTCTCTGAGAGCGAGGCACATGGAAATCATCTATGGGTGCCTCGTTGGATTCCCAAGCATCCCAGGAGACAAATAAAAAACACTACAACCATCCCTCGGAGGAGCTAGGGGTGTTGAGGACCAGCATCGGGACTTGGAACCTCAATGAAAATTGATAAAGGAGGGAGAAAAATGATCGTTAAAGGGAAAAAAAAAAAGAACTAAGAAATAAAGGAGAAATGGTCATGACCATGTATATGTTAGAAGCTGAAAAAACTCACAAGGATGCCCCACTCTTCTGGTGAAAGTCGTGATGGGTAGAGCCCAAAAAAGACTTGACTCCACCTAATGTATGGGTGAAGGGGCAGACGGAGCCCCATTTCAAGTGCACCCTCAAAAAGCAAACCTTCCTTCGAAGAAGAAGTTTGTAGGGCTCATCAGGAGTAGGGCATTGAACGACCCCGCCAGCCAAAAAGTGATATTGCCTTCTAATTTCCTCTGCCTCAGCAATTGTCACTAAGTTGGGAAGTAGAAAAGTAGAATAATTAGGGTTGCCTATGAGGAGTGAAGCGCATTGCATAAACAAAGAAAAAACTAAGGAATCCATGAAAATCAATAGAAAGTAGTAGCCAAGGAAAAAAGTCATAGGGGATACCAATCGAAAGTGAAAAGTAGTTTGAACAATGAAGTAGCTAATATACAGAGGCAAGAAGGGGATGGTTAGGCTTCTTCAAGCAAACGGTTTTATAATACAAGTTAATGCAAGGTGCTCAAGGCAGAGTTAGGTGGGTGCGTAGGTAGGCGCATTTAACCATTTTTTTTCAAAAACGTATGAATTGAGTGCCCTTGTCAAGATTTGAAATCACAAAAAGTGCGGGCCTCTAACTTAGAGAACGATGAGCTCGAACCTCCAGATCAGAGATTGACGAGCTTGAACCTCTATCTTAGAGAATGACGAGCTTGGATCCTCACGTTGACAACTCAAAGACATCAGGATCAGTGTTCCTTCACAACAGAGGATAGGAAGCTCGAACTCCAAGCTCAAAAGATAAGGAGCTCGGGCTCTCCAGCCCATGGCAAGTAATGAGATAAAGTCTAGGAACTCAACCCACAAATTAGGCACAATTAACAAAAATCATACTCTAATCAGGTTAAGACCTCCTTCAAGCAAAGGGCAAGGGAGATATGTAGAATCCAAAAGAGGTCATTTTATTGAAAAGAGAAAAGAAGTGTATTTATTTACATACATTTCAAAAAAAAAAAAAAAAGAAAAGCAAAGCATGTAGGAGCCGAGGTCTTCAAGGTTTTGACGTAGTCGGATCGGGATAACCACCTCTAGGAAAACCTCCAAGAGGAGGGTCGAAACAAGGCTCAAACTTGTCAAAATCAAGATTGGGAAACTTCTTGGTGACCTACTCCTCAGAGTTGAAGAACCCATCCACAAAGGCTTTGACAACTTCTCTCTTCGATATCTCTATCCCCTACCTCTACTTCTCGACCAACTGTCTTTCTGCATCTAAACAAGTCCTCCAAATCAACAATGATTGCACACAACTGGTCTAGTTGGGTCATTAGTTCCATATTCTCGGCTTGTGTGCTCATTAACTCATCTTCCATCAGACTCAATTGATCTTGCAAGGAGAACTCCAAAGTGGTGGCAGCAATCAATTGCCAAAAGAGTTGAGCACTCTGCTTAAGGGCCATCTTCAGCTCAACCTCCAAACCTGCACCCCAATGCAAAACTCAACCAACCTCACTTCTCTCCTCTTCATCATCGCCCTCAGATGGTGAATCTCCCCGCCTAAGATATAGGCGTGAGTTGCAACTTTAAAGCAAACTAAAGGGGTAAATGCTTTCAAGACTAAAGTTAGACCAAGCAAAGGAATAGGGCAAACCATAAGAAGAGCATGCAAATAATCTCAGATCCTGGCCCTAAAAGGGAGGTCGACAGACCGACGAAAGCCAACTTAGGAAATCAGCTCCATGAATGCTAGACTAGCCTTTGCCACATCGTCCAACAAGCTTGCACTAGGACTTCCGACCACGATAGGATCAGGACGCCTCGAGTTGGAGCCCTCCACACCCTTGGAGTGAGAGCCACATTGCATGGGGTCCACTTAGTGATTAATGGATATGACTTTAGCAGTGACCTCTTCAGTAGACGGGAAGGTCAAGGTCTGTACCTGAGAGCTCAACATGGTACGATCTTCAGCAACCCTCACCCTCTTAGCCGAAGACTCGAGACCCTGTGTAGATCTCCTTTGGCCCACTTGCTCCACGATTGCATCCCTCTCATTGACTAGATACATAAGAGCTAAGAAAAAAAAGCCAAGCTAGTGAGCAAAATAGGAAGGCCTCACAAAGGACAAGGTAAACAAAATTTACAAGAAAAATAAGTACTTAATACTCGGGATGCCAATCGACTTAGGCCCCATCAACTTGACAAAAGAAATGGGCCCACGACCCGGAGCGCTATCAATCCAAGATCATGTACATCCAAACAAGCTCGGATATTTGTTTGACAATAAAAGACAAAGTTAAAACCATAGATACAAATAATGGGTAGCTCGGTAGAAAAAAACTCACAAAGACGAGGAAACTCACCAAGATGTGCACGTCACCCCTAGACCGTGGGTACTCGAACCAACGAGATAACTTGAAAAGCAAACTCTCAGCCCATTCCAAATACAAAAAAAAAAAAACCTCCTCCAACCTTTAGGCTCAGGAGGAAGGTCAGAGATAAGAGTTTTTCCTCCTTTCTTCCCTACGAAAGAGTAAAACCCAGATGTCTCCATGGGGTGGAAGAGAATAAGAAACTTTGTCAAAGAACCTAGTGGCTGTCAGAACAAACTCTCCCATTGGATCAGAAAAGCCAAAAGGACTACTTAACCCATCGACAATAGCATGGTGGGACAGAAATTGAAAAAATAAAGAACCTCCCTCACAAAGGGAGGAAAGGGAAATCTGAGACCCAATTGGAAAGGAACCTCAAAAAAGAAACTCTCTACTTCAAAGAGTGGTGGTAAGGGTCACTGCATGCAGCATAAATAGATACCCCAACAGGAAAGCTATACATGCTTGACAATGTGCGAGCTTTTGCCGCATCTATTTTGCTAACCTCGACGTTGGGAAAGGTCTCTCACATGGTGTCATACCTGGAAGCTAAAGGTAGAGACATAGTGAGAATTGGAGAGAAGGGTCTAGAAAATCGAAATAGGGAATTTTCTAGTGAACAAAGCAGAGGATACTCAACTGAAAGCGGTGAAAGCTAGCAAAGAAGATGTATGGTATTTAATGGGAGTTTTGGTGGTACAAATTCCTCCAGAAAGGCGTAATGAATACCTATCCATCGCATTAAATGCACCTACCACATGTCAAAAAATATGGGGGTTGGACACTACTTTTGAGGAGGCATCTTTGTCATCATGGGCACACAACCTCAACTGAAGAAAACTGTCAAACTTGGGGAACACGAAAAGACAGGGTAAAAGTTCTAAAATGACCCTAGTAACCTTGAATGACTAGGCACGAATACTCAGCTCGAGCTTTAAACAAAAAATGTTTGGACTTGTAAGGATGAGCCCTCCAAGGGCACAACTCGATTAAGGCAGGTAAGCACGGTGTAAATCGACTAGGTTGGGACAAGGCAATATTGCTAAGCAGCTCAGCCACGTGTAAGATATTGACCAAATCCCTAGCTCATGGTTCCACTACTATAAACAAAGGTCAATGTATCTTAGAGGAACAAAGTTTTCCCATCTTGTCCCTCCAAGACTAAGAGCCATGGAAAGTGCAATAGAAAAAAGGGGGAAGGGAAAGAGAGAGGCACACAAAAATCATCTGAAATGAAAGAGAAATGGGAAAGAGCATTAAAAGCAAAGAGTAAAACTAAAGTTAAAAGGAAAACAAATTTTGCTACAAGTCCAAACTATAGATAATAGATTAGAGATCTCAATAAAGTCCAATACCCTACGAACAAAAACTATGTAACGGGCTTAGGGTGATTTGCCTCTTCAGTATGCTCAACTCTGGACTCCACAGGCTCCTTAGGTTTTGACACCCCAAACTCTGGCATAAAAGGGTCCAGATCTAGGTCAGGGTACGACCTCTCAACCTGTTCCTGAAACTTCATGAACCCTTGCACGAAGGTAGAGGCATTTGCATCAATGAGCTTTGTAATCTTCCTGTCTTTGAATTTCATTTACTCTACTTTTGCCTTAACTCCACCTCTTTCACCTCTAGCTTCTCTTCTTTCTCCTTTAGCTCGGTGTCTTTCCTCTTGATGAAATTTCCAACATCCTGAAGATGTTTATCCAGCACAGCATTGGCCTTCTTTATCTCCGCTAGCTCAGCGTTAAGGATAACATTCTTCTCCTCTACAGCTGCATCCACAACATCCAGTACTTCTCCTAGCTTGCGATTCTTAGCAACAAGGTCCGTCATTAGTTGTTGTTCCACAAGTTGGACCTTCTCCAGTTTAGATTGGAGGGGAACATGCCTGGAGGACTAAACGGCTAGCACACTCGACACATGCTGGTGGTGGAATTCCATCACCATGATACAAGCCAAGGCCTAGCAGCAGAGACACATATTGTAAAAAAAATTAAATTTCATGCTCAAGGAAGAAGGAAAATGGCACGATACTTTAGCCAAACTTTGAATGACATGCTTAGTATTACTCTTGAAGTTGATCTTCAGAGCTTTCTTAGGGTCCATATTAGGGACCAAGTCAGCCAATGCATTTATAGCTGTTTCAGGATTGCAAAAGAACCTATTGCCCCTTATGTCCATTTTAAGAGGACCTTTTGCAGCCTCTACTCATTCGAGGAGCATCATTGGAAAAGGAGCTAAAGCGATTCCTTCAAACTCAGTTTCGGCAGTTGCGGACCCATCTTTAAGATTTAAATCGAGCCCCAAAGAGGGGGCAAAGACAGTTTGAGGGGAAATCAAGAGGGTTAGATGTCAACTGCGACCTCTTAGGAGAAGGGAGCTCATGAGATTTCACCAACTTCCTCTACCTTTTTTTTCTCATCAGAAAATCTCTCCATTATAAGTCTCGAATCCATCTGGTCGGTAGTCTGAATAGGAAGTCTGGGCTTTAGAATAGTGGTCTGAGCAGGCAATGTCTCTATAGGGGGTCCAAACCCATATTCAACAAGCTTTCCTTGGTGAGCAATGTGGAAAAAGGCTTTAGTTCGTTGGCTTCAGCTAGGGCCACTCTCCTGGCCTCTATAGTATCCAAAAAAGGATGGAAACCTACAAGCAAGACAAGGGACAAGTTAGAACCATGACAAGAACTATTTTTTAAACATACAAATCTTCAAGGGAGGTTATTACGTGTGTTTCTCAGGACCCCCCCAAAATTTGGGAATGCGGGGAGTATTGTTGGTAATTCCTAACAACTCCAAGGAGTCATCGTGGACAAAGAAGAACTTTGGTTTTCACTCCTTGTTAAAGGAAGGAACCCTTAAAATCAGACTCTATACCTTAACCAGCTTAGCGAAATAGAAAAAGCCTAGATAAGGGAAGACTTAAGTTGGAAAATATGGGCAAACTCACGAATGGAAGAAAGAGAAGTGTTCCCACTTTTCCACCAATGGACAAGAAGACCAACCAATAAGCCCCAACTATCAGCAAAAACCTAAGCTGGGCATAAATTGTAGAAGGCAAGAACGTCTCAAATAAAAAGGTGAACAGGAAACCTAATGCCAGCTTTAAACACTAAGTTGAAAAAACAAGTCGTCCTAGGAATAGATGAATTGCACCTCTTGTCCTCCTCAGGAGAATGAAGCAAGATGGAAGTAGGAAAGGAGTATTCCTCCCTCAGGGCCACCAAGTCATCCTTGTCGATACGACTTGGGGTCAACTCGGCACAACAAGTGAGGTCAGAAAGATGTCGATGAACCATTATTTTTTTCAGGGCAAGAACAAATTGGAGCCCCTTTGGACCCCCTCTTCGAGACATGACTCAAGAAAAATGGGGCAAAGCCAACGAAGGCTCGTTGGAATGACCTGAAGTAGAAGCCATGGGAATTGACCCGAGATTCTCTAAATCTGATACCCTAGACCGAAACTCAAACTTCTCTNGAGCCCCTTTGGACCCCCTCTTCGAGACATGACTCAAGAAAAATGGGGCAAAGCCAATGAAGGCTCGTTGGAATGACCTGAAGTAGAAGCCATGGGAATTGACCCGAGATTCTCTAAATTTGATACCCTAGACCGAAACTCAAACTTCTCCNGCTTTAGAATAGTGGTCTGAGCAGGCAATGTCTCTATAGGGGGTCCAAACCCATATTCAACAAGCTTTCCTTGGTGAGCAATGTGGAAAAAGGCTTTAGTTCGTTGGCTTCAGCTAGGGCCACTCTCCTGGCCTCTATAGTATCCAAAAAAGGATGGAAACCTACAAGCAAGACAAGGGACAAGTTAGAACCATGACAAGAACTATTTTTTAAACATACAAATCTTCAAGGGAGGTTATTACGTGTGTTTCTCAGGACCCCCCCAAAATTTGGGAATGCGGGGAGTATTGTTGGTAATTCCTAACAACTCCAAGGAGTCATCGTGGACAAAGAAGAACTTTGGTTTTCACTCCTTGTTAAAGGAAGGAACCCTTAAAATCAGACTCTATACCTTAACCAGCTTAGCGAAATAGAAAAAGCCTAGATAAGGGAAGACTTAAGTTGGAAAAGATGGGCAAACTCACGAATGGAGGAAAGAGAAGTGTTCCCACTTTTCCACCAATGGACAAGAAGACCAACCAATAAGCCCCAACTATCAGTAAAAACCTAAGCTGGGCATAAATTGTAGAAGGCAAGAACGTCTCAAATAAAAAGGTGAACAGGAAACCTAATGCCAGCTTTAAACACTAAGTTGAAAAAACAAGTCGTCCTAGGAATAGATGAATTGCACCTCTTGTCCTCCTCAGGAGAATGAAGCAAGATGGAAGTAGGAAAGGAGTATTCCTCCCTCAGGGCCACCAAGTCATCCTTGTCGATACGACTTGGGGTCAACTCGGCACAACAAGTGAGGTCAGAAAGATGTCGATGAACCATTATTTTTTTCAGGGCAAGAACAAATTGGAGCCCCTTTGGACCCCCTCTTCGAGACATGACTCAAGAAAAATGGGGCAAAGCCAACGAAGGCTCGTTGGAATGACCTGAAGTAGAAGCCATGGGAATTGACCCGAGATTCTCTAAATTTGATACCCTAGACCGAAACTCAAACTTCTCCGTTGAGACCAACGAAAATTGATCGCTTCTAACAGGCAGAGCATCTTCGATAGAAGTGTCCTCACCACTAGAGGGAGACGAAGACTCTTTGATATAATCGCTACCATGGGAAATTGAATCCTCCTCAACACTCTCACTATTTTTCCCTCCAGACACAGACTCAGAAAAAGTATCAGATATGACTCTCCCTATTGGAACTTCAAATCACAATCCAGAATGAAAAGAAGACAAATTCAAAGCATAAGTTGTCAAAAATAATGAGAAAAAACACCAAAGTCTGACCAAGGTGAGCCTTAGTACGAGGGGTAGTCAACATACCATGAAAGAAAGGCGAAACTACCAGCATGTGGCCGAAAATAACTAAACCTCCAAATAATGAAATGGAATCCATAGCCCCACCAACATGGGTTAAAGGGATCCAAAGCAAGGAAAAGAGAACAGAGATGTACCTAATGGACAACTAAGACCACTTCGCAGAAGAACAAAAGCGCAAAATTCTCAAAAGCACCGGAGGAACGAAGTATTCATTTTTGAGTCTAAAGAGGGGGAAAGGAGTGAGAAGAGTCAAAAATTTGAAATAATAGTGGAAAGTTGAGGGAAATTTCCTCCCTTTTGTATTATTTATTATCAAGATTAAACATGGAAAATAGCCGTACCAGAGAATCCCTCTCCTCGCAACACATATACTCTTGACACATCTCTCCAATCAAAGTAAATATAGGGGGATTGAATCTACTAATGAAACAACGTTAGCGGTCATGAACAACTGTCATCCTCAGAGTAATCATTACGGTAAAAAAGTCAAATTTAACCCCCAGGAAGGAGCTGGAAGGTCATCCTCCTGACCTAGGGCTGGGGGACAACTGATAATTATTAGTTTAAGTCTAGACCCCTTTAAAGCCCAAGACCCTCTAGGATTGCAGAAAGTAGCCCAAGCAGCTTGCCCAAACGAACTCTCCTAAGCACAAACTGGGCCATAAGCCAATTGTAGGGAAGCTCAGAGTAACAAGCCCGGAATGATAACAAGCACAGAATTCAGAGCCCAGCACAGGGCTAGTCTGCAAAAGCTGCAGCTTGACATGTGGAAAAAGGACAAGGGAACATTACCTGATGGCTCTGATGAACAAAAATCCACATGTAATGGAGACATACCAAGTAATATAGTCGACGAGTATTTTGTGCAAAAAGGCTTTGGGCACCATAGCTCTAGGATAAAGACAAATAAAGAAGGGACCACCGAATCGTCCAAAAGGGATAAACACGAAACCCCAACTACCAATTGTATATAGCCAACATGGCTATAGTTCATGAGAGAGTCATTATGTAAGCCACCATGTAAAACCTAGGTAACGACGTATAAAGGCTTCAAAAAAAAAAAAAAGAAGAAAAAACACCCTGTAATAGCAACCTTCTTCTCTCAGGAGCAAGAGTCTCCCTTATAGTGGATGTTATCTTAGTCCTTCAGTTAGGGTGAACCACTCATATTTTATCTTCCTCTCGTGCAATACATATAGCATACACACTCATATTCTCCCATATACACACACTCGTTGGACTTTATTCAAATTTGTTCTTCAACCCGCTCTAGTTAATTTCGAGCACCATTAATATACATGTATAGATAGGGAGAGAGATAGATGCTGACATAAGTGTATAATATTTGGGTTTATAGAATCATAGTTTGCATGGCATAATTGTGGTATGAATTGATGTTTTTGTTTGATTGGTAAAAAATGGTTTCACTAATCCAGAAATTGAATATGCAACATTGTGCAAAAAATAGCCAAAAGCTTCCCCGAGTTATAGCCTTTAGGGAGTCACTCCAAATTCAAATCAACCTAGCCTAGAAGGGAGTATCATCACAATTCGACAAACGAGATAATTGAAGAACTGAATAGAATAGTAATGATTGGCCAGATCAAGAGCTTATGTGGTGCCTGCTTGTGCATTGAAGAACTGAATAGAATAGTCGATACAAATTTAGACACTATGTAGCAAAAAAAAAAACTGAATGGACATTTGCTTGAAAAGTGGCTCTTGCAGTTTGTATATATATGCTGAAATTTTTTGCACCAGTTTAGTTAGATTATTGATACTAGTCTCCCTGTCACCAGGATTTCAGGTGGCATCCTATGTGTTGTGACTAACAATTGCATGTCTAATATCATGAGATCACCCAACCTTTTTGACCGATTGTATTCTCAAAAGAGTTATTCGGTACAAATCAATCTGAAACGAATATCTTTAATGATCCAAAAGACTAGGTAACTATCTTTTGCTTTCAATCTATATCAATACTTTTATAACCAAGTGGACTAGATTTCCCTCACAGCCTGAGGAATTCCACCAAGTTTATTGCTCCTGTAAAAGGCAACTGCAATTAAGCCATTTTGTGTATGTTATATTTAACCAAACATGGAATAGTAAGGGCCAAAGGTGCATTGGGTCTACTTTGGAGTCTTAAATCCAATTTCTCCTTTTTCTTGGAAGGTAAATAATTCGATGAAGTGATCAAAACTTGATGAGTGATGCAATGCACAACACTTTTATGCACCGCCTTACCTTCACCGATTAACATGACACAATCACATTTATTAGATATCTAATAAAGTTAATGGGACTCACTCATTTTGATGATCTACATTGAAGTGGTGTAGAAATGTGGTGAGTGTAACATTATTAAAACTTGACATACAAAGCATTTAGCATAAAAATGCTGTCCTATGACAAGGGCAAATTTCTAAAGACCGTGTTGTTCCTTTCCTCTAGATGTTATGGACCTTAACTGAGCTCAGTTTCATTACCATTGCCAAAATATATTTCCCCTTGTAATGTTGAGTTTCCAGTCAATAAATTTATTCAAAAGGCATGGGTGCCTCAAAGAATAAATGAGTTGCATATAAACTAAAATAAATTAAAAATGTGTTGATCCTCTAAATTTTTTAGAACAGGTTAAAATTGCACAAAATTTTAAGCATTAAGTTTCAAGGTAGATACTTGATGGGTGTTTTTTTGTAATTATTTTGTCTCTTGTTTTGCTAGAGGGATGGGGGATCTTTTGCCATCGTGTTTAGATGATCTACCATCCCCTTATCCCTTTTCTTTTGATTAATTATACATCGGGTATACCTCTGTATGATTTTTCTTTTGATTAATGGAATTAACTTAATTACCAGAAAAAAAATAAATTTGCAAGGTAGATTCATGTTTTGTTGATTTCAAGATATTAATTCCAATTCCTACAGTTATTGGACACAAAAAATCTCAAACTATAATTGTGTTTGTGTGGTATGTGGGTGGATGGTTGGGGGCGTGTGTGTGTGTGTGTGTGAGAGAGAGAGAGAGAGAGAGACGGGGGGAGAGAGAAGAAGAAGAAGAAGAAACTGTTTATATAGCTAATTGTTGTTATTATTTTGAACATTTTCGTTGTATTCCTTATGAGTTACCATCATTTAAACTTAAAATATATTGATGTAGAATATTCTATCACCTAAGTAGCTAGAGCAATTAAATGATGTCAGTAACTCTAACTCAACTTGGAATCCAACTTGAATTTGACCATGGCTTCTTCAACTTGAACATAAACCAAATGCGACCAGATTTCTAAGCCTATTCTCTACATGATACTAAATCTAGCAACGTGTTTTCACTTCCATTAGGCTCAGCTCCCCCCGTTCAAAGAGTTCATGTTTATAAACAATACTCGTTTTATTGCTAAAGAATCCAAGATAAACATACTAAAATTAGGGATGACAGTAGACCAAGTAAAAATAGGTATTCGTCCAAATCCGTCCTGTTTGGACTGGAGATGGATTATACATATTGGATGATGGACATATACAGAGATATCCGTATAAACCCGTGCGGAGATGAATGAGANTCCCTTTTCTTTTGATTAATTATACATCGGGTATACCTCTGTATGATTTTTCTTTTGATTAATGGAATTAACTTAATTACCAGAAAAAAAATAAATTTGCAAGGTAGATTCATGTTTTGTTGATTTCAAGATATTAATTCCAATTCCTACAGTTATTGGACACAAAAAATCTCAAACTATAATTGTGTTTGTGTGGTATGTGGGTGGATGGTTGGGGGCGTGTGTGTGTGTGTGTGTGAGAGAGAGAGAGAGAGAGAGACGGGGGGAGAGAGAAGAAGAAGAAGAAGAAACTGTTTATATAGCTAATTGTTGTTATTATTTTGAACATTTTCGTTGTATTCCTTATGAGTTACCATCATTTAAACTTAAAATATATTGATGTAGAATATTCTATCACCTAAGTAGCTAGAGCAATTAAATGATGTCAGTAACTCTAACTCAACTTGGAATCCAACTTGAATTTGACCATGGCTTCTTCAACTTGAACATAAACCAAATGCGACCAGATTTCTAAGCCTATTCTCTACATGATACTAAATCTAGCAACGTGTTTTCACTTCCATTAGGCTCAGCTCCCCCCGTTCAAAGAGTTCATGTTTATAAACAATACTCGTTTTATTGCTAAAGAATCCAGGATAAACATACTAAAATTTGGGATGACAGTAGACCAAGTAAAAATAGGTATTCGTCCAAATCCGTCCCGTTTGGACTGGAGATGGATTATACATATTGGATGATGGACATATACAGAGATATTCGTATAAACCCGTGCGGAGATGAATGAGGGAATGGACTGACACTTACTCTCGTCCCGCCTCCGCTTTACTCGTTATTATTATTATTATTATTTTATATGTATAGATACATGTTACTATGAATACAAATTTATATATTATTTAATGATTTTTTTCTTTTAAAAATTGTTTAGTTTTTTTATTTTTTTTCATATTTTTGACTTATAAAAGTGTAAATCTTTGTGTTTTTATGTTTTTTTTTATGTTGGATTGTATTATGTTATATTATTTTGTGTTGGATTTACATGGGACACAAACTTTTAATTATATTAGTTAGATTATGTTGTAGACAAAGTTTTAATTATATTATATTAGATTATGTTATAGATGACAAGTTTTTTAATTATATTATGATATTCTATAATTATATTGGATTATTTAGAATTTTAGATTGATTTAGAATTTTAGATTATGTTAGCTTGGACTTACGCTTGGGCCTAGGTTAGATAAGGTGGATGGGGGCGGGGGCGGGTGGCAAGGATTACAAATTTACCCGCGGACGAAGATGAAGATGAAAATTATACCCGTTAATGGAGGTGGACTGAGGATTGACGGAATTTTTTAAAACGGGTACGNATTTACCCGCGGACGAAGATGAAGATGAAAATTATACCCGTTAATGGAGGTGGACTGGGGATTGACAGAATTTTTTAAAACGGGTACAAGGATGGAGACTACACCCTTCGCCCCTGCTTCGGTCCACTATCATCCCTAACTAAAACTTATCATCAAGTATTTCAAAATTATATGCATTTCTCTCTCCTTTTCACATGACTAGGTTTTTAAAAAATTTAAACTTCTATACAGATATTNTATTTCAAAATTATATGCATTTCTCTCTCCTTTTCACATGACTAGGTTTTTAAAAAAATTTAAACTTCTATACAGATATTGAGAGATTATTTTTTATGAACTGAGTATTTAGGGTTGAATATTTAGTTATATGAACTGAGTATCTGGGGTTGATTATTTAGTCATAGGATTTCTTTAATTTTTAAAAATTTTGGTTGAGAAATTGAGTTCGATGTTGATGCTAGTTTGGCTCCAATGCGTAGAACCTTCTGCCAAACCAAGTTTGAATAAGAATCAAACTCAAATGAGCTTGGGTCAAACACAAGCCAAACTCAAGTACAACTTACCCAAGCATGAGAACACTCAAGTTTAAAAAGTTCAGTTCGATTAACACCCCAGATCAGCCCCACTCTATAGATGTCCAAGGCTCATTATTGTTGCTAGCTGTTTGTAACGAATTTGACATCGGTTAGGTAGGAGGTATCATATGGCCTTTCAAGATCTTGGATAGCTTTCCACATGAAGCTTTTGAGTTGTGAGGCCATGACATGCTTCATCACTTCATGTTGCAATTTGTTGTTATAAAAGTTAAGTGTTCAGTTGTCTGAAATAAACAAATGTTCAAGAATCTCATCACCTTTCTTCATCTCTTATCAGCATGAAATCAGTGATTGAACGCTATCATAAATCAAAAGAGGGACATCATCAACTTCTGAATCAAATATCAGAAGTCAAGGTACAATTCTCATGATAAACCTGCCACTTTTCCAATTCAAAAGAATAGTTGTTATTATTATTATTATTTTGCCACGATGACCTTTTGATTAATTGCATGATTCTTGAAGTTATATGAAATCAGTGATTGCAAATATTTACTTGTGTATCTCCATGCTTGAATTGTTAATTAAGAATGTCACATTTCTTAGTCTATCGCAGTTAGTCAATCAAGCATGGACAAATACATACAAAATATATTGCATATGTAGTCTTCTGCTCCAAACCCCAAAAATCGTTTGCTTGTCGTCCATTTGGTAGATGGATGGAAAAGTTAAAGGAAAGAGAGTATATAAGGGATGCACTTATGTATTAATAGTCGTTTTGGTAGCTGTTTGCAAAGAGGGACAGGAAGTACAAAAAACACAAGGAAGGAAAAAGTGCTCATGTATATTCCATATACAGCCAACAAGGCTACGTATATGTGTGTATATATATATATATATATATATATATATATATATATATATATATCTCTCAAATTTTTACTAGTCTGCCCAAATTTGGGAGATGAATTTTAGTGGACTGGAAGGAATAATTATTCCTGCATTTTTTCTTCTTCTATTTTTCTCATCTTTTCAGAAAGTAAAGTAAATTTCATAAATATATGAATTATGTATGATATATGATGATACCAAAAGAAAAGATATAGTTCACACCCAAAATTGGTCAGCAAGGTTACGCAAAGCCTAGTTGACATGATTGAAGCCTTGCTTCCCTGACTTATAAGGAACTAGGTCAACCAAGACACAAAGCAGCTCAAAAATCACTGAATCAGCTTGGCAATCACTGGAAGAGGGTCAGAAGAAGAATTGTACCACTAAATCCTACCTTGGGCAAGAAGGCATCCTATCTTAGAATATCACGTCATAACTTTTAAAGTGTCACAACATCTAGGGATGAGAGTTTTTAATGGTCAAATATTCTTCCAAATATTCTAACAGATTGTGAGGACCACATCATCATTGTTGTGAAGACCACACGAGCCTTGTGTATAAATAGGAAAGTCAATGCCTTGCCATGGCATGTGTTATTGATTTCCCTCAATTGTAATCTTATTCTTCTTCAAGAAATAGAAAACTAGAGGAGCAAGAGCTTCTATTATAGTGGACTAGCATAACTCTCCAGCTTGGTGAATCACTCATTTCCTTGTGTACTTGTTTCCCGTTCATTTGGTAACACATATACACAAACACACACAAAAACACACACATAACTCACTCACTACACACAAAACTCTACTAGCTCTTCCAGTTCATATTCTTAGTTTTATACACCATCAATTTTACATTGTTTGTGGGAACGATTTTTATCGTTCTATCTCAAATCCTTTTTGTTTGATTGATGGTTTTAACAAGAAGTATGGACCAAAACCAAGAAAACCAGCCATGAGCTTCGGCTCCACATCTAGTCCTTTTTATTAAACATCAGGTTGAGAACTAGGAAACTTATCAGTAAACCATATTGTGCATCCTCATGAAAAATCAACAAATCATTCAATTCCTTACTCCCAACAACCTCGAGCGCCCTCAATGGAATCACTGAGGAGGACAACCAGAGTAACTCTGACGAAAATATTCATCACAGATGTAACCAAGAGAATCAAGATGATGAGGATCATAGTTGAATAGGTGAAGGCATAAGGCAAAACCCTCGACCTCCTCCTCAACCACCTAGTCTAAACTAGTATTGGGATAACCGAATTGGAGAAGTCCAAGATGAACTGAGCAATGTCAAGAATATCATCAAAAATAGAGCTCCAATTTCCATAGAAACTCTATTTCAACAAACTGAATCCCTTTTTACACAAGAGATTTAGAATTTTTCCTTCCTTCTAAATTCAAAATGCCTCAGACGAAGGCCTTTGTGACAATAGAAACCTCTTTGATAATCTCAACATTTATAAAAACTTGATGGAGCTTCATGGTTATCAGGATTCTGTTTGGAATAGTCTTTGCAAGAACTCTCAAGGGCTCTATACTAACCTGGCACCATAAACTACACCCAACTTCAATCATTTTGTTCAAGGAACTGTCCATGCAGATCATTTCACATTTCATTGGTGCAAGGACTTACCTCTTACCTCCTCAACGTCAAACAAAAGACGTTGAGGAAGTATGTACAACATTTCAACCTGTAAACTGTTCAGGTAGATGAACTTGATGACAAAGTAGCCCTGATAACGTTTATTGCCGAGTTACGAATTTTAGAATTCCAGTTCCCCGTCTCCAAACATCTTCATACCAACATGGCTGACGTGCTAGCCAGGACAAAAAAAATACATAAATGGGAAAGAGGTCCTTCAAGCTCTACGTGGCTCTTCAACTACGTTAGAATAGTAAAAAGACAAGAAGAGAAATGAGACAACCCCATAAAAAGTAGGGACCGAACTCCCAAGAGAAAATGAGATGTAGAAGATCATCTAGGACTGCCTAAGCCCAAATTTCCAACTAAGGTTATGGAGCTAAGCAATACACGCCATTAAATACTTCTATGGCTCAAGTATTACACTAGGTCCAACACAAAATGTTCGTTAAATGGTCTTCCAAGACAAGTTCAGACCCTCGCAAGAGAGATATGAACAAGTTCTGNACGCCATTAAATACTTCTATGGCTCAAGTATTACACTAGGTCCAACACAAAATGTTCATTAAATGGTCTTCCAAGACAAGTTCAGACCCTCGCAAGAGGGATATGAACAAGTTCTGTAACTTCTGTAAGGACCATGGTCATGAAATAGAGTATATCCTACAAAAAAAAAAACAGAAATCGAGTTCCCCATGTAAAGAGGACATTTCAAGATGTTTGTAGTCTAAGAGGGGATAACTGAGCTGAAAACCACCAAGAACCACCCCAAATGAGACAACAACAACACCACCAACCCAGTGGTGAGATCTGGGGCATCTCGGGCAATTTTGTTGGAGGAGGGGAGATCTAGGACAAAAATCTCATATCCTCAATACGGAAATCATCTTCTCAGATACCGACTTAGAGGGGTGATACATCTACATGATAACTCTCTTATCGTGAAGGCAGTCATAGCCAAGAAAAATATATATCAAGTTCTTGTGGATAAAGACTTCTTTGCCAATATTATATTTGCAAATTTGTTTGACTAGCTTGGCATTGGTCGTGAGCAACTTTAGGCTGTCAGATCTCTCTTAGGTAGATTTTTAGGAGAAAATGTATACCCTATTGTCTCCATTCAGCTCATTTTAACCATTGGTGATCCTCCCTGTCAAGCAACCACTGTTGTCAAGTTTCTTGTTGTTGGGGCCCCCTCAGCCTACAACATTATATTGGGAAGACCTTCCCTAAATACCTTTCAGGTCATTCCCTCAACATATAACTTAGTAATGAAGTTCCTCACTAAGAATGGGGTTAGCGTGGTTAGAAGGGATCAAAGAATGGACAGGGAATGCTACAGGACTTCCATGAAGCAAAATGAGGTAGATGTAATCCAAGTAGATGACCTGGACATTAGAAACGAGGTGGACACAAGGCCTACACCTTCCGAAGAGCTGGAACCTATCCAAGTGTATAATGACCCTAGACATTTAGTCTTTGTTAGGTCCAAGCTGTTGATAGAGATCAAAGAGAAACTCATCCCCTTATTGAAGAACAACTCAAACATCTTTGCTTAGAAACAGAAAGACATGCAGGGGATGGACCCCAAGGTAATTGTTCATAAACTAAGTGTTGACCCAAATTATTGAGTCGTCAAAGAGAAGATAAGGAGTTTCACCTTAGAAAGGCAGAAATCTATCAATGAGGAGGTGACCAATATACTTTAAGCCAAATCAGTTAGGGAAGTTGATTACCCCACTTGGTTGGCAAATGTGGTGCTAGTCAAGAAAACCAAAAGAGAAATGACAATTGTGTATCGATTTCACTAACTTAAACAAAGCTTGCCCCTAGGATTGTTTCCACTTATTTGCATAGACCTAATCGTGGATGACGCCTTAGCACATCAGTTTCTAAACTTCATGAAAGCTTTCTCAGGCTACAACTAGATTAGAATGGACCCTGCATCTTTTATAACCAAGCAGTGGACCTATTGTTACTACGTCATGCCTTTTGATTTGAAGAATATGGGGGCTATATACCAGAGATTGGTCAATAAGATATTTGCAAACCAGATCGGAGTCATCATGGAGATGTACATGGAAAACATGCTCATTAAGTCACTTAGAGCTGATCAACACATCAAGCATTTAGAGAAATCTTTTTAGATCTTCAAGAGAAATGGCATGAAGCTAAACCTAACTAAGTGTGCTTTGGGGGTGTTAGTAGGTAAGTTCCTTGGGTTCATTGTAAATCAAAGGAGAATCGAGGCCAACCCTGAGAAGATTAGAGTATTTCTTGAGATGAAATTACCATCGAACACAAAGGAAATGCAGAACCTCACTAGCAGAACAACAGTTCCTAATAGGTTTGTCTCTCAAGCTTGTGACAGGTGTTAGCCTTTCTTCAAGGCACTGAAGCCATCCTTTCAATGCAATAACCAATCTGAGGAAGCTTTTCAAGCTTTGAAAACCTACCTGACCACGTCACCAATCTTGGTCAGCCCAAGATGAAGAAAGGCCCATACCTTATACATAACGGTATTTGACTTTCAGTCAATGTTGCCCTAATAAAAAATGATGAGAAGGTTCAAATACCAGTTTACTTTTGTAGTAAACCACTAAAAGGAGACGTAGAAAGATATCTGAAGATGGAGAAACTAGTCCTAACTCTTGTCATGACAACCAGGAGAATCGGACCATTTTTTCATGCCTACACCATTGAAGTACCCACTGACCAGCCAATGAAACATGTCTTACATAAACATAAACCCTTTAGGTCAACTAGTTAAATGGGCCATCAAGCATGGGGAATTTGACATCAAGTTCAAGCAAATGACAACAATCAAATGATAAGTCCTCATTTATTTTGTAGTTGAGTTCACACCTCATCACAAATAAAATCCAATTCTTTAGAAAAAAAAGGTTTTGTCCCTAATGTCCTAGTTTGGGAATTATATATAGATAAAGCTTGTAATGCATAGGGAAGTGGAGTTGGCCTTATCTTGACCTCACCCTTTTTAGACTTCAAAGTCTTTCCAACAACGAGATAGAATATGAGGCATTGATAACCAGGCTCAAGTTAGCCCTGTCAATGAAAGCTCAGNCCTTTTTAGACTTCAAAGTCTTTCCAACAACGAGATAGAATATGAGGCATTGATAACTAGGCTCAAGTTAGCCATGTCAATGAAAGCTCAACAAGTGTTAATCCACAAGGATTGCCAACTGGTAATTAGGTAGGCTAGATATGAGTATAGCATAAATGAGGACATGATGGCAGCCTATCTAAGGGTTGTCAATGAGATATTAGGAAAGTTCATCCATGCGGAGATCTTGCAAGCACCTAGGGTAGAAAATGTCCAAGTAGATTCAATTGACCTAGCTAGATGCTGCAACACAGGGGAACCTCGGCAGAGTATTTCATGTAGAACATCTATCACAACCCAACATCTCTCAAGAATCAGAAAAATATTTCATGCAAGAAGTAGGGAATCTAACCTAGATGGATCTCATATACAAGTATCTTTAGTAAGGAGCCCTTCCCCAAGATCCAAAAGAAGCAACTAGGTTCAGAAATATGTCAACCAACTCCTAAACATTTCGGGATTATCATAAGAAAAGATACTCTTGACCATTCCTTAAATGCATTGCCCCTACCGAGGCTGACTATGTGCTCAAAGAGATTCATGAAGGAATTTGTGGAAACTATATTTGAGCCAAGATGTAGGCATATAAAACTAAGGCAAGGATACATCTAGTCTTCTATTATGAAGGATTCAACAGACCTAATTAGGAAATGCAAAGCATGCCAAGTCCACCCAATATACTGAGGCACCCTCTAGAAAAGCGTGCCCCAATCTTGAGTCCTTGGCCCTTCAAACAGTGGGGTATCAAGATCGTAGGGCCTTTGTCCATAGGGGTAGCTTAGTGTAAGTTTACAGTAGTTGTAGTCAATTACTTCACTGAGTGGGAAAATGTAGAGCCCCTTTGCAATGATCACGGATCAGAAAATGAAGACCTTTGTTTGGAAGTAAATCATTTTGCGTTTTAGGATTCCTAAAGACATCGTATCAAACAATGGGAAGTGTTTGACAACAATGTCTTCAGAAGTTTCTGTTCTAAGCTGGAGAATTAAGAATTACTACTCTTCTCCAACTTATCCTTAAGCCAATGGCTAAGCTGAAGTGACAATTAGAACTATAGTAAAAACTCTAAAGATGAGGCTGGAGGCCCCAAAAAACCAATTGGTAGCCCACCTCTCAAGTGTGCTATGAACATATAGAACATGAGCCAGATTGCCACCATTGAGATGCTTTTCAACTTAGCCTTTGGGACTAAGGCTATTGCACCAGTTGAAATTGGCCTTCCATCCCCAAGGACAGGGCTACTTAACCTCGAGCAGAATGACAAGTCTTTTTTATTCGGCCTACACCTCCTTGATAAAAAAAGGAATGAAGCCTTCCAAAGAATCATAACCTACCACTGAAGAACAACTCGATATTATGACCAAAAGGTTAAGAAAAATAGTTTTAAAGAGGGAGACTTGGTTCTGAAGAAAGTATTGCTAGCTAGAAAAGACCCACACTATGGAAAGCTCGAACCCAACTGGGAAGGGTCTTAAGCGACAAAAAAAATGATCATACTTGGACACTCTGAGTTGCAAACGGAGAAGGGGCACACTCTCGGAACGCTTAACACCTCAAGAAATACTATCAATGACTAAGCAAAGGTTGGCACCTAATTTTTCTCTTTTCTTTATGTCAAAATGATTATCTTTTCAAAGATATTCATCCAAATACTCCTTATTCAAGGAAACTTTTACAAAAAATTTTGTCTGATTGCATCAATGCTACAAGAAAATAGGTAAGCCTAAATGCATAAAAGGGCTAGTTAGCTCTTTAATTGTCAACAGTCTTCTCAACCCAAGAGCTTGTCAGCTCTATAATAAACAATAGGTTTTTTTAGCCTCGGAGCTAGTCAGCTCTCCCAAGATTTGAAGACTTGTTGGCCTTCAAACCAAACAGCTTGCTCCAAAGCCTATGACTAACCAATCAAAAGTTTTTGATGCATGTATGTCCTCTTCAAGAAGAGCCAAAAAAGGTGGGCACACTTAGAAAAGTCACACCAAGACTCAAGCTCTTTAGCTTGAACAGGCTTAACTCTGCCAAAGGCTATTCACTAGAACTCTTTAGCTCCACTAAAAATCATGTAAAACTCATTTGCTCTACTTTGAACAAAAGGGTCCTTAGCCTCTTGAAGTTACTCAGCCTTTACAAGATTTTCAACTCCTCCAATTTTTTTTGCCTCTCAAGGTTATTCAACCTCAAAAACAACAAGCTTTGGAAACACTTAAAGACTCGNAAGGATTCAACAGACCTAATTAGGAAATGCAAAGCATGCCAAGTCCACCCAATATACCGAGGCACCCTCTAGAAAAGCGTGCCCCAATCTTGAGTCCTTGGCCCTTCAAATNGATACATCTAGTCTTCTATTATGAAGGATTCAACAGACCTAATTAGGAAATGCAAAGCATGCCAAGTCCACCCAATATACTGAGGCACCCTCTAGAAAAGCGTGCCCCAATCTTGAGTCCTTGGCCCTTCAAACAGTGGGGTATCAAGATCGTAGGGCCTTTGTCCATAGGGGTAGCTTAGTGTAAGTTTACAGTAGTTGTAGTCAATTACTTCACTGAGTGGGAAAATGTAGAGCCCCTTTGCAATGATCACGGATCAGAAAATGAAGACCTTTGTTTGGAAGTAAATCATTTTGCGTTTTAGGATTCCTAAAGACATCGTATCAAACAATGGGAAGTGTTTGACAACAATGTCTTCAGAAGTTTCTGTTCTAAGCTGGAGAATTAAGAATTACTACTCTTCTCCAACTTATCCTCAAGCCAATGGCTAAGCTGAAGTGACAATTAGAACTATAGTAAAAACTCTAAAGATGAGGCTGGAGGCCCCAAAAAACCAATTGGTAGCCCACCTCTCAAGTGTGCTATGAACATATAGAACATGAGCCAGATTGCCACCATTGAGATGCTTTTCAACTTAGCCTTTGGGACTAAGGCTATTGCACCAGTTGAAATTGGCCTTCCATCCCCAAGGACAGGGCTACTTAACCTCGAGCAGAATGACAAGTCTTTTTTATTCAGCCTACACCTCCTTGATAAAAAAAGGAATGAAGCCTTCCAAAGAATCATAACCTACCACTGAAGAACAACTCGATATTATGACCAAAAGGTTAAGAAAAATAGTTTTAAAGTGGGAGACTTGGTTCTGAAGAAAGTATTGCTAGCTAGAAAAGACCCACACTATGGAAAGCTCGAACCCAACTGGGAAGGGTCTTAAGCGACAAAAAAAATGATCATACTTGGACACTCTGAGTTGCAAACGGAGAAGGGGCACACTCTCGGAACGCTTAACACCTCAAGAAATACTATCAATGACTAAGCAAAGGTTGGCACCTAATTTTTCTCTTTTCTTTATGTCAAAATGATTATCTTTTCAAAGATATTCATCCAAATACTCCTTATTCAAGGAAACTTTTACAAAAAATTTTGTCTGATTGCATCAATGCTACAAGAAAATAGGTAAGCCTAAATGCATAAAAGGGCTAGTTAGCTCTTTAATTGTCAACAGTCTTCTCAACCCAAGAGCTTGTCAGCTCTATAATAAACAATAGGTTTTTTTAGCCTCGGAGCTAGTCAGCTCTCCCAAGATTTGAAGACTTGTTGGCCTTCAAACCAAACAGCTTGCTCCAAAGCCTATGACTAACCAATCAAAAGTTTTTGATGCATGTATGTCCTCTTCAAGAAGAGCCAAAAAAGGTGGGCACACTTAGAAAAGTCACACCAAGACTCAAGCTCTTTAGCTTGAACAGGTTTAACTCTGCCAAAGGCTATTCACTAGAACTCTTTAGCTCCACTAAAAATCATGTAAAACTCGTTTGCTCTACTTTGAACACAAGGGTCCTTAGCCTCTTGAAGTTACTCAGCCTTTACAAGATTTTCAACTCCTCCAAGTTTTTTTGCCTCTCAAGGTTATTCAACCTCAAAAACAACAAGCTTTGGAAACACTTAAAGACTCGTTAGTCAAAAATAAAGCTAGCTCAGCTTGAGATTCCAAACTTCCCAATCTCGAGGGCAATGAAATTAAAGAACCTAAAAAAAGGTACTTAGCCAAAAAGGATGACTTAACTACTTAGTGAAAGGCTTAACTCGTACAAGGTTATCACCTTTTAGAAGTGAAGGGAACAAGTAACCACAAGTTAAAGTACATGTATGACCTGAACTAACTCACCGAGGATGACCACAATGATGAAAGTAGGTCCGATCTAACCTGATTTTGACTAGACACTATGGCAACAAAGGAACAACAACAATAAAGAAGCAAGAAAAGATTTCATTAAACAGAAAACTTCAGATTAAAACGGTTGGAGGATATATAGCCTAACACTTAAAAAAGTTTCAAATTTTTACAAAATAGCAAAAGGCAAAAGAAAAGCTCTTCAATTAATCGCCTCCTTAGTCCCATGCCCCTCTATAGTCTTCTCAGTCGTCTCGACTTGCTGTTTTTCCCCGTCCCTCGGTTGTTCCCTTATCCTTCCTGGTCTCATCTTTAGAAAGGGAAGAATCGAAGGAATTTAAGTCAAGGTCAGATAATTTCTCCTCAATCTGGTCCCTGAAGTTCTCAAATCCGTCCAATAAGCTCTTTGCAACGCCTTTCTTTAGCTCCTCTGTAGCCTTGTCTCTAGCAATCACCTCAGCCTCTATCTCAGAATACCTCTTTGTTACCTAAGCCAATTTTTTCTTCAATAGAGAATTCTCTTCCTCAGATCTTGCTTTCTCATACTTATCAGTTGTTGTGCCCATGAGTGCCTCTGTAGATTTGGCTTTAGCTGCTAAGAAAAGAGTTTGTTTAGCTGCTAGCTAATCCCTTAGAGACTGCATAGAAGCCTTGAGCCTGTTGACTTGAGAGAGTAGGTTTTTCACTAACTTCTTGGACCTTCTCAGTCTTCTCTTCAGAAGGGGGAGGTCAGAAGTCATGGTCCTCTTGGGATCTGGTAGGTTGATTTCAAGAATGGTGACCTCGGACTTTTTCACCAAATGTCTTGGCTTCTTTGAGGGTCTCACATTCCCACTACCCTCTAGTTTGACTTTGAACTTACCTAATTAAGACAATTATAGAAAGGTGAGTTTTCATGGTTTCCCACCATATAGACTAGGCGATAGTTACTAACGATATCCCCAGCCTTCTTGGCTCACTTCCCACCAGCCATGGATCTCTTCAAAGCTTCCTTGTCAAACACCTTTGTAGTAGGATCTGCAAAGGATGCAAAAAAAAAAAAAAAAGAAAAATTGGTCATCTGAGGAAAATTAGGGGAAGTCAAGGAGAAATTATGTGCTTCTTATAAAAAATGGCTTCCTCAATTGGAGTGGCTTCTTCAACCAAGGGACCTAGCTAGTACTTGGCCAAGTTCTCAAGTGTTATCAGCTTGGCATAGAGTCTTGAGTCGTACTCCTTAACTTGAGCAAAACAGATCAGCTCAACTTTGTTCAGGGGAGGCACTAACCCTGCAAAAGTAATACAACCTAGTCACATTCAAGAAGACAAGGCAAAATCGCTAAGAAATGAAAATTAGGGTTTTCCAAGTCTTTCGCCTTGGCCCTTTTTGTGAAGTAAAGGAATCCTTGAGCTAGAGAGGATTACAAGTGAAAAAAATGGAACAATTTAGGGATAGTAGGGGAAGACCCAATAACACTTTAACGCTAGAAGACAAGTAGATCCACTAGAAAACCCTAGTCATTGGGGGATACTCTAAAAGGACATAAGTTGAAGTGACAAAGAACAACTTTGATGAAAGGGTGCATGTGAAATCTTAGGCCAACTTCAAAGGCAACCTTGAAAAGGAAAACCTTCCTAAAGTAACATATGTAGCAACGCTCCACCCAAGCAAGAGCATGGATGACCACACCATCAGGGGACCTATATTATTTCTTGATGGCATCAACTCGAGCTTCAGAAACCTTATTACGCACCAGGATGGCTCTGCAGGTTAGGTCATCTAGGTCATGAGCAAACTTTTTATCAATTTTTGAAGAGCTATCCCTAGACGAAGACGAGGTATCACTTAGAGGCTTTCTCAACCTCTTCTTGATACCTCTCGTCAAAGCCTTCATAGAAGTTAGCCCCATGGGAAATATCTCCTAAGACACTACGTAAAGGGGAATCTTCTTCATGATCAACTATTTCCAAGGGATTTCTATCCCTCAAGACCTCATGTAGGTCAAAGTCACCATCCATATAAGATGAACTGGCCTTGACTTGGGTAGAGTCACCTTTAAACATGGCAAAAATAGAAGAATGCATGGTAGAAGAAGAGGAGGAGGAAGTTCACATAACCCTGACTAGGGGAGTAAAGCAATTCGGCCTAAGGTATAACTTCGGAAGGTTCAAAGAGCAATCCTTGATAGCTCGAGGATCAAAGCATGAATAATGAACTAAAGAAACCCTAACTATAGTAGCACGGTTAGTAAAGAAAGGAAGGGGATCTAACGATCTATTAAGACTCCTCAGGTAACAGAACTTGAGAACCAAAAAATAGAGCCCCTAAGACCATCACCAAGGATCAAAAAATTTTAGACTATATGAAAAAAGGAAAGNTATAGTAGCACGGTTAGTAAAGAAAGGAAGGGGATCTAACGATCTATTAAGACTCCTTAGGTAACAGAACTTGAGAACCAAAAAATAGAGCCCCTAAGACCATCACCAAGGATCAAAAAATTTCAGACTATATGAAAAAAAGGAAAAAGACGTACCTAAGGAGAGGTCTAACTAGCCCTTGCAACCAACAAATACACATAACACCAACATAATGATTAACGGATAGCAAAACACAACCTTCTGGCTTCTCTAAAACTCTCTCTCTCTCGCTCGTTCTCTATAGNATGATTAACGGATAGCAAAACACAACCTTCTGGCTTCTCTAAAACTCTCTCTCTCTCTCGCTCGTTCTCTATACCTTAAAAAGGCAAAGGCAAAGGCAAAGTGGGGTGCTACATTGAGGAATGATTCTTTAAATAGGTTATGGATTTGGCAATTTGTTCACCAACGTGAACATTTAATGCACGTGGTGCGTATTGAATGTGCCTAAGCACGTGGCCACATGTCATCACAAGATAGGCACATCCTAATAATCAAGACAACAAATATATGTCATGCCTACACGACTATACAATTATAGGGAAATGGTCCTATCATGTCTCTTCAGTTACAACAATCCCAAGACACAGCTAGATAGGCACGACAAACACCTCAACGCAGCTCAACCCCAACAAATGACCAGCTCAGGACAGTCCATGCTCAGGGCTAGGGGCAACTAATGATAACTAAAAGAAAAGATATAGTTCACACCACAAATTGTCATCAAGACTGCAAAAAGCCTAGCCGACTTGATTGAAGTCTTGATAACCTGACCTACAGGGAACTAGGTCAGCCAAGACACAAAACAGCTCAATAATCACTTATCAGCTTGGCAATCATTGGAAGAGGATCAGAAGAGGAATTACACACATAAACCCTACCTTGGGCAGGAAGGCATCCTATCTAAAATGTCATGTCATAACTTCTAGAATACCACATCACACATTAGGGAGGAGAGCCTCTAACGGTCAAATGTTTTTCCAAATATTCTAACAAATTGTGAGGACCATGTGTATAAATAGGCAAGCCACTATCTTGCCATAGCGTGTGTGATTGATTTCCCTCTAAGTGTAATCTTCTTCTTCCTTAAGCAATAGAAAATCATAAAAGCAAAACCCTCAATGATAGTGGACTATCTTAACTCTTCAACTTAGTAAACCACTTATTTCCTTGTGTACTATTTTCTCATTCTATTGCTCAAATAGAACTCTACTAGCTCTTCTAGTTCACACTTCTCAGTTTTTATATGCCATCAATATACATCAAGTATCCAAAAAACATACTAGCTAGGAAAGAACCTATATAAGAATGGATTCCCTTGAACACGAAAGCATTCTATATAAGCACTTCTAGCTGGTGCTAAGAACACCTTCAAGATTTAACTGCTTCAACCTTCAAACTTGAAGGTTGAAGATGTTAAAGCTTTTACACCTTTGACTTTATTTGTTTGCTTTCTTGATCTTTCTCTTGCTTTTAGTCTCATTACTTGAATTTGAATGATTAATTATTTATATATATATACTAGTCATTACTCGTACTTGAAGATACGATGAAAGAAAAATTCGAGCGCCCAAAAAGATCGATCCAACTATATTAAATAACAATTTTTCTTTCTTTCATTTCTTTGATTACATCATTTAAAATTTATTTTTATCAATTATTTTCTTAAAAATATCGACAAAATTTATCAACATGTGGATAGTATCGTGTATGGATAATATGCATAATAAAAATTATGTTAAACTATGAATTAATCAAATATTAAATTATTGAACATATAATAGAAATTGGTGATGTGATGTTTTTGAAGGGAAAAATATGTAAGGTATAAAAATTCAAGTTGCTATGTATTATCTATATATATATATACTAGTTATAACCCGTGTCTAAAAACACGATAAAATATATCAAATTTAAAATTAATTTATTTGCTTACATCATTTAAAATTAATTTTTATCTATTACTTTCTTAAAAATAGCGTCAAAATTTTCTCAAAATGTATAAGTCGATATAATTTTTTTAACATGTGTACACTATCGTTTATGAATAATATATGAAATAAAAGTTATGTAATACTATAAATTAACTAAATATTAAATGATTGAACATGTGATAAAATTGAGTAATTTAATGTTTTTTGGAAAAAAATATATATAGGAGATAAAGATTCAACTTGTTAACTAGTTTATTAGATAGATTATATCCTTGAGATGACAACCTTATTTTAGCAATATTGAGATACACGACATCATTGTAGAAAACCTTAAACTGAAAGGAAAAAGAAACGAAAAGATGGATCTCCATATGCTATGTGTGGATTCATTACTTATAAGCCTTTAAGGATAGATTGAATCTGAAACAGTTAAAAGTGAACCACGTTGGTGTGGGCTTCTCTATCTTCGAATAAGTAGTATCAGAACATTGGAGTGATTTAAACAGTCAATAGGATCTTGTTGCTCGCCATATATATGTTGTGATAGTTATTGAATGCGTGTTTACGAAACAAGATTTCATAAAAACAATGGTAGTTCGATAAATAAATTTGTCATTTCAATAAAAAAAAATTAAGTTGGAAAAAGAAAGAAAAAAACTCTGTTTCATATAGCATTCATACAAACAATAAATAGATGGGAGCCTAATTCCAAATAAAATGCATATAAGTCCTGAGTGATCATGATTTCTATTTTTTATTTTTTGGGAAAGGTAAAATGAATTCTTTTAATAAAAAGCATGATATACAAGCAAGAGGTGATACCCTTACAAAATCCAATTAATTGTCAATATGTACAAATCACTTTAAAATTACTGAATTTGGAAGGAAGTAAAAATCTGACCAACACTTCCAACTAAATCCAAAGCCAAAAGGGTGAAGTAAAAACAATGACAGTAAACAAAAGTAGAGCCAAAAATCTAAAGGAAGGTGCTGTCAGGTCGTCAGTTGCCAATCTAGACCAAGCATCTATAGGATACTTGCCAAGCTTGCGCTAATATCAAGTTCCTAGGAGAGGATCTGAATTTGAGTTTTGAAATTATGTCCCTTGTAGTTTGAACAATAAGGTCGAGAAGCGAGGATCGGTTCCTTTGAAGCCTACAGTTTCTTTCCATCCAATTGTAGTATATAGTCACTGCAAGAAGCTTGAGCGGAACAGTTAGTACATATTTTCCTCTCCTAACCTTTCTAGCTAGGAAGGGTTGTGATGTTGTCTGAGCATTTTACCAAACCCGGCCAGTTTGGCAAAATAATTCTCAACTTAGGTTTGGGAAATAGTTTTAAACCTACGTCATTTTGGGAATTATTTTGTCAAACCAACTTGATTTGGTAAAAAAAAAACTCTTGTTGGCAAAGTTTAAAACCCTAGTGATGCGAAGATCATCCACCAGAAGCCATTTTATGGCACCGGTGATAAAAATAACTTTTAGTGGAATTATGTATGTAGTAAGGGTAGAGACGTGAAAATTTTGATGTGAATATGCAAAACTCTGGCATATGGAAAATTATGCTTCTATCATCTCAATTATACCTTGTATCACATTCCTTCGTCATTTGTCAAGTGTCTCATGTTGCACCTCTAAATACATTTTAAAAATTGGATGGTTAATTGCTTTTTTGTCCCATGAATTATGCTTCAATCCACGGATATTTTTTCACCTTTTCCGCCACAAGATGATAGACTATTGGGTTTAGAGTTATGTGAAATCAATTCAACTAGTTGAGTGGATCTACGACATATCTACTCAATAGTAATTTAAAGTGTAATTTGCGCATTGACATGCAAAGGTATCCAAGTTTTCTCACATGTNTTATCAGCGTCCCCTATATATAAATCCCGCAAGGCAGATGCCGTCGCGGGCTCCGCTCCGACATCTGCCTCCTTGCCATTATGCACATAGCAAAATATGAGTCACACATACTCTAACACACCTCTAAATACATTTTAAAAATTGGATGGTTAATTGCTTTTTTGTCCCATGAATTATGCTTCAATCCAANAAATTATGCTTCTATCATCTCAATTATACCTTGTATCACATTCCTTCGTCATTTGTCAAGTGTCTCATGTTGCACCTCTAAATACATTTTAAAAATTGGATGGTTAATTGCTTTTTTGTCCCATGAATTATGCTTCAATCCACGGATATTTTTTCACCTTTTCCGCCACAAGATGATAGACTATTGGGTTTAGAGTTATGTGAAATCAATTCAACTAGTTGAGTGGATCTACGACATATCTACTCAATAGTAATTTAAAGTGTAATTTGCGCATTGACATGCAAAGGTATCCAAGTTTTCTCACATGTACATGCGACACAAACTCTTTCTCCACCACTAAAACATAAATGCATTAAAATTCTATCAAATGTTATAATGTCTATATGATGAACAAGCTCAATGCTATACTTTATTGGTTGAAGGAATGAGTTCACTTGCAAGAAAAGTAACTCCAGAAATGAGTCAGGAAGCAACTATTTGGAATTCCTTTTTTGAAACTTGCGATTTAGTTAAAAGACATGCTCAGAAACCTAATTCAATAGAGAGAGAAAGAAGCTAGTGGTTGAACAACAACTTTTTCCCCCTCTGATAATACGAGTGAATAACTGTTATCGCATATAAAATTTTTTTTTTTTTTTTTTTTTTTTTAATATTAGACCAAAAAGTTTATCTTTTTCACCCAGCGAGCACAGAAAAAGTTATAAGTATCTTGGCTTATTTTTTCAGTAAGCACATCTTATGCAATCATGTTCAAAGAATGTTCCCATTCTATTAAGTATGATGTTAAATTTGCATAAACTGAACTTTTTCTGTGCTAGTTTTGGCAAAGGGAGGCAGCAATGTTAAATCACCAGTTACAGAACTTGCAAGCGAATCATCGGTAAAATCTTACATCTTTAGCTTTGAATTACTTAGCTACAAAGACAAAAGAAATAAGTTTAAAAGATGCTAAAAATAATTAACTGTGTCACAGTATGCTTCCTATATCCAGATAACATAGGTCTGAGCTTATAGATACACTGTTAATATTGTTGACATAAAGAAAAATTAGTGACACCTATAATTTACATGGAGTAAACGGAGCTTGATGGTCGGAAACAAGAATATAAACAAAAAGGTGTTAGAGAAGATTAAGAGAGGTAGAGAGTTGGTCTAACCTTAGTTGAGCACACCTTTTTTTTTTTGCCTTTCTTGCGATTCCTTTTCTACCATGGCTCACTTATTTGCTGATCACAAATGCTACTCATGATTCTGAACCTAGATTGCCATTTTTGGTAAGGCAGCAAATTGATGGGAGAAAATCTTCATGGTTTGAGTGTCAACGACCTACAAAATTTAGAACATCAACTTGAAATGAGTTTGCATCGTGTGCGAGCGAAAAAGGTGAGAAACCCTAAATCTTGATGGAGAATTTTCATGTTCCATTTCATCGTGGCATGAACAAGAGAATGCACATGATTTGTAACATGGCTTTATGCAGGAACAAATATTGATTAATGACATACAAGAGCTGAAGCAAAAGGTCTTTCTTCAAAGATAATACCTTTCTTTACCCAAAACATGTTGTTTAGAGTACTGTCAGTTACAACAGCTACACTTTGTTGAATTTATTTCAGGGAAGCCTTGTTCAACAAGAAAATGTAGAACTATCTCAGAACGTAAAACTCCTCTGTCGTGAAAATTTCGAATTGTACAAGAAGGTATTGTAGTCGGGTTGCTAACAGAAACTTTCAGTATTTACTTGAAATATCCTTGTCTCACAACACAGCTAATCAATCTGACACAGCCTTAGGAATTCATGTCTCAGGTATATGGCAGGAGCGAGACAGCGAATGTTAATATTAGCGTCGGCGAGAGCTCAGATACTCCCATTCATCTGCAGCTCAGCCCCCAAGCAGCGAAATCTTTGCACGCCAGCAAGAGCAACAAACTCGGGATAAAAATTTTGGACAAATAATTATTTTTACGAGTTTATGGCAATCTAGTTTTGTTGAACACAAACTAACCGTCCAAAATTATTTAGTTCAAACTTAACAATCTTTATTTCGAACTTTGTATATAAAGCTATATCTGTTTCTTTCTCAAACCAGTGTGAGATTGGCTTTTTCACCCCACATGTGGGTTTCCAGCAGCGCCATGCTCAGGACCAAGCTAAAAGCAGTAGATCCATCAATCAGATGCAGATAACGATTAGTAACTCATCATATAACTCATAGATTAATATCTTTCATTAGCTCAGACGCACATGCATGTTTAATTGTTTTTTTTTTTGGGTCATACTTGTTTAATTGTTTATTGTAATGATTTCTCACCATATAAATATGGGTGTCGTTCTTATCTGATCATGTACACAATTTAACAAGGATGTAATCCATCAATAAGAGAAAAAATCTCTTATGGGAATTGTATAGTTTATAAACCCAATTCATAATGGGTAATTTTGGCATTTTAAGTTTTGATTTATTATGTAATAACTCGCTTTTGTCCTTGGAAGCAATTAGGTCATATTAGTGTCTTTTGATTGGTGATTAAAGAGGCAGCCACTTGATTGAGTTTATCAGCCTTTGTTCAGTCGGTTAACAAAGGGGCAGCAAGTGGCTCAGTTTATTGGCCACAAAAGCTGCTTGGGCAGCTGCTTGAAGAACCAAAGAGCAGTAGCTGCGAAAGAGAGAGAAAAATGTGAGGTTTTCTATGCAGAAAACGGAGAGAGAAAAACAGAGGTATGCAGTCCATGATGCTGCTGAAGCTGAAGCTTCATTTCAAGAGTTTTTGAAAGCTATTTTTATGTTCTTGTTGCAGAAAATTCTGAGATGAGTTGTCCTTTTGTATTCCTTGATATAATACTCAATTTTGGTGAAATATAGAGGTATTTTTGAGTGAAGTTATGTGGTTTACCGCAGCAGATTTTTATTCCTGTTTAAGCTTGTTTTTGTGATGCAATTTGTGTAATACATTATAGCAGAAATTCAAACACTGTTATTTATTTGTTTGGGTCCTGTTTTTTGTGGATTTGGTGAGGTTCTAGCTTCTGTTATTCCAACAATTGTGGTATCCGATCTTGGGTTTTGAATTTTTGGATTGCGTTGAACCTAGGGTTTTGAGTTTGCTATTTGTGTCGAACCTTTGGCTTTGAGTTTTTGAATTTGGACTGAAGCAAGGGTTTGCAATTTGGGATTATTTGTTGTGGTTTTGAAAAATTATGGCAACCATGAATAATGTTATAAAGTGCGGCCAATGTTTTCACTCTCATTGCTTGTGCGTGAGACCCACAGATGGAAAGCCTCTTTTTGAGGTGAATGAAATAACGAACGGGTTGGCCAGTATAAAGTTTTGGGCTGTTGATAGTTAAGTGTTTAAATTTTTAATTTGTGAATTTATTATTTGAATTCGCAAATTTGGAGATATGAGAGCGCAAATTAATGTCGAATTCATTCTTAATTCACGAATTGACATTCCGAGTGATTAAGCGTGGGTTGTAAGTGACGAATCATGTAACTAAAGTTTGTCCCCCTCATGATATAATCATCTACCAATTAAGACTGTTAAACGAACTGCACTACTAGGCCTAGGTCTGTCAAAATCTGATACGATGTGATTAATGAATCGAGACAAATTAAACAGATTTTGGTAAAATTTTAATGGGTTTTAGTGATAAACGAGTTGATCTGTNCGAATCATGTAACTAAAGTTTGTCCCCCTCATGATATAATCATCTACCAATTAAGACCGTTAAACGAACTGCACTACTAGGCCTAGGTCTGTCAAAATCTGATACGATGCGATTAATGAATCGAGACAAATTAAACAGATTTGAGTAAAATTTTAATGGGTTTTAGTGATAAACGGGTTGATCTGCCAAACATGTTTAATAAACGGGTTGTGTTTTTGTGAGACTTGTTACACCGCTTATCACATGTGTNGGTAAAATTTTAATGGGTTTTAGTGATAAACGAGTTGATCTGCCAAACATGTTTAATAAACGGGTTGTGTTTTTGTGAGACTTGTTACACCGCTTATCACATGTGTTATCCGTTTAAATAAAATTAATATAATAATAAATTAATAATTATTTTTAAAAATTAGCCAAAAAAAAAGGTAAAAAAATCAATACAAAAAANAGTAAAATTTTAATGGGTTTTAGTGATAAACGGGTTGATCTGCCAAACATGTTTAATAAACGGGTTGTGTTTTTGTGAGACTTGTTACACCGCTTATCACATGTGTTATCCGTTTAAATAAAATTAATATAATAATAAATTAATAATTATTTTTAAAAATTAGCCAAAAAAAAATAAGTAAAACAATAATTCAAAGACAAAGGAGGGAGATGGGAAACAGTTCAAAAACAAAGATAACCAATGTTTTTTGTTTTTGTCCCACGTCAGCAAATGAGGGGAGATGGTGATGGTTGACTTGCCTATAAAAGGCAGTNTTTTGTCCCACGTCAGCAAATGAGGGGAGATGGTGATGGTTGACTTGCCTATAAAAGGCAGTGTGACCTTTGCCTTTTTTTTAGCATTCAAATCTGATTTTTGAGGTAATTATAGCTAACAATTAAAAAAGTTGAGTATTAAAATTTGTTGATATAATTTTTTTAAAATTAAACGGGTTAAACGAGTCGTATCGTGTTACATATTTATTAAACAAATCGAGTTTTTGTTAAGATTTTTCATTTGTTTATTAAACATGTCCTGTACAGATTTACATTTTTTTCACCTATCATCCGTTTAACTCGACATGTTTAACAGNGTATTAAAATTTATTGATATAATTTTTTTAAAATTAAACGGGTTAAACGAGTCGTATCGTGTTACATATTTATTAAACGAATCGAGTTTTTGTTAAGATTTTTCATCTGTTTATTAAACATGTCCTGTACAGATTTACATTTTTTTTCACCTATCATCCGTTTAACTCGACATGTTTAACAGTCATACGCACTACTGAAGCCGGACATGTTTTGACTTATACAAGTTTTGAGCGTATGAGAAATAAATCAATATTATCAAATTTTTAAGCCCATCTAATAGAACTTTTCTTACATTCTTGTTGAACCCTTGCAATGTAGCACTTAGATCGGTTGGCTCGAGCTTGATAAGGTGTTTGACTTCTAATGAAGATATTGGGGGTCGAGTGTAACGCCCCAATTTCTACATTCAAGACATTAACTAATTATAAATCATCCAACCTATGAGAGGCTTATTAAAATAATCATTAAATAATGAACTACCTATTCATTCAAGAAATCACTAACAATTTCAATAAAACATAAATAACTTCTCAAACTTACATCTCAAACCAGAAAAGTATCTTTAAACTAACTAATTAAAAAATATTCATAGAAAAGTATCTTTAAACTAACTAATTAAAAAATATTCATAACATAGTCTCGTAACCAAATCTCATAATTTAAACTAGAAAGAAGCATCTTTAAGCCTCAAAATTGGGATCCATGTTCTGATCCTCCTCAAAATCAAAATCTAAAAAATATTTATATCATAAGATAAGCAAATAAGCCTAAGTTAGTTGGAAAACCTTCCCAAATCCAAACAAGATTTAGAAATTACAAAAAACAAATGAGTCTTTGTAAAATAGCATCTATCGATTTGAAGTAATACAATGACATTTAGTAATAATCTCAAGTTGAAGGCATAAAATTAGAAAGTTCATAACAAGATATAATCATTCACAAAACCACCTCTTAAAATATTTTATTATGTACGTAGGTAGACTAATATAAATCTACACACCGAACCTATGTCTTTCACCCGTCACAAGCACAAACCAGCTCACATCAATCCACANAACCACCTCTTAAAATATTTTATTATGTACGTAGGTAGACTAATATAAATCTACACATCGAACCTATGTCTTTCACCCGTCACAAGCACAAACCAGCTCACATCAATCCACGCAGGATCACAACACTTACAACAACTTTTGGGATGGGAGTCTACCAAATCTTTTAGCATTGATAAATCCTTCACATAAATAGTATACTAACCCTCAACCTCGAACATACGTGAACAATAGTGGTTGACCATGCAAGAAATTAAATCTCCTACGAGTGTTAGGCAACCATCAAAATAGAAAAACGTCTAACACTCTACAATACGCATTTGAGTGTAATCCACCTCATCATACTCACTCCTACAAGAGTTAACACAACACTTTTTCCACAAAATAACATGCACCAAAATTAGTTTCATAACTCTCAAGTAAAAGTATAATTGGAGTAAAATGTGCAAGAGATCGTAATAAGAAACTCTCATGTTCACAATATTCAAAATCTAGGATTTTAACCAAGAACACTTTTTTTCGATGTAAAACATGTTATTGGATATAAATCATAGGTTTATTCATGAATTGTAACACATATTAAAAAGGAATGTAAAAACATTATAAATCTATCACATAGATAGAATTGTAAATCAAGAATTAGGGTTTTTCATCAAGAACAAATAAATCTTTAATGTAAAAAATATATTTTATTCCAGAAACGAATCATAGATTCCAACAAATGAGAAAATATTATGGATCTATTATTTATATCGTAATAGAGATGAAAAGGTATAATTATATAATCCTAATCCCAATGTATGAATTTAAGGGAAAAAAAACCTACCTTAAGTTCCGTGGATCTTAACGCAGTTTCTTGTGTTCCACAATTAGATCTTTCAAAATCTTCCCTTCTATGTTCTACCAACTCTCCTTAGTCTCCTAGTGCTGAAAGCTATTGAAACACGACCTAAAGAACGTCCTTAGGGTATTTATAGAATCAAAAATGAAGAAAATCTTACAAACTAATTACTAAAAATCGCGCATTTAGGTTCAAACGGAGATTGACGTTCGAACGAACTTTGCTCCCAATATCTCAAGTTCTATCAGACTTGTGTTTGAACGGAATATTTTGCATTCTAACGGAACCCAATGTCTGTCCCAATATTCCAAGGCCATTTTGAACTAGTTAAAAGTTGATTTAAGAAATTTTTATGAAACGTACTTTTGTATTTCTTAAAGTCTAGTTTCTAATGGCCAAACATCAAATCAATTGGACGTCGGAGTGAAAAGGTATGGGTCAAATACTTAGATAGTTTCAAATTTCATTGTATCCAAACTCTCCCCAACATGCATTTCAATTCTAGAATACTTCCAAACTTCTAATTCACCCCATAGCACCTCTACCAAGATTTTTCGAATTTTTGGATTCCATAGTGGCTTTATTTGGATCTAAAAATACTTAGAAACTTACGTAGTTGCCCTTCTCAAATTTAAACACATTTAAAATTAAATTTGATTCGAAAGTCAATTCGCATGAAACTCAAATTTCATGATTAATATTTGAACAACGATTCTTACATCGAATCTTGTTAACACCATTGGACATCTCAACACAAAACGATAGGAAATCACTAAAAAATTAATCTTAGTTCTCATAGGTCTTGGATTATAATTGGATAAATTAACCTGTAAAAATTATTTAATAAGTAGGTTAACACAAGTCTAATTATACACAACATAAACCTATTTATCCACAACTATATATAGATAAGGTAAAGTTTAAGGAAAGTTTTACGTAATGCAACTTTAAACATAAGAACGATCCATTGTCGTGGTGCAATGAACACGAGGGTCGTTCGAGGATCTGGGCAAGGATTGATCGGGTTTTGACAAATTCCATTTTTATGAGGGAGTTCCATTCTGCGGAAATGAAGTATTTGCCAAGGAAAACTTCAGATCATTGTCCGATGGTAATCCATTTTGATAAGGCTTTTAGGCTATATAGTCCACCTCCTTTTCGTTTCAGAAGATGTGCTACAGTCATGACTCCTTCAAGCAGTGCATGACAGAGGTATGGAGCGAGCTAGTGAGGGGAGAAGGACTATGGATACTGGCGGAAAAACTGAAGAAGACGAATGTGGTGCTTCANTCGTTTCAGAAGATGTGGTACAGTCATGACTCCTTCAAGCAGTGCATGACAGAGGTATGGAGTGAGCTAGTGAGGGGAGAGGGACTATGGATGCTGGCGGAAAAATTGAAGAAGACGAAGGTGGTGCTTCGTATCTGGAACAAACAAGTTTTTGGACAAGTAGACTGAACAATTAGAGAATTCGAGGAACGACTTGAATTGTTGGTGTGCGNCTGGCGGAAAAATTGAAGAAGACGAATGTGGTGCTTCATATCTGGAACAAACAAGTTTTTGGACAAGTAGACTGAACAATTAGAGAATTCGAGGAACGACTTGAATTGTTGGTGTGCGTGCTGGATCTTGTACAATATAAACACGAGAATAGATCTCTCCCTTGGTGAACTCGAGTGAGTCAGTCGAGTAGTCAACCCTACTGCTTGGAACAGCCTGTGAGGTCCGGTGGTAACTTGGAACGATAATGGGAGACCCTCATGGATCGACGGAACGATCCAGTAAGGCTGAGGAAGGTCCCTGGAACAAAGAAAGATAAGTTAGAAGGGAGCCGGAGTATTTTTCGGCATATCCTCTCTGATGATCAAGTCAGTTTTTGAGAGAGGGGAAGAAGAAAATACTGAGTATATGTTTGAGCAAAGGTTTTCACCTTGTTTTTTCATCTTGCCTTTTGTGAGGAGTATTTATACCTCAAATACTCATGATTGCTGTCAGTATGGTCAGTAGGTGATCATTAGATACAGGCAACGTGCGCACTGATTCCTATGAGGAATGTCTTCTCTTTTAACTACTCGGGATCCCGAGCAACCAAGGCTGTGTCATCAGTCTGCCGACTGTTCAATGAGCTTNGAACGATCCAGTAAGGCTGAGGAAGGTCCCTGGAACAAAGAAAGATAAGTTAGAAGGGAGCCGGAGTACTTTTCGGTGTATCCTCTCCGATGATCAAGTCAGTTTTTGAGAGAGGGGAAGAACAAAATACTGAGTATATGTTTGAGCAAAGGTTTTCACCTTGTTTTTTCATCTTGCCTTTTGTGAGGAGTATTTATACCTCAAATACTCATGATTGCTGTCAGTATGGTCAGTAGGTGATCATTAGATACAGGCAACGTGCGCACTGATTCCTATGAGGAATGTCTTCTCTTTTAACTACTCGGGATCCCGAGCAACCAAGGCTGTGTCATCAGTCTGCCGACTGTTCAATGAGCTTATCTCGGCAAGGATGTAATAAATGTCCAGCCTTAGAGACATTTATTACCTTTCACTTCTGAGCCTTACCGCATTAAATGTTGGGAATGGTGTAATTAAATGCTTGTTTTCCCAAGTCGTATGTCAGCAAGGGCATCCGATTTTTCTGTCTCTGATGTGACACAATATGCCATGCGTTCATTCCCCATTGGCTGTGTCCCCTGCCTTCTTGAGCCTTCTGACACCAATTGTGTAAGACAAGACATGATGGCTAACCTAGCCTAGCCTAGGCTAGTGACCTGTACATCAATAGCCTCTGCGGGAGCAGAGAATGCCATCCTGGACGGTACACCTCAGAACTGAGAAGGAGGTACATCCCAGAGCCAAGAGGGAGGTACATATAGGGACTGATGTACCATATCCCCCCGATCGAGGGATACGTGTCGGTACGTAACGTACTGGATGCCATTGATCCCTACTACCATACCTCGGGGGAGAGGGACTTGTGAACCGATGAGTACGTGTCGTGATTATAGTAACAAGAATTTAGTGACACCGAGGACACGTGTCTTCATCTTGGAGTATTTTAAAAATGTCTCATCAACTGCCCCCAGCCTTCGATCTTCTGACTCCAAGGACACGCATCGTAAGGAGACGAAGGGTTGTACAACAACCTCAACTGCTTTATCATTGCCTCTAGCCGCTTTCCCCTACTTAGGACGTCGTGCGCATTAAATGCGTANAACAACCTCAACTGCTTTATCATTGCCTCTAGCCGCTTTCCCCTACTTAGGACGTCGTGCGCATTAAATGCGTATTTTCGTGCTTCGCACCCAATGATGGGATAGGTACTATATATAAATGGGTTTCCTCTCTTCTTTTCTCATTTCGTCATTCCGAACTTTCTCCAAAGAGCCCTTGCCTGAAACTTCGCCGGAGATCCCTTTCCTTCCGTTGTCAACTGCCGAACCATTTCACCAGAGTTTGAAGGCCAGCAGACACATCCTTGCTTCCGAACATTCTGGAAGGAGTCGCTTCAAGTTTTCCAGAAAAAATTTCTTTTTACATTCTGGTGAGTCCCAGTATCTTCCCTCTTTTCGCCCTTCTGTCTCTTTTGGTTTTTCGATAACGGGAGGTATTTTCTGGTTGCCATTCAGCGACCAATCCTCAGGAAGCCTCTTGGGGATCTTCGTGGAAAAGACCCCCTCCATTTTTTATCACTTTTTGGAGATGCCTCGTCGTCGCCCTGCTCCCGAGAATCCTCAGGCCAGTTCTTCGAGGCCAGGGAAGTATAAAGTAAAAAGGGGCGAGCAAATTAATAGTTTTAGGGTCAAGTACAGCATCCCCCCATACGTAGACATAAAGGATTATGACTCGGCTATGCATTCCCGTACCCTCGGGGCCAAGGATGAGATGCCCTTTTATACCNGTTTTAGAGTCAACTACAGCATCCCCCCATACGTAGACATAAAGGATTATGACTCGACTGTGCATTCCTGTACCTTCGGGGCAGAGGATGAGATGCCCTTTTATACCAAAGCCGTCATAGAGGGCGGAATTAGGTTCCCTCTACCCCCTCTACTCCTCCAGTTCCTCTCCCATTTCCACCTCTTCCCCGGGCAGTGTTGTCGTAATGTCTTCAGAATAATTATGGGAGTCCCAGAGCTCAACAAGTGTCTCGGGATAAATGTTGGGCTGAACGATATCCTCTTTTGCTACTCCCTCTTGAGAGTCATGCCCCAACAAAACTTTTACCTCAAAGCCAGGGACTCATCCATGTACCTCGTAACTCATCTTTCCGACTCGGACAAGGGGTATAAGGATGACCTACTCATCTTCAAGGGATCTTGGCAGAGGGGTGCCGGTCCCGAGTACAACGGCTTGTTATGCCCTTTGGAATGGAGAACGACAAATATGTCGGCTTCTTCAGGTCTATTGTTTTGTTCTTGAGATTTTTTAGCAGAGTTCATAACTCACTCCCCTATCTTTTTGTTTGTGTGCAGACATCTCCCCTCGGGAAACAGCTCCTCCACCTCGGTCCTTGGTGAACTTTGCCGACCTAGTCACTGTTTGGAGATTTACTGGTGATGACGGGTTCTGCCGGGCTGTCCACATCCTCCTGAATTACACACCCGAATATAAAAAATTTTCATAGCTTCTCTAGTTTTTCGAGCCTTCGCGGTGGTCTGAACTCTTCGATCGGGCAATGAGGCAAGAGGATGAGGAAAACTTGGAGGAAGACCCTGACCGGGCTACGAAGGCAGAAGTAAAGGGTGAAGTTGAAGAGCTCGGGGTCAGAGAGGACTCGGTTCCTTCGCACGCCGAGGTGGGGACTTCGGGGAGAGATTCGTGGCCTGACTTCCAAATCCTGCAATCTCTAGACGCCGAGGACGCCCTCGAGATAGCAATGTCCAGCACGCCCCGCATTGACCTAGGATTCCTTAGGCAGAAGCAAGCCCTCGCTGCCGGGCGAGGCGTGGGTCAACAAGCGGCCCCCCACCTACAGGGACCAGCGTCACTCCACCTTCAAGGGTCGTTGGTCGGGGCCAAGTGCGTGACCGAGATCCTCAGGTCGAGGTGGAGAGAATGATTAAACAAAGGCACGATGGCCTGGGCAGGGGATCCAAGGCTCCCTCCGCTCAACAGCAAGCAGGAGAGCCTGTGGGTTACCTCTTCCTCCACAACAGCAATAGCAGCAACAGAGGCAACAACAGTAACAGCAGCAGGAGCAGACTCCCCCTCCCCTTCCTCAGACAGTGGAAACCGCGGAGTAGAATCCTTGGGCGACCGATCACATGAACCGAGTGATCGGGGTTGACGACTCCATTTTGCGAGATCCCCATGTTGCCAACGTAGTGGGTGAGACGCTGCACTTCGAGACCGACATGGTGGCTCACAAGGGGAGATCAACGAACGTGTTGTTTCGCTCTATCATTCAGAATTTCTTGGTGGTAAATTCATTCTTACTTTCAGTCCTTTCTAGCCGCTTTTCTTTTTATCGACATGTCCTTTCCTTTGCAGGCCACCCAACAAATTTCTATAATAGCGGCGTGGTATCATGGGGCTAGGATAAACCTCCAGTGGGCTCGAGAGCAGAAGGAAGAAGCCGAGGGAGCCCTCGCCAGTGCTAAGGAGGATGTCGCTGCCAGGGATTCCACCCTCGCGGGGCAAGCTACTCAAATCGAACAACTCCTCAAGGATGCCGAGTTGGCAAGGGTCGGCGCTGAAAAGTTAAGTGTACCTTGGCCGACGCTGAGAGGAGGATTACAGAGCAGACGCAGCGGCTCTGTGCAGCAGAGGAAAGAGCTGTTGGTTCAGAGGAAAACTGTCTGACTCTGACTCAGGAGCTAGACAAGATCAGGGCTGAGGCACAGAACAGGAAGTCCGAGGAGCAACTCCGAGAAGAGTTCGCCGATAACGTGCTCTCTGCTCTTGAGGAAAATAGTAAGGAGTTCTTCAAGAAGGGGTGGGACGAGGCGCTCCAGTCTGCTGGGATCCCTCCAAACTTCCCACTCTTCCAAATGCACAAATACGTGCCCTCGACGGAGATGGAACAGGCTGAAGCCGAGATTGCTGCCGAGGGCGCGATTCCAACGCCGGTGCAAGTTTCAACAGATCCGCCCGAGGTGGTAATTGTGGACTTATCTGATGAGGCCCTGCCGAACCAGGCCCTAACCATAATATTCCTCAAGCTCTCTCTGTTGCCGAAGTACCTCCCACTCTGCCTACTCTCGAAGCTGCTTAACCTTTTTACGCTGATTCACCCTCGGGCGATGTTTTGGAGATGCCCGGGGCCAGATAAAAGCTCTTTTCTTTTCGATTGTACTTTTTTCTCTTGTAGCTCTTGGGGACGCAAAACCCCTCTTTTTGAAATAAAGCTTTTTTGGAGTACTTATACTTTCTTGTGTGCATTTTTTTTTTTTTGGCATAAGAGTTCTTGAACTCTGTCCTTAGGGCCTTACCCTTCCAGGAGGCTTGCTCCTATGTGTGCTTCAGGGGTAGGAGTCCTTGAACTCTATCCCCAGGGCCTTACCCTTCCAGAAGGCTTGCTCCTGTGTGTTTCCTTCGGGGGTGCAGGTGTCCTTGAACTTTGTCCTCAGGGCTTTACCCTTCCAGGAGGCTTGCTCCTGTGTGTGCTTCGGGGGCAGGAGTCCATGAACTCTATCCCCAGAGCCTTACCCTTCCAGGAGGCTTGCTCCTGTGTGTGCTTCGGGGGCAGGAGTCCTTGAACTCTGTCCCCAGGGCCTTACCCTTCCAGGAGACTTGCTCCTGTGTTTTTCTTCGGGGTGCAAGAGTCCTTGGGACATGCCTTGTTTAGATCTGTGAAGTCTATGCAGACACGCCATTTTCCCCCCCTTCTTCTTCGCGCAAACCGTGTTAGACAACTATTCTAGGAACTGTATCTCTCGAATGGCATTGGCCTTCAGGAGTTTATCGATTTTTTTGTTGACCGCTCGGGCGTGATGCGGGGCCATGCATGGCTTCTGTTTTACTGGCTTATGCGCCGGGTCGACATACAACTTGTGTGTGATTATTTCGGGGTCCACTCCCGTCATTTTCATTGCGTTCCAAGCGAACGCGTCTGCATTTCTCCTCAAGAATCTATCATCTCCTCTTGTTCGGCTACGGGCATCGCGGTTCCAACTAAGAAGTATCTTTCTTCTTCTCCCTCCACCAAGGGCACCTTTCGGAGGTCCTCCACCGACCGTTCCATTGGGTCAATCCGGGGGTAATCCATTCTTGGACGCCCGGACTGTGATTGCTATTTTTCCATGATCTCTTCCGGAGCTCGCCCCTTTTCTTGGGTGAAAGCCCCTACTCTAACAGCCGAATAAAAACATTTTTTTGCGGACGCTTGGTCCCCTCGGATCTCTATGATCCCCTCTGGCATAGCAAACTTTAGTTTCTGGTGATAAGTGGAGTGCACCGTTCCCAACGCATGCAGTCATGCTCGTCTCTTGATCATATTGTAGGGAGAGTCCGTATCAATCATGACAAACTCGGTGTTGATGGTGAAGGGACTTGTGACAACTGGCAATGTGATTTTGCCTATGGGCAGGGCGAACGAGCCGTTGAATCCGATGAGGGGTATCCTGACCTTGGTGAGGTCCTTGTGGCCAAGACCCATCCGTTTTAAAGTGTCAGAGTATATCACCTCCGAGGAACTTTCGGAGTCTATCAATACCCTCTTGACGTCAAACTTACCTATCTTGAGGGTTATGACAAGGGCGTCGTTATGAGGAGTCATCACGCCTGTCAAGTCCGCGTCGGAGAACGTGATGCTAGGCTCGCCAATCCTGACCCTTTTATTGGGCGGCCCCACATCATCCTCGGCTATCTTCCTTGTAAAAGCTACCCTCTTGAGATCGGACTCGAGTTCCTTTGACGTGGGGCGATCTAGCGGACATATATGGATTACATCTATGAGGTTGTCTGGCTCCTCGGTCGAGGCAGGGGCGTGTCTCTCTTCCGGCCTGGGCTCTATGTATTCTTTTAAGTATCCGTCTCGGACCAATCTTTCCAAGAAAGATTTGTATACCCTGCAACTTTCGGCGCGATGTCCGAAATCCCGGCGATAGAAACACCTAACTTTTTGACCATGGGTGGAAGGATTGCTCTGCATCATAGGGGGCCACTTGAAGAATGGCTCATGGTTGATCTTATGGAGCAACTTGAAGATGGGTTCCTTGAACATAGTGTGAACTCCTTTGAACGACCCCTCCGGAGGGGTTAGTAGTCCCTTTCGGGGAGTATCCTCCTGCTCCCTCTCTTTTCTCTTAGGTTGGAGGGTTCTACCTTTGCTGCTTCTCATCTTGTCCTCAATCCTAGAGTACTTGTTTATCCGGGCCACTAGCTCGCCCATATCTGAGGGAGTCTTTTTGATTAGGGATCGGTACAAGTTCGTGTCCCTTGCCAAGCCAAGCCTGAAAGACGTCACTGCCATGACTTTCGAGCAGCCCTTTACCTCATTAACCTCTTTCCAGTACCGGATGGCGTACTGGCGAAGGGTCTTGGATTCCCTCTGTCTGAGCATTAACAATGATCCAACGTCTTTAGGCCGCTTACTCCCCATAATGAATCGAGCCAGGAACTGCCTCGTCAATTTCTTCCACGATCCAATGCTGTTGGGGGGAAGCGCCTCAAACCACTTCATCGCAGAGTCCCCCAAGCTCATAGGAAACACTCGACAAAGGAATCGTTGGTCTGAATGATACAGGGACATCATTTGCTTGTATTGCCTGAGATGGGCTTCGGGATCGGACCGCCCGTCATAAGTTTTGAACCTCGGCACGACAAACTTTTTTGGAACCTCCATCTCTACGATCTCTCTGGTAAAGGGTGTTTGTATGACCTCGTCTTCGACCTTATCCTAGACAACCTTACTCTTTCTCCTGGATTCCAACTGGGCTCTGAGATCAATTTCCTCTCCAACGGGATGTCTTCTGAAGTCCTTGAGTTCATCAATAGGTCCCCCATTTCCTGGGCGTCGTGTGGATAGGGTTGAATCCTCCTCGGACTCATCTCCCTTCCTTCGTCTCGACAATCCTCACCGGAGGTTGTCCAGGGCTAAAGGCCTTACCTTCCTGGAATGGTCGTTAAGAGGGTGCTCGTTGGCTCTCGGTTGCTTTGGGGCCCTAGAGCTTTCTGCTTTGTTATTTAAATGATTCCTTAGATCCTTTGTTCCCGCCTCCTGGGCGGGGGAGCCCACGAGAAAGGAATGAGTCCCTCGACCCTTCGCCGGAGGCGGCGAATTCGTTGAGCCGGCTTAGAACGTTCACATTATCCTTTTTCAACTATCGTAATTGATCTCAAAAATTTTCTTCGATCACCTCCGCCAATTGACGAGCCAAAGGGGCGGATCCTCCTGACCTGATGCCAATACTGGTTTGAGGAGTAAGCCCTCTTGATTGAATAGAGGCATTTCTATTCCCATCAGTGTGATCCCTCCCTACATGGTGACATGAAGTTTGTAATTCAAGACTTCTTTGCTGGGGACCTTTCCCTTTTTGTCGAGTATTCACCATGGTCACTGTTCTTTATAGAGAAGAAACTAGGAAAACTAGTCGTTTCCCACAGAAGGCTCCAGATTGTGCGTGTTGGATCTTGCACACTATAAATACGAGAACAGATCTCTCCCTTGGTGAACTTGAGTGAGTCAGTCGAGTGATCAACCCTACTTCTTGGAACAGCCTGTGAGGTCCGGTGGTAACCTGAAACGATAATGGGAGACCCTCGTGGATCGACGAAACGATCCAATAAGGCTGAGGAAGGTCCCTGGAATAAAGAAAGCCAAGTTAGAAGGGCGTCGGAGTATTTTTTGGCGTATCCCCTTCGACGATCAAGTCAGTTTTTGAGAGAGGGGAAGAAGAAAATACTGAGTATATATTTGAGCAAAGGTTTTCACCTTGTTTTTTCATCTTGCCTTTTGTGAGGAGTATTTATACCTCAAATACTCATGATTGCTATCAGTGCGGTCAATAGGTGATCATTAGATACAGGCAACGTGCGCACTGATTCCTATGAGGAATGTCTTCTCTTTTAATTGCTCGGGATCCCGAGCAACCAAGGCTGTGTCATCGGTCTGCCAACTGTTCAATGAGCTCATCTCGGCAAGGATGTAATAAATATCCAACCTTAGAGACATTTATTACCTTTCACTCCCGAGCCTTACCACATTAAATGTTGTCTCATCAAGGGAATGATGTAATTAAATTCTTGCTTTCCCAAGTCGTATGTCAGCAAGGGCATCCGGTCTTTCTGTCTCTAATGTGACACAATATGCCACGCGTCCATTCCCCATTAGTTGTGTCCCCTGCCTTCTTGAGCCTTCTGATACCAGTTGTGTAAGACGAGATCATGATGGCTAACCTAGCCTAGTCTAGGCTAGTGACCTGTACATCAGTAGCCTCTGCGGGAACAGAGAATGTCATCCTAGACGGTACACCTCGGAACCGAGAATGAGGTACATCCAGGAGCCGAGAGGGAGGTACATATAGAGACCGATGTACCATATCCCCCCGACCGAGGGATACGTGTCANGTCATCCTGGACGGTACACCTCGAAACCGAGAAGGAGGTACATCCAGGAGCCGAGAGGGAGGTACATATAGAGACCGATGTACCATATCCCCCCGACTGAGGGATACGTGTCGGTATGTAGCGTACTGGATGTCATTGATCCTTACGACCAGTACCTCGGGGGAGAGGGACTTGTGAACCGATGGGTACGTGTCGTGATCACAGTAACAAGAATTTAGTGACACCAAGAACACGTGTCTTCATCTTGGAGTATTTTAGAAAAATCTCATCAGTTGGAGGAACCACTTGATGGTAGAGTGTAAGTTAAATGTTGATGGCAGTTGTTTGGGTAATCCTAGCCAATGTGGAGGAGGGGGTGATTAGGGATTCGTTGGGTAATGTCCAACTAACATTTTCGATTGTTTTTGGGGAAGGAACGAACAATAAAATGGAACTTAGAGCAGTAATTTTGGTATTTCTTTGTGCAGAGAGATGGATTATAACTACATTGATATTGAATGTGACTCTTCCCTTGTAGTTTCATGGATATCCTCTCATACGTGTACGGTTTGATATCTATGGGGATGAGTTGATGAATGAGCTCAGCATATTAATTCCACTATTCAACATCAATATAGGGAGGAAAATCAAGTGGCGAATTATTTGGCAAGGCAGGGCTCGGCAGGAGAGATAACCAAGTACTTGAGTAGTGTGCACATGCCTTGACAACTTAAGAGGTATTTTACGGTTGGATAAGCTTGGGTGCCTAGTATGAGGCTCTAATTGTTATGATATGTGCTAATTTGTGTGGGTTTTTGTTGTTTTTTTGGCTTTGTCGATATGTAACCACAGTATTTCTCCGTTACAAGGGTGATCTAATAAATTGTAGATGCACCATTCTCCTCCTTTAAAAAAAAAAAAGAGAGAGAGATCCATTGTCAACCCTAATTAAGTCTTGGTTCATATAAAGGATCTCGATTGGCCATATTAGTCGCATTGTCATTATTTGGGATCAAGCAAAGAACTACAATTAACTAGCATGTATATATTATAGCAATAATTGATTAACCCATTAGGAACTTCAATGACCCTCTAACAAGTAAGGATGTTACTCTGGGATGGATTGGGTTTAGTTGAGTGGTTACATCTTGAATNTTATAGCAATAATTGATTAACCCATTAGGAACTTCAATGACCCTCTAACAAGTAAGGTTGTTACTCTGGGATGGATTGGGTTTAGTTGAGTGGTTACATCTTGAATTTTGTGGGAATTGATTCTGCTCCGACATATAAGCAGCATTAATAATTTGATGTTTCTTGAATAGAGAAAACTACATTATCAAAAAAAAAAAATGAGTAATGCTACGTTAACTAAATTTTGGAACCAAATCAAGAGCTCAAATGACATAACATCTGTATATTTGGAATCTTTATTAGGGCCCAAATGACATGATACCACATAAAAAAGCCCAAGTCAGCTATCATATCATTTGGGCTCTTGATTTGATCTCAAAATTTTGTCNTGACATGATGCCACATAAAAAAGTCCAAGTCAGCTATCATATCATTTGGGCTCTTGATTTAATCTCAAAATTTTGTTAGTGTAGTATTATTGAAACAAATTTGTAGTATCGTTCAAATGTAGGCGAGCTGTATTTGTGATGGTTCCCAAGGATCCAATATAACTATTTAAGTCTATGTAGTCACGATATTGTTCTATAGTTTACAAGTTTTGTGGGCTAAAATGCAAGTTTTTGGATTTGTTTACAACAAAAATGTTTGGATTAATATAAAATTGACTCCAAAAAGATCGTTTGAATTTTAATTTGCACTTTTAAAAATAGAAATATGTATCAATGTACACCTCAAGTTAACAACTGTCAATTTGCAGCCTAAAACTAAATGGATCAGTTATACCTAGACACTCTTATGTTTGTCACTTAATCACTNAAAATGTTTGGATTAATATAAAATTGACTCCAAAAAGATCGTTTGAATTTTAATTTGTACCTTTAAAAATAGAAATATGTATCAATGTACACCTCAAGTTAACAACTGTCAATTTGCAGCCTAAAACTAAATGGATCAATTACACCTAGACACTCTTATGTTTGTCACTTAATCACCTAGACCCCTACATTTAAAATATTACACCTACATCCTTTTAGAATTTAAATATAACTAAAAATGTTTCTTCAATTGGGCATTCAAATAATTATGTTTAAGTGATGTATTGCATTGGATATAAAGAATACTATATAAATACTTGCATTCAAATGGTAAGCTTAATTTTGAACTTTAGAGTATAACGGACCTACAAAATAAAAAGTAGTATGAAAATTATATTTTTTTATTATGATGAAATCATATTTTTTAACGGTTATATTAACAGATATCAACGACAATAAGTTATGTTGCACGTGCACAAATGTTAGAAGATGTATAAGTAATATTCTAAATGTGAGAAGATCTAAATTCCTCATGATTAAGTTACAAGCATGAGGAATTAAGGAGTAATTTATTCATTTAGTTTTAGACGACAAACTAATGACTGTTAGTTTCAGGTCCACATTGATAAAAAAAATTTATCTTTTAGGGTACAAATTAAAATTTTTTATCTTTAAGGGTATAAATTGAGATCCAAACTATCTTTTAAGATACAATTTGTAATTAATCCAAACTTTTATACAATTTTTAGGGTCATATTATTACTTTTACGGCCCAAAGTTATAATTTTTATGGCTCATGACCTCAGTCCAATCTAAAACTCAAGAATTTAGGGAAAGTCAACGCATATGGGAGAGCAATTATCAAAATAGTCATTACTCAAAAATAGTGTCTATCCCTAATTGTTGTTATTTTCTTCGATAAATTAGTAGTTTGATTTTCACGTCACCGCCACAATTAGAACTTTGTGCCTATAAATTATAAATCTCTTGTTTAGAGGACATACACCTCACATTAAGCGTACTCTTACTCTCTTTCTTATTACCTTGTACTCTCTATTAATAGAGTTCTCCGATCACCGATGTTGCCTTCGGTGGTTAGGTCACTTAAACCCAACTACCCAATCTTTGTCCCTTATTATTAATTGTTTCATTAATTAATTTATACAACATATTCACCTAATTTAATTATGTATAATCAACTTTATGCATCATCAATTTTATCTATCATATTAAGCCCCGAACAAGACACCAACTACATTTATGTTATTTTCTAATGTACAAAGGGCATATTTGACGAGTACAACAATAAAAGACAATCTAATTTATAGGACTCTTGCCGTTTCCTAGTTTAATAATAATTAGATGAATGCAACTCTACTCCAATAAATATATAACCTATTTTTGCAGCTCAAATAGTAATATTTCAATCACAATAGAATAATTTTATCTATTCGTCAAAACCACACAACTGAAGATAATGAAAAGAAAAATCATAAAAGGAACTAAAAAAGGGAAACATATTGGAAGAAAACTGCAATTCTCTTCCACTATTGATTATTTCCCTAGGATGTGGCTAGTAAGTTTATTCATTCTTAGCATCTTCATCTTTGATTTTGTTTTTTTCTCAAGAATTAAAACATTGGATATATTACTGAGTTGGGTAAAATGTCTAATTGATGTTCTTGCTAACTTTTATTACGAGTTCAAAATACAAATATGAAGAAACAAAAAGAAAACCTCTATGGTACAAAAATTTCCCCATCTCCTTATCATAAATGGAAAAACAAAAAAATTATCCTAAGTGGAAACCCGTTCTTGGCGATAATTGAAGCAACGATTTAGTATTATTTTTAGGGTGGATGATATTTTACATGCTAAAATATTTTTAAATTCTCAATTTATAGCATAAAAAATTAAAATTTTCAAATTCACTATCAATCAAATTAAAGGTAGGAATATAGTCGAAAATAATGTTCGTTGACTTTTGTGACAAATTTGCCTTATATTTTTCATATTATCATATTTTTATGCGAATGTGTTTGTATAATACTCAATTTTAAGTGTTTTTAATAAAAAATTATTACTCATCAATTATTTTTTTAAATGGAACACGTGCTACCTTTTTGGTTTGATTGAAGGTGCAATATGTGAATTTCAATCTTTTAGAGTGAAAATAAAGAATGGAAAGATCTTATAGGTTACAAATTGTCATTCCTTGTTTTTAATTTAAGAACTAATTTAGAGATTTAATACTAAAGTGAATTAAATGGTAGAACTCAACACTAATCCAATAATCACAATATATTATGGTTCTTTGTCTTCGTAGTGAACATGGGCGGAGCTAGAAAGGGGCTAGTGCTCACCCTCAATTTCTTTTTTTCTTTTTTTTTGAAACTTTTTTATATGTATAGAGATATATAAGTTTGAATATTATTCAAATTTTTTGTTGTGCCCATCTTATTACTTCTATCTTTAACAATATTTTATGAAAATGTGAGTTGCGATTTATCTACAATTTTATATTTTGTATGTTTTATAGTTTTGGGACTTTCTTTAATTGACTTTGATTACATATTTATGAATTTTTTGAATTTACTTTCTTAATTTAAAAATGAAATTTTTTGAAACCAGTCAACAATTAATCTTTTTTTAATACAACTTACTCGCTTTTGTTTGATAAATTTAAAATGAAGATTAAGAGAATTCAATTGAATAACTGAATGAATATCAATGGATAACTGATAAATTGATTACATATATTGAAAGATATCTTTGATGACTTTAATATATCATTGATTTTTGGGCCTTTTGTGTTTAGTAAATTTTCATGTATCAATATGATATAATAAATGTATTATTTTATTTTATCGATTAAAAGAAAAAAAAAACTAAATCTTGTAATTAAAGTATACACCCAGAAAAAAAATTCTGCCTCTGCCCTGATAGTGAAATGCATTCAGTGGTGAACCCAGTACTAATCCAACTATGACAGCACACACACACACGTAAATATATATATAGATACCACCTGTGTGTGTCGAAATTGAATTTGGGGTTCAATGTGCAAATAAACTATTTCTTATGGTTCAATGTGCAAATAAACTATTTATTTCGGGCGTTAGTATATGCACAGAAGGAATTGCCTTCAAAATTCAGTTGTATTCTTTCCCTCTATGAGTTGGGGGGACCCAATTAATGTCAGTCGTTGGTGAAATTCAGAGTAAAGATAACATAATCCGAACAACTGAAAAGCACCAGAAATATTATTCAATTTTCTGCAGCCACCAAAATCTCAGCCAAAAACCAAACACACAAAATTTGCAGACCAAGAGAGAGAGAGAGAAAGAGAGAGAGAGAGAGAGGTGCAGATGGCAATGGCGACGGCGCTTCGTAGGCTTTCATCTTCCGTCAACAAACCAATCAAGCGTCTTTACAATGGCGGCTCTCTATATTACATGGTTGTTAGCCATAAGCAATTTATCTGATTCATTTTTGTAGTTTAAATCCCGTTGTTTGTGTTTTTAAAGATTGCATATTCATTTGATTTTGTGTTGTAGTCTTCTTTGCCGAACGAAGCTGTGTACGAGAAGGAAAAGTCGCGTGTCACGGTAAGCCTATCAATTGTTCGACACAATTCTTCACTTTCCTCACCCCACCCAGCGTGATTCATTCAATTTTATGATTGTTTTGATTCAATGTTTGTGTATATGTCAATTCTGAATGTGGAATTGTCAATTAATTGCAGTGGCCAAAGCAGTTGAATGCCCCGCTTGAGCTGGTTGATCCTGAAATCTCTGACATTATCGAGCTCGAGAAAGCCAGACAATGGAAGGTACTCACATCCATTGAAAATTTCCCGAGTATGAATTATAAAGTTGCATTTTAACTTGGAACTGGTTATTTTATCTTGATTTTTTCCGTTGTGTTTGTATAGGGCCTTGAGCTAATTCCCTCGGAGAATTTCACATCGGTCTCTGTGATGCAAGCAGTTGGGTCCATAATGACTAACAAATACAGTGAAGGATATCCGGGTGCTAGATACTATGGAGGAAATGAGTATGTGGACTACACTCAGATTTTGTTTCGCTTTTCTATGCTTTATGTGATGTCTGCTGATATCATCAGCATTAGCATATACTTTTAGTTCTTTTCCTAATTTTACCCTTTTTTTAGTAGTTTTCTTTCCCTTAGAGCATTTGCAAGTAGTTCATCCCCTTACTGACATGCTGCTTTTAGGTACATTGACATGGCAGAATCCTTGTGCCAGAAACGTGCTTTGGAAGCATTTCGGTTGGATCCTTCCAAGTGGGGAGGTAATTGCATTTTTTTTATCTATGCAATATTTTTAAGCAGATTCTTTTGGTGTATGCTGAAACATTTGCAAAAAATTTCCTTCTTTTATAAATACAACATGTTGCAGAAGTTTCAATGCCATGTTTCCAAATCCATCAATGATGGAGAGTAAATACTGATAACATTGATAGGCAAGAGGCAGGCAATTGACAGTGCTTAAGAAGTAATCATGTGAATTGTGTAGTCAAACTGCTTACATGTGTAAACTGCAAAAAAAAATAAAAAAAGAAGAGGGTTTGTTTTCTCGTATTGAGGACATATTTGATCCTCTACCAGTGAATATCTGCCTAATTAATCAACTTCTATGATGCAGTCAATGTGCAGCCTCTATCAGGATCTCCAGCTAATTTTCAAGTTTACACTGCACTACTGAAGCCTCATGACAGAATCATGGCACTTGATCTTCCTCATGGTGGGCATCTGTCACATGGCTATCAGGTGCTTTCACCTTCCATTGTGTTTTTCCTGCTAAATAGTTCATGCTATCCTCCTTCTTGGTCATGAACAGTATGCTGTTACTTAATGTGCAACGGTGTACAGGACATTTATACCTTCATAGTTTCAAATGGGGATGATTTTGGATGTTAGTTTCATTGAATTACATGGATATCAATGCAGCCAAGTGTTATCTTGGTTTTTGCATAATATGCTTGCTTTATGTCATCAGCTATAAAATGTTATACTTCAAGCATTGCTTATATATGTTATGAAAACTCTACTGAGCTTCGACGGGAGCGCATTCTGAATAGTAATGCTGCAGTCAAAATAGAACAATTAAAATGTTATGCATGTGTGATTATCTTTAACAGAGATTATAAATACATTCTACTCAGAAATCTTAGAAGGAAACTTTTTTTTTTGATCCCTAGGATTTTGCTAGTGTGAAATATACGAGTGTCTGCATTATGGCGCTTCAGTGAAATTCCAAATACTCAAAACATGGCCATCCAGGATTGGATCTTATTTTTACTGGAGCCAATGTAATAAACTATTTTGAATCTTTAGCTTTCAATTTACCAGGCATCAAAATATTTAGACTAACGTGCTAGGATGAGAATGATCACTAGGCTGCAGTATGTCGTCATAAAAAGGCCTCAGCAACCACAACATTGAAGATCAGCATGAAAAAATTATAAATCGTGTAATGCATAGGATACATACAAAAATGAAAAAGAAACATGCCTTGTTGTGAAGAGCTTTCTATGACAACAACTTTCCACGTTATACATTGCTCATGAGTTCGGATTTCAATGGTCAACTGGTTCATAATTGATGCTACCTTGTTACCTATTCGAGCTAAAAGAAAAGCTTCCCATCAATCGGGGATGTAACATGCATCTCCACTTGCTCCTCTCAAGAGTATTCTATTTCTTCCTCTTCAAAAGAACCCAACACTTCCTCCCTAGTCTTAATAACAATAATCCTCTAGTCAATTAAACACGACAAAGAAGCAACTCCTGGACATTTAAGTTAAAGAAGAGGAAGATTACTCTGCATTAGCCCATCAGTTGTAACTTCTTTTTTAGTTACGGATCCCTTTTGTTTTTATTACGATGACTCAAAATATGGTATGGTATCAGTACGGTTACTTACGATCTATTAAACTCCAATTGATTAAGCTCATATTAGCATATCTTGAGATTTGCCCGGTATATCTTTCATGGAGGTTATCACGTGAAGGGACGTCTGCAAAGTTCAAAAAATATCAGGGGTGGACTTTACTTAAATAGGGTACAGGTCCTTGGGCTGGGTAGTATATGCAGGCTTTCATAATCTTTTTTTTTTTTTTTTTGGGGGGGGGGGGGGGTGGCTTGTGTATGTGTGGTTGGGAGGGCTTAACAACTTCAATGTGCTTGTAACATTGGAAGTGAAGAAAGAGATAAAAATGAGGCTAGTTGTTCAGAGGACTTCAAGTAACTTATTTCTCCATTTGGGAAAATACAATGAACTTGGTGAGCTTTAAATAAAGGTTCCTACTAAAAGAGAGCATTGCAAAGATGCCAATTTCAATGGGTGAGGAAGACACCAACTGTAATAAGAGAACTGAAATTAGCTATATTTTAAGGCCTCCTGTAAAATCTAGAGTAGATCATGGAAAAGTGATTCTACTTCCATAATTCAGAATGCAATAATAACTCTTTGGTGATGCTTTGCATGTGTATTTGAAATATCTGGAAGTTAGTTTTCTTGGGTGACTTGTAGTTGATGCAACAAGTGTGTAGACAGATATATATATTGATTATATTCCCATTGGGTTCATGAGTGTAGTTAATCTATGCATCTTGACAAAATTTATTTGTTTTTGATGTTATTCTCTTCTGATTTTGTCGTAGTAAAATTGAGCTCATGCTTTCTTTTATTTCTACAGACTGACACAAAAAAGATATCTGCAGTCTCCATATTTTTTGAGACCATGCCCTATAGATTGAATGAGAGCACTGGGTATATTGATTATGACCAGGTAGCTTTCTCCTTTTTTTTTATAATCATGTTTTTTTCTGTTTCCCCAATTTGCTAGTTTCTTCATCATAGTTATCAATATATCATCATTGAAAGTTTATTTTTTGGTATATTTTTTCTAGTTTTCCTAAGGTTACTGAATTTGAGAAACAAGGCTACATTCAGGGTAGAGAGTGATCCAAGTTGTGTGAAATAAGTAAAAGTTTAAAATTAAATATTAGCGGAAATACACTGTATAACAAATGGTGCAGAACTAATTGAAAATTTTATGTTATGGCGCTGTGTATAATCAGAGTGTTGTGGAACAATGTGATACACTAAAATGTTTGAGAGTGTATGCAAACTTATGCATGCCATCTGATTCTCCACTTGTTGATAGATGGATCAATGTCTTCAAAACTTTTATACTTTGGATTCTTCTTCCTAAATGAGTCCTCGGGGGATCCTTAAATTATGATAATCTCTTAATTTGTCATTCCCAATGCACAACACTTTTGCCTATAGTGGGTTCTGGGAGAGATAAATGGTAGGCAGTCTTACCCCCATTTTTGTAGAGGTTGTTTCCCGGATCCAAACCAACAATCATTATTAAAATGCCTAGACATACTATGGTCATTGTTGCAAAGTTGGAATATAGCAGATTGAACTGAATGCGGTGATTTTGAAAAGGAGTTAAGATCCGGGGCCACTCAAAAGCATTAATGCATATGTACATGTATACCAGTATTTCCAGCAGCAAAGAGTGAGTTGTTCAGTGGACTTCTATGCCAGCAACCCACCTTAATGCTATGTGATCCATTCCCCTGATGATAGAATCTTGCCTTTTTCCTGAACACACGTGAAATTCCCCACCCCCGCCCCCACCACCAAAGGAAATACAAAAACCAACCCTGGCAAAATAAATCCAAAGGAAAATGAAAAACTAAAAAAGAGGGAAAAGTTCTACCACCGGCTTTAAGTGGTAGATATAATTTGTTACTATCGTATAAATTGGTAATGGGCTGATGGACTCTTTTTCCCCTTCAAATTGTGTTCTCACTGGATTATTCAAGTCATTGTGTTGACAATTTGGAAGCCAAATAGTTTTAGTTTGTTACAAAAGGCGACTACTCCCTGCCTGGTTCTTTATTGAACACATTTGTGACTTGAAATCTATCAAATGGCAGATGGAGAAAAGTGCCACCCTCTTCAGACCAAAATTAATAGTTGCCGGTGCCAGTGCTTATGCACGTCTTTATGATTATGCACGTATTCGTAAGGTAAACTCTGCTAATTTATTCTGTCAATCAATTTGTTTCACATATCTTGTAATAGAGCTTAATTTGACTTCACTTGACATCCTAAAAGCTTCGAGTTTACACTTTTTGTGCATTTCGTAGGTTTGTGACAAGCAGAAAGCTATCATGTTGGCAGATATGGCACACATTAGTGGGCTGGTTGCAGCTGATGTCATCCCATCTCCCTTTGAGTGCGCAGATGTGGTGACCACCACAACCCACAAGTCACTTCGTGGGCCACGTGGTGCCATGATTTTCTTCAGGAAGGGAGTGAAAGAGGTTAACAAACAGGGCCAAGAGGTGAGTTTTCAAATAGCAATTACTATATGATTGCTAACCCTTGCCTCATCTTGCCCTGCCGTTGTCATTTAAATTAGTTCCATTTTTTGCTTCCAGGCAAACATTAGTTGATGTAATCTGGTATAAATAAAAACAAACATTAATGCTTTAATTTTTTTGAAGGTGATGTATGATTATGAAGACAAGATTAATCAGGCTGTCTTTCCCGGACTTCAAGGCGGACCGCACAATCACACAATTACTGGCTTAGCTGTTGCACTGAAGCAGGTTTGACGTTGACATTTCATTGAAATTTTTTCGAAGTGAGATTTTAAATATAAAACCACTCAATGCATTTATATACGGGGAAACAGATTCAGGCTTTGCCCAATTATTAGAATGAACTTTTCTTGGTACAAAAGTCACCAGAGATGCCAAGTGGTCTTTGAAGTGCTCAAACTAGAAAATATAAATTGTTTGATCTAAAGGCAAACCAATTTGTTGATGGTTAATAATCTGAGTAGTTTGAATGGATCATTCTGTAAATGGTAAGTATACAAGACTCTGGCAGGTTAAAATTGACCTAGGCTTTAAGTTCTTTGATTCGGCTTTGACATTCAAGGAACATATTCTTGGATCTAAAAGAGATCTACACGNATCAGAGTGTTGTGGAACAATGTGATACACTAAAATGTTTGAGAGTGTATGCAAACTTATGCATGCCATCTGATTCTCCACTTGTTGATAGATGGATCAATGTCTTCAAAACTTTTATACTTTGGATTCTTCTTCCTAAATGAGTCCTCGGGGGATCCTTAAATTATGATAATCTCTTAATTTGTCATTCCCAATGCACAACACTTTTGCCTATAGTGGGTTCTGGGAGAGATAAATGGTAGGCAGTCTTACCCCCATTTTTGTAGAGGTTGTTTCCCGGATCCAAACCAACAATCATTATTAAAATGCCTAGACATACTATGGTCATTGTTGCAAAGTTGGAATATAGCAGATTGAACTGAATGCGGTGATTTTGAAAAGGAGTTAAGATCCGGGGCCACTCAAAAGCATTAATGCATATGTACATGTATACCAGTATTTCCAGCAGCAAAGAGTGAGTTGTTCAGTGGACTTCTATGCCAGCAACCCACCTTAATGCTATGTGATCCATTCCCCTGATGATAGAATCTTGCCTTTTTCCTGAACACACGTGAAATTCCCCACCCCCGCCCCCACCACCAAAGGAAATACAAAAACCAACCCTGGCAAAATAAATCCAAAGGAAAATGAAAAACTAAAAAAGAGGGAAAAGTTCTACCACCGGCTTTAAGTGGTAGATATAATTTGTTACTATCGTATAAATTGGTAATGGGCTGATGGACTCTTTTTCCCCTTCAAATTGTGTTCTCACTGGATTATTCAAGTCATTGTGTTGACAATTTGGAAGCCAAATAGTTTTAGTTTGTTACAAAAGGCGACTAATCCCTGCCTGGTTCTTTATTGAACACGTTTGTGACTTGAAATCTATCAAATGGCAGATGGAGAAAAGTGCCACCCTCTTCAGACCAAAATTAATAGTTGCCGGTGCCAGTGCTTATGCACGTCTTTATGATTATGCACGTATTCGTAAGGTAAACTCTGCTAATTTATTCTGTCAATCAATTTGTTTCACATATCTTGTAATAGAGCTTAATTTGACTTCACTTGACATCCTAAAAGCTTCGAGTTTACACTTTTTGTGCATTTCGTAGGTTTGTGACAAGCAGAAAGCTATCATGTTGGCAGATATGGCACACATTAGTGGGCTGGTTGCAGCTGATGTCATCCCATCTCCCTTTGAGTGCGCAGATGTGGTGACCACCACAACCCACAAGTCACTTCGTGGGCCACGTGGTGCCATGATTTTCTTCAGGAAGGGAGTGAAAGAGGTTAACAAACAGGGCCAAGAGGTGAGTTTTCAAATAGCAATTACTATATGATTGCTAACCCTTGCCTCATCTTGCCCTGCCGTTGTCATTTAAATTAGTTCCATTTTTTGCTTCCAGGCAAACATTAGTTGATGTAATCTGGTATAAATAAAAACAAACATTAATGCTTTAATTTTTTTGAAGGTGATGTATGATTATGAAGACAAGATTAATCAGGCTGTCTTTCCCGGACTTCAAGGCGGACCGCACAATCACACAATTACTGGCTTAGCTGTTGCACTGAAGCAGGTTTGACGTTGACATTTCATTGAAATTTTTTCGAAGTGAGATTTTAAATATAAAACCACTCAATGCATTTATATACGGGGAAACAGATTCAGGCTTTGCCCAATTATTAGAATGAACTTTTCTTGGTACAAAAGTCACCAGAGATGCCAAGTGGTCTTTGAAGTGCTCAAACTAGAAAATATAAATTGTTTGATCTAAAGGCAAACCAATTTGTTGATGGTTAATAATCTGAGTAGTTTGAATGGATCATTCTGTAAATGGTAAGTATACAAGACTCTGGCAGGTTAAAATTGACCTAGGCTTTAAGTTCTTTGATTCGGCTTTGACATTCAAGGAACATATTCTTGGATCTAAAAGAGATCTACACGAGCCAAAAATCAAAAATAAAATTTATGCAGTATACTAGGGTGTAACTGGAGCAATATTTAAGAGGACTTACATTTAATGGCTGCAAGAAAATGTTTTCTACACGCCCACATAGGATTCAGATCCTTTTGTATCCTTTTCCATACCCATAATTGCAATTACTAAGCAAAGCATGCCATTTTACTTGGAATTGTTTGGTCCAAATAGTAACTGACATAAGTCTCTTGGGCATGTTCTCTTACACTTTTGTGACTGTAGGCAACAACCCCAGAATACAAAGCCTACCAAGAGCAAGTCCTCAGTAATTGCTTGAAGTTTGCACAGGTATTATTCAATGACATCTTGGGACCTGTAACTGAAGCAATCTTGTGCATACCAATCTTTTGTGGTTCAGAAAACGAACTTTTCGGCCAGCATGATACTTCAAATTGCTGTAGATTGTCTGACATTTACACTTCATATGCTACATAATGCTGAAATTTAACCAATCTTGCAGACTTTGACTGAGAAGGGCTATGATCTTGTTTCTGGTGGAACCGAGAACCACTTAGTTTTGGTGAATTTAAAAAGAAAGGTAAATGAAGAAAATTCTCTAGTGAACAGCTTGGTAACCTTCATGTTCCAAAATTCTGTCTGAGATATTGTCCAACCTTATGGGTAGCTAGTGCTTGGTGGCCGTTTCTGACAAAGTTGACAAAGATATTCTACTATTTAGCTGTGTTTAAAGACTGTTAGTTGTGCTAATTATACATAAAGAAAATATTGGTATCTAATTGTTGTGTTTCTACTAAGCTTTTATCTTGGAAAGAGGAAGATGCCACTTTTTATTTATGATTATTCTTTCTACAGGGTATTGATGGTTCCAGGGTTGAAAAGGTGTTGGAAGCTGTTCACATTGCAGCCAACAAAAACACTGTTCCTGGAGATGTGTCTGCCATGGTTCCTGGTGGCATCAGGATGGGTACAGGCTCCTTGCTTGATTAGTTTTTGCTTGTCTGGTCATGTTATAACTGACTCTCATGACAAACTTGTCTCTCAGGAACTCCTGCTCTCACTTCAAGGGGATTTGTCGAAGAGGACTTTGCTAAAGTTGCTGCATTCTTTGATGCTGCTGTGAAGTTAGCTTTAAAGATTAAAGCCGAAACCAAAGGTTCCAACATGATCATATGTCATTGCCCAAGCACGCAATACACATGGATACATATATTCTATACATCTTGACTCGTTTGTGTTGTCTCCTTTTACTTCTTGGAAACATCCATCTTTTTTGTATGTGTTAATGTGTTGGGAACATGCACAATTCATCATGCTCACTGCGTCGAGATTGTTTAGACTCCACTTATACTTGAAGACTTGCACTCTCTGATTCAAATGACCATATGCATGGTTAATCTCAAGCATGCATAGTGCTAAAATTTCTGACTTGTGGAGCATGCTGGTTTTTCCTGTGACCCAGGGACAAAGTTGAAGGACTTTGTGGCCACGTTGCAGTCCAGTGATCCCATCCAATCCGAGACTACAAAGCTCCGGCATGAGGTGGAGGAGTATGCAAAACAGTTCCCAACTATTGGATTTGAGAAAGAAACCATGAAATACAAAAACTGAGGAAGAAGTTCTACATGCCAGGTACTGTCTTCTTGAGGATTATAGGAGCTATTATATAAAATGTCTGAAGCTCTGATTGTTAGTCTGTAAGATTGTTTAGTAAGAACTGCTAATTCAAATATTTTTCTCCTTAGTGGCACACGACGAATCTCTAAAACGTTCTGATTCTTTATTCATCATTTGTTTGTGGGAACAGGTAGCAGAATCGAAGATCAAATAATTTTACTACTTAGTTAATTGGGGATGAAGTTATATGTTGACTGTATATCAAGGATCTTTGAGATAACGGAGTGGTCATGTGGGCTTACTCCAAATGGTCACAGGCTCAAACCTCATCCCCTCCCAAAAAAAAAGAAAGATGTAATTTACTATCTTCATATGTATAAACTATAAAGTACTCCAGCAAAATGTTAATTTCCATATTCGCCCGAAGTGTATATGTACATTACCTGAGGCTCTATAACGCAATGAACTTGCTGTTGATTTCAATAAAGTTACTTTATGCATAAGCATAATGGTTTAAACAGACTTAAATCTTTGGGACTAGGTCCGAGTTCAAGGGATTAGTAGACATAAACCTGAATATCTTTTACCCTTGTTCAATTCCCTAACATTTAAAAATTAGATACATAACCCATCTATGTTTTTGAATGTTAGATTTTCCATCTAAATTGACAGGAATGCCATACAAGCTCGACCAAAGTGGTCTAGGCCNCTAGGTCCGAGTTCAAGGGATTAGTAGACATAAACCTGAATATCTTTTACCCTTGTTTAATTCCCTAACATTTAAAAATTAGATACATAACCCATCTACTTTTTTGAATGTTAGATTTTCCATCTAAATTGACAGGAATGCCATACAAGCTCGACCAAAGTGGTCTAGGCCTGGCTGAAATATATTTCCTCGAATTTTTTATTTCTAAATGACCAAAATGCCACTCAAACCAGTTTAGGATGAAGAGAGAATGGGACTGGTTCTGCCATGCAATAAACTCTCCAACAAAAGCAATAGTGAATCTTGTTCACCAGTCTAAAAAAGCTTCTCCTCTCTCTCTAGAAATCAGTCACCAGTGCAGAAGATGACANGTCTAGGCCTGGCTGAAATATATTTCCTCGAATTTTTTATTTCTAAATGACCAAAATGCCACTCAAACCAGTTTAGGATGAAGAGAGAATGGGACTGGTTCTGCCATGCAATAAACTCTCCAACAAAAGCAATAGTGAATCTTGATCACCAGTCTAAAAAAGCTTCTCCTCTCTCTCTAGAAATCAGTCACCAGTGCAGAAGATGACAAGAAGTTGCTGGGGTTGTGTTTCGGATCCGAATTGTGTTTACCAGCGCCCTTTTCCTTTCTTTCCCTCTTCATTCTCTTCTCTGTTCAAATCCTCTTCTTTCCTTCTCTCTATATTGTTGGCTTCAATAGGTGGATGTAAAAGTCTTATATTTATCACGAGTCTTGGGTTCAATTCAAGCACGTTTGAACACATTGCTATCCGTTTTTTTTCTCCAATTCAAGCACCAGGGGGTTATGAGAGATGTGAAGATCAATGTTAAAGAGGGTAGAATTGCCATTTTTGCGTTTTTGTTAATGGAGTTACCAATTTCATTTTGATATAGAAACATAGGGGGGTTTTGTATCTATTTTTAAACGGTAGGGAGGTAATCCGTTTCTGGTTCTGACCACATTGAGGAGAAAATATACGGTGCTTGGTGGGTATCAAGCTGGCATGCTTATTTGGTACTCGTTGAGATACATGCAGGGGCGGAGCCGGACATCTTATCCGGTGGGGGCAATCTAAATTATATTAATATTAAATTTTAAAATATTCACAAAAGTATAGTTTTATTAATAAAACACCAGTTAAAGACGCAATTTATATACATGAACGATAAACAAAATGAGCCAACAAAAAAAAACCTTATTATAGATTTATCTATAAGACATAATAAAAAAAATTTGAACCGCAAAATTGGGCTCAATTATATATTAAATTTTAAGAAAAANATAGTTTTATTAATAAAACACCAGTTAAAGACGCAATTTATATACATGAACGATAAATAAAATGAGCCAACAAAAAAAAACTTTATTATAGATTTATCTATAAGACATAATAAAAAAATTTTGAACCGCAAAATTGGGCTCAATTATATATTAAATTTTAAGAAAAATTTTTATAACTAATTCAAAAATTAATTTGTTCAATCACAAACTTAATATTCATCATTAAATTTTATCAAACAATCGAAACTAACTTACACTATAATTATTCTAGTAAATTAAACCTAGATATATGAAATACTTAACTTATCACAATAAAACTATTCAAACTACCAAATCAAAATAATTTAGTCTAATTATAATGGAGGACTACAAGTCCCAATTTCAATTCTACGAATAAAAATAAAACAAATGAGACGATTACAAGTCCTAATTTCAATTCAACATATAAAAATAAAATACTAAAGAGGACTACAAACTCAAATATCAATTAAATATATGAAAAAATAAATCATAGAAGAGGACTACAAGCCCCAATTTTATTTCAACATAGAAAAATAAATATAAGACTACAAATCCTAGTTTCAATTCAATAAATACAAAATAAAACATAAGAGATGATTACAAATCCCAATTTTATATTTTCAATTCAACATGTAACAAATAAAATACAACAGAAAGCTACAGGCGCTAATTTTAATTCAACATTTAAAAAATAAACCACAAAAGAGGACTACAAATCCTAATTTTTNAAATCCTAGTTTCAATTCAATAAATACAAAATAAAACATAAGAGATGATTACAAATCCCAATTTTATATTTTCAATTCAACATGTAACAAATAAAATACAACAGAAAGTTACAGGCACTAATTTTAATTCAACATTTAAAAAATAAACCACAAAAGAGGACTACAAATCCTAATTTTTAATTCTAACATATAAACATCAAACAAAGAAGAGGATTACAAGCCCTAAATTTAGTACGATGTATAAACATAAAACAAATAAGAGGGCTAACATATTTCGTAACATATTAGTTAATATTTAAATGCTCAAATTTTTGATATTATCTTTTATTGATATTTACAAGTGAGACTCATATATTTGTCAAAATAACATAACTACCCTTAAATCTTTTAAAAAAAATTCAACGGGGGCAAATATCTAATAAATTATAAATTTTTTAAAATCATACTTAGTCTCCAAAAATATTTAAAATTCCAGTGGGGTTAGCTATCCCATTGCCCCCACTGTGGATCTGCCACTGGATACCTGGTAACTATGGTGCCCCCAACGACAACATTAAGTCAGAGTCCAGAATGGATGGATGTAGTTTATGACAATTAATTGCAATCCTCTTCGTATCAAAATAACATGCGGAGAGATGCCTAGAAGATATTTTGTCGGGTTTGGCTCCACTATGGTAAGGGAGTTAAAGCATGATATGCGATTTAATTAAATGACATCGTTTCGAGTTGATTTTGAAATTTTTTTTTTGGTTAATTGTACCAGAGTCTCTAAAATATAAAATTTGTCTCATTTTGGTTCTTAATAATTCAATTGCATCATTTTGATCCGTGAAGTATTGAATATATTTCTATGTAGTTCCTCATGTAGACAACGTCCATATTGTTAATAATTTTTTATTATAAACTTGTTATGTGATACCTAAATATGAGTAAAAAATAATAATTTAGATAAATCTTCACCAAATTTCTGCGCAAATTCTAATCAAAAAGTTACCCAAATTATACAGTTTTGATCATGAAATATACAAATTTTGATTAAAAGTTATTCATATTACACATTTTTATCAAAAATTACTCAAATTATTTATTATTCATATTTAGGTATTACATGACAAGTTTATGATTAAAAATCGTTAGTAATTTGGATGTTGTTTGTTTGAGAGACCACATAAAACCATATTCAATACTTCAAGAACCAAAATGATGTAATTGAAATATTGAGAACCAAAATAAGACAAACCTTATACTTTGGGGATTTTCAATACAATTAACCATTTTTAAAACAAAAAAAAAACCTTACCAGAAATGACGTCATTTCTAGTCCATGGCATATCAAAATCAGAGATCACCTTTTCTCCTGTTTTTTCTTTGTCAAACAGTCTTCCTTCTCCCTCATTCCTCAAATAGTTTGTCTTCTCCCTCCTTCTCAAAATTAGAGATCCCCTTTTCTCCTGCTTCTTCTTCGTCAAATGACGGTACAGTATCGAAACCAGATTTCGTGCATATTGTTCATTTTCATTTAATTCTTTCATTCGTTTTTGTTGTTTTCATTTCATGCTTATGTGTATGTTTTATTATTTCATTAATAGAGCTATTTTCTGATTATATAGCTTCTCAGTATATGCATATGTGTGGTTTTTAAGTTTGGGTCAAGACCTTGTTGAGTTAATAATATTTGGCTGGGGGATAATGTGTCTGAAAACAGACCTCATATTGATCTGCAATTTGATACTGAAGAAGATGTTTATGTGTTTTATAATAATTATGGAGGGACTTTGGGATTTAGCGTGATAAAAAAAATTTAGAATAAAAGTTTGAAAGATGGTGTTGTCATTTACAGAAAATGTTTGTTGTAAACAAGTTCAAAGTGTTTGTGATAAAAGAGCGTGGTAAATAAGGAAACCTCTAGCAGAAGCGTGAATAAATTGTCAAGCTCATATGTGCATATCTCTTAATAGAGAAATTGACAAATTTGTTGTGGTGAAATGAGACAACAACCATCGTTTGCAATTTGTTGAATGTATATATATGATGTCACCTCAACAGAATGTTATCGGAACATAAGACATTAATATTGATATGACAGCGGATTGTGGAATATCACTGAAGGTTTCCTATAACTTTTAAGTACTCAGTTGGGAGGAAGGAAAGTCTAAGTTTTACTCGTCAAGACCAAAAGAATTGCCTCCATGAAATGCGACAACTAGGCTTGAGGTAAGGTGAGATGGGTAGTTTGTTGAAGTATTTTCAAACAGAAACAGTTAAAAATCCATCATTCTATTATAGAGTGCAATTGGATGTGAAGGATCATATTACAAATATTTTTTGGGCCAACCTAAAGATGATTATTGATTATGGCAACTTTGGGAATGTTGTCTCATTTGACACTACTTTTAGAACGAACAATGAGTATCGACCATTTGCTTATTTTAATGACTTTAATCATTTTAGGGATACAGTCTTATTTGGAACTGCATTAATGTAGGGTACTCCGAGTGATTCAACACATTGCATTCTTTAAATGATGTTGAATCATTTTTCATGAATGAATTCTTCGATAATGATTTGCGACATATACAATGAGCAACAGTTGTAAGGATTCTTGGGGGATACAAGTTGCTTGTTGAATTAAGAGATACTAGATGCATGGGGGGATAGCAGTTGGAATGACATTTTGTTAGAAATAATGTATTTTGTATTTTTAATAAACATGATCATGATGCATGATTGTGATTATGTGCCTTTTTTTTAATGAACATGATCGTTTTTAATGAACACGATCTTTTTTAATAAACATGATTTTTTTTCCAAGTCATAACGCTATATAAAACCCACAAGTTTATTCAAATTAAACAAGTTTATTCACAACACGAGTTCCATCATTACATCATTGCTCCTACATCTCTACTTCACTAGAATCACAAACATAAACATTATTACTAGTAACATGGCTACAAACATAAATGACTTCATTGCTCCTTCATTTGCCTCAACACGCTGAACTATATTAGAAAATTCTTCAATTTTCAACTTTAGTGTCATTACATCTTCTTCAATTCGTCGTACATCTATCCTTTCATTTGTAATTTCCGAATAAGGAAGAGTAGTAGGAATCATCCACTTAAAAAATTGACATCCCTCACCCGGACATTTGTAGTATAGTTTCCTAGGATTTTTTGCAAGTTGAAAAACTTTGATAGTTGCTCTTTTCTTACAATTGGTGCATTGCATATTGCGATACGTTAACTCGCCGTTGCTTGTTGCCGTGCTTAAGATGTCATTCTACAACACTATAAACATGAATAGACAATGATAATTAAAACTCAACATTATAAGTTGCAACTCATTCATTCATGTTATTGGTATAGCATAATGTAGCTAAGATACAACCATGATTCTTAAATTTAAACTCATTACAACCATGACTCTTAAATTTAAACAAATCCCCTAGACAATGGTACATCTTCCAAAGGTAGTTGAAGACTTAGAATTACCTGGAACTAAGGTTAAAAATAACAAATCTTCCTAAAATACAGACAACCACATGAGTAGTTTTAGAAGCATACACCATAACTGCCTTCTTTAACCTCTTTCATTTCCCAAGGAATATTTCTTTCTAATGGTTTACAGGATATGATTCTGGCTCAATCAATAAAAAAAAGTGAATACACTTCAGCTTGTGAATGTCTTAGGATTATTTGAGAATTCCTCCCAAACTACGGATGTCAAACTAGAGAAACAATACTTGACTTAAGTGGCAAATAAGAGTTTTTGGATTACTGGCAGTTTAACTAAATTCATATTTGCCAGTTTTTCCCAACATGAATACATCCAAGTTATATAGGGTTAGAAATGGAAATTTAGTATAGTAAAATTACAAGTAAATACTTCTATAATTTCACTAAACCATTAAGCTACACACAAGAAAGACTAAACAAAAAATTACCATCAAACTTATCATTCCACGCAACAACTATCGGTGATCCCTTAAGCTGCATCAAAGTAATCAAAAATCAAGCATGAAAAAACCTAACAACAAATTCAGAGAAAACTAAGAATACGCCATTAACCCATCCAGGTGGGAATTTAACCCAAAAAAATAAATCAAAAAAGAAAAATTTAAACCCATCAAGGTGGGAATTTAAACCAGAACAAAAAAAATCAAACTAACCTATCAACCAATCAATGATTGGTGAAGATCTTCAGCACGTTATAGGTCTTCAGCACGTTGGCAACCTTACATGGCATATGAAAAGAAAGACTGTAGGTGAAGAAGAATGGTGAGGAGGGAGGGATTTGGGGAGATTTTGAAGGAAAAAAAAAAGGGTTGGGGATTTGGGCAAAGAAGGATCTCTAGTTAGGGGGAGATGACGAAAATGAGGGGTTAAGGATTTGGGGCCAATAGTGTATAGAAGAAGTTGGGTTTGGTTTTGATATGGAAGAGGTGAACAATGTGTTTCTTGGTCCAGGATTTTCAAAAAAAGAAAAAGAAAAAAATATGTTATAAAACGACGTCATTTTATTAAACTGCATATCATGTGGTTAATGGCTTACCATAGAGGAGCCGGACCCTCTTGTATCACGGTTATACACATTGGATGCTATACACAATCCAGAGAAGGGTGAACAGGTTAATCCAAATTATGATTCAAACAAACACCAATTTAAACTTAATCTACTACAATTAATCCAACTCAATTTGATTACAAAACCCTTTTAGATAACATGGAAGATAAACAATCAATCATTCAGACATGTGGTGTCCCTGTGTGCAATTATAAGAATGTATGCAAAAATTAAAACAATAAAGTACACAAATAATTTGTTTACGTAAAAACCTAACAGAAAAAAATCGTAGAACCATTTGGCGTTTATCTAACCTAATCCACTAACTCCAAGTCAATTTATAAGTATTTGTGACTTATACATCAACCAATATCATGATTAATGCTCATTTCTATTAGTAAATCTCTCCTCCGTACTCCCCCTCTAGACTTATGAGCATCTTCACTTGAACTTCTCCACGACAAATAGATCATTTAGGCTCTTTGAGCGACCTTCTCCCCCAATGTGCTCAAAATGCACACTGATCTGATCTGAATAGTGTCATATACCTAAGTATAAGTGGTTAAATTGTAATATAATTCTTGGTTTAAGTTCGAGGTTGAACTCACAGGGAGCTAAATATTGGAATTCAAAACAGAAACAGTGAAGTTGTTACAGATGCAAAATGTAATGGAATAGCTTGTGATATGAGTTTAGAACAATTAAAATGAACACTTAATTAAAACTATAGAAAAAAATAATTGAAAAGTCCCATCAGTTCGAGGATTCCACATGCATTATATTGTTTCAATTATTGAAAATGTCATCTTACAACAAATTAACTCTCATTTTACTGAAAAGTCAATCGGTAGGTTTGATGTATATTGAACCATAACATAGCAACTGATTAGGTTAGCCGGATGGTATATGTTTCATGAGACAATCAAATAACCCTAGTAAACCAAACGTCAAGCCATTCATGAGGTTTACTCAAATTATTCAATCGGCATCTCTGTACCATGCATCAGTTAAACAACACTAGTAAACCAGAAGGCAAGCCGTTTAGGAGGAATACTACAGTTATTCAACCGACAGGTTGATAATTCAGTGATGACAAGATTCCAGTTTATGCATTGAATCAAAAGTATTGACTATGTCGAGACTTAACTCATCTATAACCAATCTATCGAATGTTATATAAAGCCTAATCACGTACATCACTATATCATGCATGAAAATACATAGTTAGTAGAGACAGTATGGTATATAGCATTAAGTACTGCTCGGTGTTCATAACCATGAGCAGCTTATAAATATAATCATCCATCAATAAAGGAGGTATATAACATTAAAGCATAAATTAGAACATCGATATTTCCATAACTTAAACAATATCGTACATATGTTCACCCTTCACCAAAGGGTATAAAAGAACTATTCATGCCCCATTGTTATAGACAAGCAAAAGGTGTGATATAGTTTCATTGCAACAAAATAAAATACAAAACAATTCTTCCCCGAGGAATAGCTGAAACACTATCATGCTTATTATCGGTTAGGGCACGAAAGTAGGAGAGGTTCAACCCTCCAAGTAAAAAAGGAATAAACAGAAATGTAGAAGTAGAGATTTTTTGGCTGGAAAGTGGTTTGGCAAGGCTCCGCTCTCTTTTTCTCTCTATCCCTGACATTCTGGTGAAGCTCTGAACTCTCCTGACCTTCCCTCTACTCTCTGTTGAAGAAGGCTGAAAATGATTCTGAGCTGGCCTATTTATAGAAGTTGGGAAGGCTTGGTTTGAGGCGGCAAGTGGGCTTGGACTAACCAATCAGGGCTTTGGGTTACATCACCTGACCAATGGGAGGAAAGGGATGAGTTGAAGCAATTTAGCCACCGTCCAGACGCCATCCAGACGGTTCTAATTCTCTGGTTTGTTTCTTTGCTTGATTGATGTTGTAATGTGATATTTGCAATTGCCCCCTTGCTAATTTAGCTTGT